>JBBBDQ010001122.1:1932500-2372500 GCA_037127315.1 Ascarosepion bandense | reverse complement strand
ACATTGCATTTAAATTTTCAGAGATTGTAGAAAACAAACAGAAGGGAGTTCCATAAACAGAAAGTGCAGGAAAAGAAACTGTTAGAGTAGAAGAGACAATTACATTAAACTATTTTGACAGTAAAAAGGTGGGTTCTTGAAACCAACCTAGTAGCACACCTAAATACATGTGGTTGGGAAACCAGGGTAAAAAGTTTGACAGAGCAGTTGTCATGAAAATACTTGTAGAAAAGACAGAGGGAAGCCACATCACATTGGTGAGAAATTGACTGAAGGTGAGCTGCCAAGTCAGGATCGATTATGTTGCAGATCTTTCTTTGATTTTGTCGAAAACCTCAAAATGAACAGCAGGAGCACCCAACCAGATATGGTGACAGTATTCAATGCACAGATGAAAGGTAGATTTATAAATGTCCAAAATGAATTCTAACAGAAAAAACTTCCTGGCCCATCACAGTGACCCAACCCTACTAGCAGTAGATGCAGCTAGTGATTCAATATAGTCATTCCATTTGAGGTTGTTTGAGAGAGTAAGGCCAAGGAGGCAAAGTGTGTTGCGCTCTCTTCGAGACTAGTGTCATCCATTTTAATGGTAGGGAAGAAAGTTTCTCTATTAAAAGACCTCAATGTGTTATTTCATGCCGAGATCCAAATAATTTGCATGCAATTTTGTTTTTTTTTGTTTTTTTTTTAGGGGGGGTAATAATGGTTCTAGAGATACAAGTTTACTAATTAGCTCACATGTCAGGTGAGAAGGGGTGGATTCATATTTGTACTTATCATGCCTCGAGGGTGACGTGGCTGACTGGGTGGTGGGTTGTCCTGCGGTCGGTTGCCATTGCTTTCTGTGGTGAACTGGTTGCCGGCCGGGGCTGTGGAGCCCGGTCTGTCCTGCCATTTGACTCCTTGCTGGACGGGGAAGAGATGTATTATATTATTAAGCAGTAATTAGGGGGAATCAGTCCTTTTGTTCCGAGTCGATGTCCCCTGCACCACAATGCACATCCTTATCTTTACTTAGCAAAAAAAACATCCTTACGTAAGATTTACATGAGACAAAATTATTTAAGAAATATAATACTCTCCTTTTGCCTTAACTTTTCTGCTCAACTCTGTGAGACATATAGAAGAAACAACATAAAATTATCTGTAGCTAAATACAGTTTGTGGCAAATTTGAACAAGTGTAGAGGCTCATCCCTTGTTCCCTGTTTAGGATGTGGTTTCCGGCTTTCTTTTTTTCCAGTCTTTTCACCGTTTTCTTTTTATTTATTTTTTATTTTTTTTCAATTGGAGTAGATAGACTAAACTATCACCCGGTTCACACTCCACCCATGTCTATTGAACAGGTGTAGAGGCTCATCCCTTGTTCCCTGTTTAAGATGGCTTCCGGCTTTCTTTTTTCCAATCTTTTCACTTTTATGTAGCCCCCTGCACATCAGTGGTGTTACCGCCTTGCTCGGGGTGATATGATTTAAAAAAAAAAAAAAAAAAAAAAAGTGAATATAATTAACCCAACTGGATTACACTACCCACACATCTTAACTTTCGGTAACTGGTATTTCGAAGCGGTCACCCATCTAGGTATTGACTAGACTGGATGTCACTTAACTTTACTGAATGTACAGGAACTGGTGTTTCCACAGAATGTAGGTGTAAGCGATAGCCTAGGGACTGAACTCAAGCAGAAATAAAATAGAATAATTAAAAAAAACAAAAAAAAAGAAAATACAAACTTAAAATTGCTGCCATTTTTAATAGCACAGGTAAATAGTAGGGAAACTTTTTTTGAAATGGAATATTCCTTTTGGTTTTGGACAGTATTCTCCATAGATTCCTTTTTTTTTTATTTAATTGCCCTGCTTTCTTGTGAAAGATAGGAGTCATTTTCCATTTTCTTATTAGTCTAACTCCTACCTAGACTAGAGTCTGGTCTACCCTGCTATTAAATCCATAACTGAGGGCAGAAGAAATGGATCCATGGCATTCCCAAATAGGAAAATACAACCGTTTCAACTAGAATTCATTAGTTAAATAATTAATTCATAAAACCATAAACTAAAGATACTTGTGTTATAGATTCAAATGACTGGCACCAAAGACTGAAACACTCTTAATTTTATGGACAAATTGTTATTATCATTTAATGAATAGAAATGCTTCTAATTTTGTCTTCATTGTTTTAACAAAGCTGGAAAAAAAAGTTGACTCCTACCATTCTAGGAAGTACCTGGCTCCTTCTGTTCTACCTATTTTTTTTTTTACGAAAAATTTTTTTTTTTTTTAAAATAATTGTGTCACCCCAAGCAAGGCATTTTACTGCCACTGTTGAGCAGGGGGTTACATTAGAGGTAAGTTATGAGAAAGGTCACAGGAGGTGTCAGTAAGAAAGAGAAGGAGGAGACTACTGATGAGAGTCAGGTGGATGAAGAAAAGAGCATGAGAGAGAGAGAATGCAGGTTAGAGAGATAGGAGATGACTATTGACATATATATTATAATCATATTGCCCCAAGCAAGACATTTTACCGCCACTGTTGTGCAGGAGGTTACATAGGAGGAAAGTTATGAGAAAGAGTGACAGGTTACAGGGGGTGTCAGGAAGAGTGTAAAAGAAAAATGAGAATACTGATGAGAGTGGGGTGGATGAAGAAAGGAGCATAAGAGAGAGGATGCAAGTTAGTGAGATAGGGGATGACTATTGACTTTACATTTGAATTCTTGTTGGGAAAGCAAGTAAACGGAAGGGAATTCCACAGGCGAGAAGTGCGAGAAAAGAAGCTGCAGGAGTAGAATTTGCGTTTACAATTTATTGGTTTCATAGTAAAAGGGTGGGACCTAGTTGCTAATCTTGTGGCTCAAGTAAATTCATATATGGAAGGTACTAGTGAGCGAAGTTCATCTGAGCAGAAGCCATGAAAGTATTTGTAGAAGAGACACAGGGAAGCCACATTGCGCCAGTGAGAAAGTGACTGTATCCGAGCTGCCAAATTGGAATCGATCACATAACAGATTCTCCATTGGATTTTGTCAAGGACACCTAGGTGGATAGCAGAAGCACCTGACCAAATATAGCAGCAGTATTCAATGCACAAGTGGATGGTAGATTTGTACATGTGCAGGATTGTTTCAGATGTGAAAAACTTCCTGGCCCTGCACAGAGATGGAGTATTGTTGCCATATATGGACTGTACATGCTCAGTCCTCACTTTCTAACCTTGATAGAATCCTTCTGCCGGTTTCATCTTTACAAGAGTAACATTAGACCCAACAAGGGGCATGCTGCCATATCTGGGCTGGAGCTGCTCAATCCCTACTTTGCAGCCTTGATAGAATTCAAAATCATTTACAGATTTTTTAACCTGTAGCATTTTTTCAACAGATGCAACATTGCAAGCCCATCACTACACTATCGCTATTTCCATAGCAATGTTCAGATGAGCTCCATTCTTCAGTTCCACCAGTTCAGACCTTTACAGCTTGGACACACCAAGTTACCTCCATGAAGTTGAATTTCTTAATTTCCTCCATATTCCTATTGTAAGGAAGAAGTTCCGCTTTTCTTCCCAAGAACTGCTACTTTGTGGAAAAGACTCCTGCATGGATGTTTCCCAGAACACTAAAATCTCTTCATGTCAAGGGTCAATAATTATCTATCCTTCTTATTCTCCCCACCTACAACCTCTTCTTATATTCATATCACATACCACATTCAGTAGCCTTTTAACTTGAGTGGCTCTTGACCCTTTTACCAAATGAACTTTAGTAAAAAAAAAAAAAAGTTTTCGCTTGTTCATTCTCTGATTTTTAGGTGAATGTAGTTAAAGAACCAGAGAAAATATTTTTTTTAAATTCAAAAGAAAGATAATTAAATCTGTGATCAATAAGTATATGCAGTTTTAAAAATTCTAATTTGAATCAATGTGGTCACGAGAATACTATATATATATATATATATACATCTTCTATTAGGCAGATTTTTAGTCTTCAGTTATGAGCTGTTTAGAAATCAGCAGGTCAGGTATTAGATTATTGGATCGCAGGTTCAGTTTCAATCCTGGAATCAGTCAGTATATTAACAACTCCCATAAAAATGAATTTTTTTTAACTTAAAAAACTGTATAGCATAAAATCCAAATAGTTGAAAAATCATCTGGGAAATAATTCCGAATGACACAGGCTGTATTATTTATATTAGTCTAAGTGAAATTATTTTATTGCACCATTTTTCCCAGATGTAATAAGATCCCAAGTGGGCATATACACTGACGATACTACGGTTTACTCTCACATCGATCAAAAATCTGCCAAGGCTGACAAAGCAAACCTCGCTGCTGGGCTTGAAAAGGACCTCCAATCCATGGCGGACTGGGGTAAAAAGTAGATTGTAAATTTTAATGCTCCAAAATGAAGCTGCTATCTATTAACCATCACAGACAATCACTCCTAACCCCCACCCCATTAGCTTGGATCAGGCTAGTCTCGCTGAAAGCAAAACACTGCACCTCCTCGGGTTAACTCTCACAACAGACCTCAAGTGGAATGACTATATAGAATCTATAGCTAAATCCGCTGCTAAGAAAGTCGATTCTCTGTGTAGGGCCAGGTAGTTTTTTTTTTGTATGAAACAATCCTGCACATATATAAATCTACCATAGTCACCTCCTATCTCACTAACCTTCATCCTCTCTCTCATGCTCCTTTCCACTCCACACTCATCAGTATTCTCATCCATCTCTTACCCACTTCCTGACACCCCCTATAACCTGTCACTCCATCTCACAACAATTAAAAAAAAAACAATGATTTTGTTCTAGTTTTACTATTTAACCCATAGAGAAGGAGATGGATTCATACCAATCAAACAATGATCTTCTCCAGGTATAAGTTTTACTATTTAAACTATAGAGATGGATTCATACTATTTTCAAGGTTATTTGAAGATAGATAAACATAAACCTGCCTGGAATTTAAATTTGATTTTCCAATTTCTCATGCCAAGCCACTAACAGTTACAACACTTACATGTCTGATAACTTTGTGTAAAGAATGCACAACTCAATTGCACAAAGAATGTTTCATGGTGAATCATATAATTTCAAAGAATATTAACACTAATAAATTAATATTTATTTTTATTTCCCTTTTTTTCATTTTTATAATCTAAGAAAATTAAAATATCATTTTTAATAGATTTTGTTTATCCAGGATTTGTAATTGGAGGCCACAATTTGAACAACATAAGATATGCACATGATACAGTGCTGATTGCAGACATGGAAAGGAAACTACAAGACCTCCTACAGAAGGTAGCTGAAGAGAGTGACCAAAACAAAACTACAAATAAACTGCAAGAAAACCGAATGCATGGTCATCAGTAAAAAGAGCAACCCAAATTGGCATGGCGAAGGACGCGTTCCAGAAGCTGAGTAAAGTACTAAGACATAGAAAACTTTCACTAGAAACAAAGGAGAGAGTACTGGATTGCTATGTGATGTCAGTTCTTCAATATGACAATGAATGTTAGACAATATCATCAAAGATGAAGGGAAAACTTGAAGCAGTGAAAATGTGGTTCTACAGAAGGATGGTGCAGATATCATGAACTGAGCATGTGAGCAATGATGAGGTGTTGGAAAGAATGGCAATGAAAAGAAAATTAATAGTGAGCATCAGGAAGAGACAACTGAAGTTCCTGGGACATGCAATGAGCAAAAAGGATTTGAAGAACCTGATACTAACAGACCAGATAGAGGGAAAAAGAGACAGGGGAAAGTTGTGGATAACATATTTGAAGGGCCTGAGTATATGGATGACAGAACAGAGGTTGTGTAGTGTAACAGGAAAAAGCATGCTAAGAGCCACCAGGGATAGGAAGATGTGGAAAGCCATGATTGCCTATGTCCTGAAAGGACAGAGCACATAGAAGAAGAAAGAAAAAGAAATGTAAAAGATACCATTTAAAACAATGAATTTCTTCAAGTTTTTACCTATCATCTCTCATATACACTTTCCCCACTGTTTAAGAAATAGGAATAAATTAGACTTTTTATTTGTTCATATTCTTGAAAATGTTATAAATTATTATTTTTGTATTTTTAACACAAGATTGTGTCTGATACAAACTGATACAGAACTTTTTCCACAAAATGAAGGTTTGTGGCAACCATGCATTTAGTCAGTCAATCAGTGCCATTTTACAAACAACATTTGCTCATTTCATGCCTCTTATTTTGACAGAAATAAAGAAATTAGACTTAAAGATCAAGCTGTTGCATACATCAACACACAATCATTTGGTATGCTTGTGAATTTTGGACATTAACAGTAGAATTACAGGATAGAATATAAGCATTAGAAATGAGATGATATAGAACCATTCTCAGCATCTCTTATGTAGGCCACATCAAAAATGATGCAGTGCAAGACACTATCAAACAAGAAACATGCCTGTTAGAAGACAACCTCATAACGATAATAAAAAAAAAAAGGTAACAAAAAAATCTTATCACCATCATCCTACAAAGCAACACTTTAAGCAAAGTTTCAATATCTATGATGACTGCTGTAAGGTTTGTTTGTTTGTTTGTTTAGTGGCATATCAACTCTTTATGGGTCATTTAATGTCAGCATTTAAATTTTGCGGGGAGCATTAGTTATTTCTTTTACAAAAAAGTATTTTGTTAGTTAAAAAAAAAAAAAAAAAAAAAAAAAATGAAAATCTATTGCTGGTATTTGTATACTTAGTGTTTTGACTCTAGTCTAGGGATGGTCAAACTATTTTGTCATAGTGTTATAGTGAAACACACCTATTCCTCAGATAATGAAGTCTCCCTCCTATATTAATAAGAGTTAACAGGAAGTTCTTGGGAAATTCATAAGGTTTCTTTAGAGTTCTATTGGAGTTCAGAACTACTAGGCAGTTGATATTAGCAGTTAACTGAATACTAAGGAGTCAACTTTCAATGGAAGATTACCAAGTTCCTAACATTTTGGGTACGTTAAGTCGATTAGCAACCGACATAGCCCGATTATAACCTTCAGTGCGAAAACTACTCCACAACATCAGGATAGGACCCTAACAGATGCTACCATCCTAGGGTAGACCTGGGAACAGTAGCAACTAAGAGGTGTTTCCACACTCCTCAAAACTTCCCAATCAGAAGCCTTGCTGCCAGATGTAGTTTATCGTTGTACATGGGAACATCTGTTTAAGTATTAATCATTAAAAGTCATCAAATTTAGTCCTTTTTTAAAAATGGCTTCAGTTTGCAGTTAGAGGTGATTCTTTTTTTTATATAACTAGCAGTATAGCCCAGCATTGCTCGGGTGTAATGAAAGCTTTAAAACTAATCCATGGTCCTGGAACTCGGACTCTTTGGACGTTGGCACAAAAGACTAAAAAGCAATAGTTGTTTCCAGTTAAAGTGAAACCGTAGACTGAAAGAAAAATGAATGGATGGAAGTCAAATTATGATTTCCTGGTATCGATATCAAATTTTCTTCACTATTGTAAGAAATGCAACATTGAAACTTCTGAATATCATTTCTTATGTCTTTGTCTATAAGTGTATCAAATTTGATTAAAATCGGACCACTCCTTCTATAACCCGATTTTTTCGATTTTCAAAATTTATCGGGGGGTACCTTGACATAAGTCCTAGCTTAGAACACTCGCAGAAGCTTATAGTACAACTGTGTAAATTTTCAAGAAAATCGGTTCAGCCGTTTTGAAGTCTATAGGTAACGGATACACACACAAAGTTTCATTTATAAATAAGTTTAGATTAACAATTTAATTTAAAATTGTTAAATTACAGTTCCAATTATGGCTTGAAAGGCATACAGAAGAAAAAAAATTGAACTAACAACATCATTGAAGATCATTCTCAGAGATTTAGCTGTTGGGGGTCAGTTGGTCAAGTGCTATACAGCGGATCTATAACCGCACCCAATCACAAGATGGATGATGAAAGAGATTTTGTAATTCAGGTATGTACATTTTTAAGACTTAATGCTATTGCAAACTTAATAGACTACAGTTTAGTATAAACATAACATAATTGTGACTCATTTAATTGTGTTATTCATTTTTATAGAAGCAGTCTAGCAGCAAACATGCAATATTCGAGGTGTGCAAGATACAATCAATTAAAAGATAAAAACAAACTATATATTGTTCACTTTGCCACCTTATTAGGAAAATCTCTGACATTTTACATGGTCTGACTCTGGCCATGTTCCAATGTTGTTAGATTGATGAAGTGCCAATGCCTTAACCAGAATTTGGGATACTAGTAAATACTGTAGTCGCAAATGTAAATTTTAATAGAAAATAAATTTTGTACAAATATTTAATTAAAAATTTGAGACATCAATTTTATACAGGTAATTATTTTATTTTGAATTTGATAAAATTATTTGATTACTTTTAGATTTTACATTTATTTAGGGTATTTTTTTATTAAAATGCCACAAAATGCAATTGTGCACTTTGTTATGCACGTGCAATCTGTTATGCATCAGCTGACATGCACTCAATTATGATCACAGACCAAAATAATGTTAAAATATTAAAGACTCCTCTTTGACACACGAGTCTCTTCATGAGACTGGGATTAAATATAGATGATTATAAATGATTAAACTGATTACAGATCTTTAAAAAAAAAATCCTCCAAAAACTACATTATGCTTTTAGTGCCATGATGACACTGGGATTAAATAAATGATTATAAATGATTAAACTGATTACAGATCTTTAAAAAAAAAATCCTCCAAAAACTACATTATGCTTTTAGTGCCATGATGACACTGGGATTAAATACATGATTATAAATGATTAAACTGATTACAGATCTTTAAAAAAAAAATCCTCCAAAAACTACATTATGCTTTTAGTGCCATGATGACACTGGGATTAAATACATGATTATAAATGATTAAACTGATTACAGATCTTTAAAAAAAAATCCTCCAAAAACTACATTATGCTTTTAGTGCCATGATGACACTGGGATTAAATACATGATTATAAATGATTAAACTGATTACAGATCTTTAAAAAAAAAATCCTCCAAAAACTACATTATGCTTTTAGTGCCATGATGACACTGGGATTAAATACATGATTATAAATGATTAAACTGATTACAGATCTTTAAAAAAAAATCCTCCAAAAACTACATTATGCTTTTAGTGCCATGATGACACTGGGATTAAATACATGATTATAAATGATTAAACTGATTACAGATCTTTAAAAAAAAAAATCCTCCAAAAACTACATTATGCTTTTAGTGCCATGATGACACTGGGATTAAATACATGATTATAAATGATTAAACTGATTACAGATCTTTAAAAAAAAATCCTCCAAAAACTACATTATGCTTTTAGTGCCATGATGACACTGGGATTAAATACATGATTATAAATGATTAAACTGATTACAGATCTTTAAAAAAAAAATCCTCCAAAAACTACATTATGCTTTTAGTGCCATGATGACACTGGGATTAAATACATGATTATAAATGATTTAATTATGATTACAAATCCAAATAATGTTAACAGATTAAAAACTATTTTCCTGATGATACAACCACTGACAACTTGGCAAAATGTAAAACATTAATAAAGTTGGGGTCGAGAAGAATAGCCTAAAGTAGAGGGAAAATGAAGACCCCCTTCTAACTAATTCATATACATTACATGTACATACTGAAACACAAATTTTATATTCAGCATTGTTGACAAAAATAATAAGCAATTTAAAATGAGACCCACATTTTCCAATTAATCTGAGAAACTTTGCATGAAGAGTTATCAAAGAAATACACAAGCTAGCATTATCCTAATTAAAATATGAAGTCTTTGGTCAACAAAATATTAAGTCTTTGGTCATTGGTCAACAAAAAAAATTTTGAAATGGTGTCAAGACACCAAACATCTTTTTTAACTAATTTGAGTGTGATGAATTTGAAAATGACCTAACTTTTCCCTAGTTAGATACTGCTTGTGCTGTACAGAAATACCTCATTTTTGAGAGAAAAAAAAAAGCCATTTTTTTTCATTTGTTTTCTGTATATATGATATTGAACGATGGTAATATTTCTCAAAGTAAAATCATACAAACCTCCTAATTTGTATTCAAACCAACAAATATTGGTCTACTTATTAAAAAATACTATTTTTTTCAATAACACTCAGAGACTAAGTCTTTACAAATAACCTGATTGAATATCCCAAAACCAACAAGTATTTTCATCAAATCATTTAACAAACTAACAGCAGAAATAAAATCTTTGTGAACATAAGAACTATGGTAAAAATTCTCTCTTTCCTCTCTGTTATGTTCAATGTTATTTAAGTCATTTCTGATATTCCAGCATTAGTCAACCATCCTTTGTTTGTTCCACTGTCCCTGGTAGTACAATTCCATTGTTTTGATATCCTGATAGAATTGCTCTCCTTCCTTATCACTCACATCACAATTACCTGGAAATTTATCTAGATAGCTATGTAAAAAAATGAACATCAATACTTATATTAATGTATTAATGATAAAGTTTAACAATTAATTTAAATTTTGATGATAAATTAGAAAAATTCAATTTTAAAATTTTTGACCTAAAAACATTTTTTTTCATAAAAAAACAGTTCATTTTAAGTGGCTGACATAAATTTCTCAGCCTACCTAAAAATTGATAGGTTTCTACGACCTTTATTAACTAAATGTTGCTATCAGCCAAGATTGTAAATTGATCTTTTTTCCAAAAATGAGCAATTTCAGTACAGCAAAAAACAGTAGCTAACCAGGAAAATCTAAGGTCCTTTTCGATATCAGCACGATCAAATTAGTTAAAAAACATGTTTATTGGCACCAAAAACCTTTTTGACCAGTGTAATTAATGCTACTAAAAATAAAGTATTGTTGCCATATCTGGGCTGGAACTGTCCAATCTTTTCTTGCCAGCCTTAAGAGTGTTCAAAAGTGTCTCAATGGCTTTGTGGGTGATGAATTATTTTCCCCTCTCCAATCCCTTTCCCACAGATGAAATCTTGCTATCCTCTTGCTACTCTATTGCTATTTCCATGGTACATGTTCAGAAGAGACATATCCCTTACTTTCATCAGTTCAGATCTTCACAGCTAGAATATCATGTTATGTACACGGGATTGGCTCATCCTCATTCCCTTCATATTCCATTGGTAAGGAAGAAATTCCATGCAAACAGCTTCAAGAATTGTTATTTTGTGGAACAAACTCCCAAGAGAATGATTATCAATCACTACTATCTTAACCATTTCAAGTCTAGGGTCAAACACTATTTTACATGTACTCCACTTATGCCCATAAAACAAACTCATTCAATAACCCTATGCCTTAAGTTAGTCTTGAGCCTTATAGTGGGTGAACAATAGAGTTAAAAAAAAAAAAAAGAAACCCTAAAAAAACCTTTAGTTTTTTTTTATTAGAGCTGGTCCTTGAATCAAGATCCATTTGCCCATGATTAAATTATATAAATATTCCAAATTTGCACATAGGTTATAACTGAAACAGTTGAGAGGTGAACTGATTTGGGGTTCTGTCAAGCAAAAAATGATTGCATCTTACTGAAAACTTTAATACCTCTGCTCATCAATTTTATTTTTATTTTCATCAAGCATTGTCAGCCATTATTATTCACTTTGACTTGTATTTACTTTCATCTTCATTTTCTATTAGCTGAAGCATTGTCAACCATTATTATTTATTTTTGACACATACTTTCATTTCCACTTTTTTTTTAACTTGTTTTGTTTCACAAGTCATGCTGCCAATTTGTGAGAAAACAGCCCAGTTTTAAAAACCAAAGACAAACTCTCAGTGAGATTTGAACTCATATCCCATTCACTTAAATGAAACCTAGTAAAAAGAACAACTGCTTTATTTTTGTGCTACAAGTCCAAACCTAACTTACAACTTCCTTTTACAATCTCTCTTATTCCCATATTTGCTTTTGTCTTTATATAGTAGATATTAGTAGTAGCAGAAAAATTATTTTCATTAGATGAAGCACTATTAAATATTATTCATTTTGATTAGTATTTATTTTCATCATCACTAGCAATCTATAGCAATAAATTGTACAGGACTGGAAATCCCTGCTGAAATTATTATTAATAATAATGATGATGATGATGATGATGATGATGATGATGTTGATGGTTAACTGTTCATACTGTTGGAAAATGCAACAAAATTAAATTTCTCTAAATTTGAAGTGTGATTCTTGACATTTCTATCCTGTGCCTTCAAGGCCACATTTAATTAAAATATTGAGGAAAGATGGAGTCACCAACAGTGGTCTGCTCCATATTCCCTCATTACTGTACAAAAATAGTTATTCTTTAGCTTACTTCATATTTCGATTGTTATTTTTGTATGATATTCAGAAACATAAAAATTTCAGGCCCATGAGAAAAGTATTCCGGTTTGCATGACCAAATAAAAAAAAAAAAAAAAAATCAAGTAAAAAATGTCTAAAAAATAATTTAATGTTTCAAAATGTTTATATAAAATTTTAATTATAATAAACACCTTAATTTTATTTCAAAATATATTAATTTAAAATAGTCTTTCTCTTTTTCCATTTAAAGATTTTAAAAGCAAATATCAGTGAAATGGTCAAGTGACCTAAACATTCTACAAAATTGTTTAAGCGCATTTCTTTTGTAATATTTTTTCCTCTATTAAGAAAATGTGTGAAATGTTTGCTTCTTGTGAACTAAAAAAAAAAAATGTCATTACCAAACTTTGCCTTACAATCTGAAATTAAGTAAAGAAATGAATCGATAAAATACTTACCAAGTTGTAAATTCCTAGAAAGAAAGCTTCTAATCCACCACAATTCTGAAAAGGAAAAAGAAAGATTTTAGTTGCTATAAGGATGATTTTGATAATGAGCTAGAGGGTTGAAGCATTGCTTTGTGAAACTGGTATCATAGAAACTGAGTTCAATCCCTGGGTCAAGCAGTATTTGCTTGGACTCAGTGGACATGGCCAAGCAATAAGTGAGCAGTATTAAAAATAAAAACTAAATGAGATATCCTTGGACAAACAGAGGAATGAGAACAATTGATCCCCATCTAGTAAATAAAGGGTTTCAGTTTTAAATTCCATGAGGTTGCCTGGATCAACATATACCTGATGAAAACTAGAGAGCACAAAAGCCTGAAATGCTATTCATCAGGATTCTGACAATCAGTTTTTTAATGTGACTCCTTAAGCTGATAGTTCTGTGTAGTTCGCACTCATTTGCACCTGGTTTCTTTGGCAGTGCTATAAACATCGATTTTGTTTATTATGTCGGTAATTTTTTCTATGCCATATTCTTCCAGGGCTATCAGCAGCTCCATTATGATGCTGTCTGGGCCAGCTGCTTTGATTTTGTTCAGTTTGGCCATTGCAGCTTCCACTTCGGATTTTAATATTTCCAGTCCATCTTCCTCCTTGTGTATTCTCGGTTGTTCTCTCCTGTTGCAAAAAAGATCCTTGATACATTTTTCCCATTGCTGGACTATTTCTTCTTTCTCCAATATGATTGTCCCATCCTTTGATTTTATGCATCCAGTTGAGAAGCAGGTAAATAACCCATATAGGTGTTGATATGCAGCTAAACAAAATCAACAAAACAACCAAACACCTAACATGAAAGATCTGTCATGATTCATGTACTATCCTATAATTTCTTAAAGAAATCAAACTTTATTCCAAAATATAACTTCAGCAAAACTACAACATAAAAGAACACTTTTATGACAATAATCCATATAATATCCTATAATTTCTTAAAGAAATCAAACTTTATTCCAAAATATAACTTCAGCAAAACTACAACATAAAAGAACACTTTTATGACAATAATCCATATAATATCCTATAATTTCTTAAAAGGGCTGAAATCTTGATCAGACCTGATTAGATATCATGGTACTGAGTTCCAATATCGGGGAGAAATTGAAAAAAATAAGTCACCCATGACCTGACCAGAACCCTAAAGAATATTTGTGTGAAGTTTGGTGAGAATCAGATAAAAATTGTGGATTTGTATGAAGGACATACAGACAGATAAACAGACACACACACACAAACATCTTGCCTTATATATATATATATATATATATATATATATATATATAATCAATTTTCTGCACTAGTGTAAGAACTGCAACCTTGAAACTTCTGAATATAGTTTCTTATGTCTTTGTCTATGAGTGTATCAAATTTGATTAAAATCGGACCACTCCTATAACCCAATTTTTTTGATTATCAATATTTATTGGGGGTACCTGGACACAAAACCTAGCTAAGAACACTTGCAGATGCTTATCGTACAACTGTGTAAATTTTCAAGAAAATCAGTTCAGCCATTTCAGAGTCTATAGGTAACGGACAAACACAAAGTTCCATTTATAAATAAGTTTAGATATATGGTTAAATAAAATAAAGACAAGAGGAAAACTGTATTTTAAATCGCTTACGTGTTTCGTCCTGTGATGGACTTCATCAAGGCAAAAAAAAAAAAAAATGAGCTTTATTCTAAATTACGTATCTGTAAACAAACAGTGTTGGCAACCACAAAGATGCTCACAAATCATTTCAAAAGATTAACAGAATATTTTAGAATCCTGCTCTTAATCTCAGATCATAACTGAGTATATATAATAAGTGAGTATATATAATAAGTGAGTATGTATAAGTTCTAATATGAAACATTAGCATTATTCATTCTTTACCTCATTTATCCTTCATCTTATTTTTGTTGCTTAATAAAAAAAAAATAAAAAAGCAGCAAAAAATAAGATGAAAGAAACTAGACAAATGCTATACATATATACTTCTATATATTTACAATTATTTACATTTGGAATATTATCCTCATCTTTGTTGTTATCACCACACCGTTACGGTTGTTAGGTCCTCCAGCCTTCATTAGGTGTATATCAATTCAGGTAACGTACTGGGAATTTTCACCTGAACCCCTTATTTAATTTACAGGGGTAGACTGTTCAAAATTGTAGGTTATCTGAATCAATACATACTTGATGAGGGGCAAAGTGCACAAAGGTCAAAAGGTTGTGATAACAACAATAAAGATGAAGACACTAGTCCTAATGCAAATTATGAGAGCTCTGCATCTCAAATTCAAACAGGATTTAAAATATTAATTTCAACACACTTCTTCCAACTAATGTCTAACAATACTTTTTAAAACTATGTCTTTGCCCATCATATCAGAATTTTTATGACAAGCAAACTTCTTTTGCAAAGAATTCTTCATGCAGAACTCATCTATTTCTTTTCTCCAACTAGGGAGTAATCATTGGTATGTTTGTGCCAAACTTTTCTCCAGCCCCTGCATATGTTGCATGCAGGATCTTTCTGGGCGTCAAGATCTTTAATCTCCATGTTTAAACATTTTAACTCGTACATTCACTGACAGATCTATAATTCAAGACTTGGTGGGTAATTTATGCGGTTTCCATAACTTTTCATTAAAATTTTAAGATGCTTCTCAATAGTATGTGTGCTTAAATGAAAATAATGAACTCAACTAGAATTAGAACTTGGCTCTCTAATTAACAATTCCAAGCCATTATCCAATACACCACCCACACATTCAAGCTTACATCACCTAGTATTCTCAAGCAGGTACTAACTAAATTCTCATCTAGGTACTAATCAGGCTCAACATTGCTTAACTTCAATGACCATACATGATCTGCTGTTTGAACATGAGACCTCTAGCTTTGGTTGGTAACTAGTCTAGGAACAAAACAACTCTGAATTCAGAACTGGTTGGATGTGACATTAGCAATTCCACCCTAACCTGATATAGAACCATAGCAGTGTTATATAACCGAGATAGCAGTATGATACCAGATAACTTGTGCAGAAGTATCTACAGCACAATATCTGAGCTAATGGATATTAAGTACAAACAAGACAAACACAGATAAGACAGAACAACAACAACAATTAGAAAGAGAGAAGAAGTTAAGTTGTTAGAATTGAAGAGAATACAGTTCGATAATAATCATCAATGACATTCCCAATTCCTTGCTGCTATTAATCTTTATATAGCTATTTTGGATCACAGACCATTCCATCTTTGAGAGTGTTAAAGCAGCACCACTTAGTGTGAGGTGTAGTAGTAGCCACCATATTCCACTGAGAATTTGTAGGGGTTAACAACAAGTTTTCTGAAAGGAATTTATATGCAGATGACACTATGTTGATAGCAAACAAAAAAAAATGCAGGAACAACTTCAATGCAATATAGTAAAGAAAAGTAAAACAAAAAACAAAAAAACAAAAAAAAAACAAAAGAGAAAGAACTAACCTTTAATCAGAAGACAACAAGATGTAAGGTTGTTAGCAAAAGAAGAACTAATGAATATGTGAGCGACAAATTGGAGATATCAAAATCTCAGCAAGTACAGTTTAACTATCAAGGAAGTTACCTTATCAGATGATGAATAGTCAAGTGCCAGACATGATACATGCTTGAGCAATCATGTCTTGAAAGAGACATGACTGACTGGGCAAAAGATTATCCTGCACTAGGTTGCCATTACTTTCTGCAGTACACTAGTTGCTTATTTAACCCATAACTGGAGGGAAGAGACAGATTAATACCTTTCCCCAAAGGTATTTGTGAGTAAGTAAATACAACTGATGTCCACTGCACTACAACACACAGATGATGGACAATGTGATAAAAATCTAAAGGCATTTTGTAATAGTGAAAGATGCCTTCCAAAAGCTAAATAAGATAATTGTTAGGAAACAAAAGATTGGTGAATGCTGGACAATTTCCTCACAAACAAAACATGTGAGCAACAAAGGTTTAAAGAAAAGGGAAACAAAAAGGATATTGTATATTGAATCAGAAAGAGAGTTCAAATGTTTAATGAAGAAAGAGGGCTTGGAGAATTTGACCTTCACTAAAGGCAAAAGAAAAAACAGGAAATCAAGTAACCTATCTAACACTCATGTTTAAATGGATGAGCAGAAAAGGGAGTGAAAGGGATAGTAAAAAGACTAACATTGCTAAGAACTACAGAAAATAGGAAGTTGTGGAGAACCATGATCATCTACATCTTTGAGGATTAAAGAACATAAAAAACATCATTACCTTATATATGATGAATACTATATATGTAGATGTATCAATAAGTTTTTAGGCTAATGATGAGAAAAGCACTTATTTTACATAGCAAATACTTATTTTTCAACATAATCTCTTTCATGCACATATTCAGCAGAGATATCAATTACCAACATTATACAGTGAAAATTTCAGATCAAAATTCTGATAATTACATGTCAAGCTGTTAATTTAATGATCTGGTGTCATACATGATTCAGTCTAACTCTAGTCTTGCTTGAAAATTACCTTTATTGTTTATTTTAGAAACTTGCTGAATCAATTGGATTTGATATTTTTGAAAGAAAAATACATTATGAAACGGCTTACGGCCATATCACATTGAATACCCCAGTTCTCGCTCGATCACTGAAGTTAAGCAACATTGAGCCTGGTCAGTACTTAGATGGGTGACCACTTGGGAATACCAGGTGCTGTAAGCGTTAGTGACGGATGTGCGTTGTGGTGCAGTGGATATCGACTCAGAAAAAGAAATCGGTGAGACGAGTTCGAATTCCAGTTGAATACCCTGCATTCACTTAAGCACTGGTACCCTTGGGAAAGGTATTAATCTGTCCCTTCCTTCCAGTTATGGGTTAAATAACAGGGTAGGACTTGGGGACCCTGCCCATAAAAACAAATCCCAATGGATCTTGATACTCGAAAAGAAAAAAGTATTACTAGACACAAAACTTGCATAAAAAAAACAATAAATTGTTGAAATGAAAAAAGGTATTACCAGCAATAAATAAATAAAATTTAGCTGGCAATAAATGACCTGTCGAGGTTGATATGCCATAAAAACAAAACAACCAAACTAAACATTATGAAACGCAAATCAAAGCATTTTATTGAGTTGTTTTAAAATCAAATTTTTAGTGTTAATAAAAATGGTCAATAAAGGGAGATAACTCAATGCCAGTTAATTCCCTTGAGCTATATCATGGCAGGTTTTACTATATCTCCTATTAAGGATTCAAGACAAACACTTTTGGTGAAATTCATTCTGTTAAATGATCTAAACTTCTTTATAAATGGGACTTTGTGTGTGTGTGTGTGTGTGTGTGTGTGTGTGTCTCCGTTACCTATAGACTCCGAAACGGCTGAACTGATTTTCTTCAAAATTTACACAGTTGTACTATAAGCATCTGTGAGTGTTCTTAGCTAGGTTTTGTGTCAAGGTACACCAGATAAATTTCGAAAATTGAAAAAATTGGGTTATAGAAGGAGTGGTTCGATTTTAATCAAATTTGATACACTCATAGACAAAGACATAAGAAACGATATTCAGAAGTTTCAAGGTTGCAGTTCTTACAATAGTGCAGAAAATTGATTATATATATATATATATATAAGGTAAGATGTTTGTATGTGTGTCTGTTTATCTGCCTGTCTGTATTTTTTCAGCCCTTTTATTTTAGTTTTTGCTTCGGGTTTCACTTTAGGTATAATTGTAGTTCTTAATCTCAGCCATGATACTGTTTACTCAGGGGACTTATTTAGCCTTCAAAATTCAGTTTACGACGAAAAAACTTATTTGATATCGATACCAGGAAATCAAAATTTGACTTACATCCATTCATTTTTCTTTCAGTCTACGGTTTTGCTTTAACTGGAAGCAACTATTGCTTTTTAGTCTTTTGTGCCAATGTCCAAAGAGTCTGAGCTCCAGGACCATGGATTAGTTTTAAAGCTTTCATTACACCCGAGCAACACCGGGCTATACTGCTAGTTTATACATATTGTATTGTTGTACAGTTCTAAGTAGAACTGTTTTTTTTATTTCTTTAAAAAGTACCCTTGTTTTCCAGCATGCCGCTTAAGACATTTGTGCAGGCCAACAATGCTAATGTTAAAATTGCACTGGTCGTTAGAGCAATGCACCACTGTTAATATTACTTGTTAACAATACCAATCACTAAAAGTTAACTGTAACAAGAAAAGCTAAACAATGGGCACCATTAAAAACCATACAAATTACCGGACATTAGCATGCTTTATCTGATATACACATACTACAATTGAAGCTCAATAGGTCTAAAAATGCTACAATCTTCAAGAACTTAAATATAAAGTCAATAGTCATCTCTAATCTCACTAACCTGCATCTACTCTCTCATGCTCCTTTCTCCATCCACTCATCATTCTCTTACCCACTTCCTGACATCCCCTATAACCTGTTACTCTTGCTCATAACTTTCATCCTATATAACCCCCTGCAAAACAGTGGCAGTAAAATGACTTGCTTGGGGAAATATAATTAAAAAAAAAAAAAAAAAAAAAAAAAAAAAAAAGATAAACAAATTGATATGCAAATAGTTTGTCTATACTTCTGAGATGAGATATTATTTACATTATAGATTGCAATATGAGATCTGGTAAAAAATGGTTACTGAGACATTAGGTTTATAAGTCCCCAAAATTTTTACACATAAGTTCTCAAGGACACAAGGCCCAGCAGATTAAAGCATTGATTAGATCCATTGACTTGACCCAAAGCGTTTTGAGTTCAATATCTGGGGAACAAATAACTTTGACAGTTGAGTTAAAAGGTAGATAACTAAGACATCCGGAAGTTGCATGGCTCATAGAACAAGAACAATATACCCCAGGGATTGAAATAAACGTTTAGTTTTGAAATTTCAGTCACCTGAAGAAGAGCAGAGTGTACAACAGTCGAAACATTGCAAATATGAATATGGCAATAAACAATGTAAATAATGTAACACAAATTGTTGTAACATGTTCTAATATCAAAGTTCAAAGGGTCGAATCATCTAAATGACCTGCTAAAATTAATAAGCTGACATCTCCTTTAGTCAAACAAAGGAATAAGGCAACCTGATAGAATGTGTCATTCATAACATAATACATATTTGATTTCAGTGAAATTTTGAGAATTTACAGGTATAATCCTCATTGAAAATTCATATGATTTATCAAATTTGATTCTATTCAAAATTTGACAAAACCTGACCAGAATATATTCAGCTATATTAAATCTCTCAAGAACAAGTGACATATCTTTGATGTAAATTGGCAAGGAATCAGAGTGGACGTTACTGCACACACATGAATCGACACTCTCTTATGACTTTACTTAATGCTCACGTTGTGTGACATTTGCATCAATCATGAAAATGCACCTGCCCATTCTTCATGTCTCATGCAGGGTTTTTGGCAAAACACTGCACCACCTAGATATTTCTGTCTCTGCCCTATGATCCAAATTTGGCCTCCTGAAACTTGGCACTGAAAGGGATATTTCAGATTGATGGGTGGAGCTAGGGAGAATGCAACAAGACAGCTTATATCAATCCTGAAAAAGGAGAATTCTACAGACTATTTTGAATGGACTGCTGAGATAAATACTAACAAGGAGTGCGTTTTTAAGGGACTAAGTCAGCATTCAATTAAGAAGGACATTTTTTTATTATTATTAATACTTACTGTTAACATACAATTCATTGCTGGAAATACTGAATACATTCTTAACAGCAATTGACACACATAATTGGTAAGGTTTCGGAGAAATTATGAAGTAAAGAACAAATGTTTAAAACCTACACAACTCTTTTCAAAGCAAGCTGAATTCAGTAAAAGCTTCCAGTATGAAGCCAAAAACTTTGATAAAAGATTGATTTTATGTTGTTAACAAGAAAGGTGGTTTTGTTACAAGACACTATATATATATATATATATATGTGTGTGTGTGTGGGGGGGGGTGTTTTAGCACAAAGAATTGGTCATTTTAACACACCAATCAATAAGTCCCAAACATGACATATAGATGACACGACTAATAAAAAATCCATATGATCTTTATGAACTAACTTTCAAATGGCACATGACAAAATTTGGGCCCAATCGTATTATTAGTTTACAAATTACAGTTATTTAAGTGAAGCTACTCTTAGAAATTTTCAAAACAATGGAAAAATCTGAATTTTGTTGAGATGATAGAGCTGATGGGAAAAAATATTGTTCAAGCAAAGCAGTGGCTTGATAAGTGCTATTCAGACTTTGCTCCATCAGAAACAACAGTTAAGAGGTGGTATGCTGACTTTAAACATGGTTGTACAGACACAAATGATGCTGAATACATTTTGGCCTATTGGAAATTGAAGTTGCTTGAGATAGCAGAGTAGTTGAACATATCAGAAGACAGTGTATTCACCATTTTGCATGAACATTTGTCAGTGAGAAAGCTGTGTTCAAGTGGGTGCTGTGTTAACTCACAGTGAATCAAAAACAACAACTCATCAATGATTCAGAGTGTTGTTTGTAATTGTTTGAATGCAACAAGAAGTTTTTGCGTAAATATGTAACAATGGATGAAACATGAATCCACCACTTCACTCCATCTAAAGCCATCTAAAGCAACCAAAGATGCAAACATCAGCAGGCAAGGTTTTGGTCTCTGTATTTTGGGATGTGTAAGATATTTTGTTCATTGATTACCTTGAGAAAAGAAGAACCATCAAAAGCAAATACTATATAGCATTACTGGTGCATTTGAAGAAAGAAATTGCCAAAAAACAGAAGAAAAAAAAATGATCTTTCACCAAGACAACATACCGCGTCACAAGTTGACCACAACGATGGCAAAACTACATGAATTGCACTTCACATTGTTTCCGCATCCACCCTATTCTCCAGATCTGGTCCCCTAGCTGTTTGAAGACCTCAAAAGAATGCTCCAGGGAAAGAGTGATATCGGAAATTGAGGCATATTTTGAATCCAAAGAGAAATCATTCTACAGAAAAGGCATGAAATTGTTAGTGAAGCATTGAAATCAGTTTATCACCCTAAAAGAAGATTATGTTGATCAATAAAGTCAAGTTTTGCCTAGAAGTTGTTTTATTAGTTAGGCCTGGGATTTACTTGAGTGATGTGTTAACTGAGCAGGTTTATGCTGCCTTAAAGTTTTGTGAGGGCACCGTTATGATGAATTCATTCATAAGGGCTGGATTTTTTTGCAATTAGCATGAACATGCTCAGTTAAAGTGACAAATCCTTTGCACTAAAACTATCAATGCTCTGTTTCTACCTATATTGAGTACTATGGGATAAAAACCTGGTTGCCAAAATAGCTTTCATCAGTAAAACTATTGAAAACAAAAAAGCTATCACAACTCTACACTATACATATATGTAGTGTGTGGAGTTGTGATAATGTTTAGCACAGAGATTGTTGTTTTTTTCAGTATTTTTATTGTTAAAAGATATTTTGACATGCAGGCTTTTTATCATAAAGTTAATTCATCACTTTAACTGAGCAGGTTCATGCCAATTTCGAAGTTTTGTGAGGACATTCTTATGTCTTCACCAATTGGGTCTGTTTTTTTTTTTGTGTCCTGTTTTTTTTTCTTATTTATATAGAGCTTAGTGTGATTTAATATTTTGTAGAAGTGGTCTTATTTGCAATTGGTTGGTTTTCTTTATTTCAATTTTAAAATGAAAAAAAATTCTGCATTAAACATATATATATATATATATATATATATATATGGTTGAATAAAATAAAGACAAGAGGAAAACTGTATTTTAAATCGCCTACGCGTTTTGTCCTGTGATGGACTTTATCAAGGTGAAAAGATGAAATGAGCTTTTTTTCTAAATTACGTATCTATAAACAAACAGTGTTGGTAACCACAAAGACGCTCATAAATCATTTCAAAAGATCAACAGAATAATTTAGTTTTCAGAATTTCTTCATGTGTAGTGCAAAGTCACGAGATATTAAAATGAAGGGAATTTGATGTTTTGGTAGTATTTGCGCCCTGAATTTTTGCTAATCTCACCTTTACTTATGGAAATTATACTAAAACAGACTAACATACATAATAAAAATTTCAAAGAAAACAGTTGAATTCCCTTCATTTTAACATCTCATGACTTTGCGCTACACATGAAGAAATTCTAAAAACTAAAATATTCTGTTGATCTTTTGAAATGATTTGTGAGCATCTTTGTGGTTACCAACACTGTTTGTTTATAGATACGTAATTTAGAATAAAGCTCATTTCGTCTTTTTGCCTTGATAAAGTCCATCACAGGACGAAACACGTAGGCGATTTAAAATACAGTTTTCCTCTTGTCTTTATTTAACCATTCTGTCCTTAATCTCAGATTATAACTGAGTATATTTTTACATATATATATATATATATAGCTTGTTAGTTTTTGTTCATAATAGGGTTAGACCAGTACACATTTGTATTAAAAAGTGTTTGATACAATTATATTGTAGAACTTTTGAATATTTTCCATTTTTTTCTGACAGATTAATGAAACTTTTACTGCAAGTAATACATATGTTTAAGCCTTTAGTCAAATCATCAGATTTAGAAACAATAATCAATAAAAAATATCCCAAGAAGAAAAATCAATAATGGATAATGCAAAAGTTTACAAAACATTTATTAAATCATCTATTAACATTTCATGGCATAACCATTATTGCTAATTACAGGCATTTAGAGTTGTCCCCTACAAATTTCTTGCATGTTTTTTCGCTAATTTTTTTCTCTCCTGATGACCCCAATTTAAATATAAATTCGAAAATGACATATTAAAAAAAGTCAAATGAAGTCATATACCGTAGAGAAGCTCGGTGGAAATGTCATTGGCACGAGGAGTATTACACATTCAGCTCGCTTCAGGTGAGTTTCAATTACTTTCCAGTAACTTCCTTCTTCCATTCTTCATGACAAAATTCCCTTAGTTCAGGCAGGTTTTGCAGGTTCCTTCTTCGAATTTTCAGTTTTAGCATTCTCCATACATTCTCAATCAGATTGATAGCTGAAAATTGACTTAGCATTTTAGAATGTCTATTCTATTTGAACTTAGCCATGATTTTGTAAGCCTCACAGTATGTTTAGGATCAATGTCTTGTTGAAGGACTCAACTTGATTTCAGGCTCAGTGAATGTGCACTCTAATGTAAATTTCTCTCTGAAATATCCCTACAATATGCTCCATTCATCCTCACATCCATTATTTCAATGTCCCCACTGAAGCAACTTGGGTTCATGATTGATCCGCCTCCAAATTTTAATGTGGGGGATAGTATTCTTTGGCAAATATTCAGTACCTTTCTTTTCCCAGACCTTTGCCACGGCATTTCTGCCAGAAAGTTAAATTTTCATTTTGTCTGACCAAAGTACATTTTCACAAAATGCCATGAGTTTGATACAATGCTCATTTGCAAAATCCAGTCAAGCAAGAACGTATTTTGGCTTAAGTGTTTTTTTTTTCTTGGAGATTCTGAAAAGATGTCATATTGATGAAGTGAATGACTAATTTTATCTGTAGTCACTTTAGGTCCTCCCTGAAGTATTTTTAAGTGTAACTCAGGGCTTGTTGCAAACTTTTTGTGCAAATAATCTTGCTGTATGTTCTGTTATCTTTCTAGGATGACCATGCTTTCCTTGAGACAAATGGAATGACACGTCTTCCAGTGACAAACTATCAAACCGACTGATTTCAATGGCACATTTAACTGACTAGATATCTTCCTAGAACCAAGTCTACTTGTATAAAGGTCAACGATATGTTTATGAAGGTCTTGGATCAATTATTTTAATTTTTTGTCATTTTCTCAATGTTTAAAGGACAATTCACAGACAAAAAAATGACAATACTTTTCATCATTTCTAAAAGTAGTCATAAAATTAATCTGGAATGTTCTAAGTACAACACCATCCTAATTTGAAACATTCTAGTAAAATTTGAACATTTTTGTAAAAAAAAAAATTTTGTAGATAAAAGAATATGTTGTTAACTTTTTAGTTACTAAATACGGTTTACTATTCACTGGATACTTTTCTGAAGTTTTTTAAAAAAAACTGATTGGTTGACTGAATACTTAAATATATGTTTTACAAGCAGTAAAAATTTAATTAATGTAACTGTGTTAGAAATACCTGTAAACTTTTGCATGGCACTATAGATATAGATATGTGTGTGTGGGAGAGAGAGAGAAAACAGTACTTACTCTGCCTTATTCATATATGGTATTAAATATACAGTACTGTGTTAAAGTATTAGGGCAAGAACTATTTTTATCTTTCATGAGACATCAAAATAAAGTTTAAAATCACCCTGTCCTAACACTTTTACACACTACCGGCAGTGTGCAAAAGTATTAGGACAGGGGTGATTTTCCTAAAAACCTCACTGAAATTCAAATACAGGTTGAAATTATTTCTAAGAATTATTTAGCTAAAAAGGAAGGCTTCGGAATTTGAATTGGCCCCCACAAAGCCCTGATCTCAATCCTATTGAACATCTATGGGATATTTTGGATAAAAGAAAAAAACAACTGATAAGTCTAATGTTACTTCGCAAGACACACTTTGGGAACAAATATAAGCTCCTTGACGGGAGATACCATTAGATACACTGAAGAAGCTTGTGATGTCAATGCCTGACAGAATGAAGGCTGTGATCAAAGCAAAAGGCTATTATAGTAAATATTAAATTTATTTTGTAGCAAGTATTTTTTTCTTGTTAAAACATATGTTGAGTAAATCAAATAAAATTTGGGTACTTACGTATTATCGGGAGGACCTTTAAAAAAACGACTCAAAAATTAAAGTAAATTATTTATTGAAACGGTTAAAACAATAAAATAACATTACATTTGTAATTCCGGAGGCCAGAACGTCGCAATTGCTTCCAAAAGTGACTCAAAGACATCAGTACAGGCAACATGCTTCCGCCACATGAATTCGGCCAAATACGACTCCAAATGGTGACGTGCAGTGCCACAGTGCTTCTTGTTTCGCCACTTTGTCGATCCCCATAGGCGTTCCACTGTCTGCGTATGAGCCCCGGTGTTCGAATCCACAAAGTTGTACTTGTGGTTGACGTTGAGGTGATGAAAGCCTGATTTTTCCAGTTCCTTGGTGTTATAAGCGGGCTTATAACACCTTGTTATCAAAGGTCCTCCCGATAATACGTAAGGACCAAATTACTTTAATTAAATTGTTTATTTTCTGTCAATATGCCTCATAAAAGATAAAATAGTTCTTGTCCTAATACTTTTGCACAATACGATATGAAATGAATTGTTTGAACATTATATTTTATCGATACTCGTATTTAAGTAGAAATTCCATTTTTTAATTAAACAGTATTATATATTTATATCTACCGGCCTGATTATTACGATACATTTCAGAGCAGATATGGTTGTTCGCGATGAATAAAAAATTGTGTTATATAGGCTTGATAAAAACCTTGTTTAGACTAGAGGCTATTCGTGGTCGAGAGGTCTAAGACGTTGCCAGATCAAATTGTAGCTTCCCCTATGTAAATAGGGGTCGCAGGTTCGAATCCTGCCAAACAGCATACATTTTTGTAATAACAATTTATCGTAAATAATCAGGCCGGAAGATATAAATATATAATATTGTTTAATTAAAAGACAGAATATCTACTTAAATACGAGTATCAATAAAAAATAATGTTCAAACAATTCATTTCAAATTGTCGGTTGTTTATAACCAAGTTTTGTTAAAATTTGTTAATTTCCGTAACAGTACTATATATTTATTTATTTATTAGGTGTGGTTGGTAAATTGTCACAATTATTTTACTATTTCAAAGCAAGAGGCTATTATACTAAATATTAAATTTATTTTGTAACAAGTATTTTTTCTTGTTAAAGCATGTTGAGTAAATCAAATAAAATTACTTTAATTAAACTGTTTATTTTCTGTCAATATGCCTCATAAAAGACAAAATAGTTTGTGTCCTAATACTTTTGCACAGTACTGTATATATTTGGTAAAAATATAGTTTTTAGGTATGCTATATTTATGGTTTAAAATGCTCAATATCTGGGATAGAGCACACATAAATATAAAAATGGACAATGAGGTCAACACCCAGCACACAATGTGTTTCATGCTTATATGCAAACATCAATCCTGAAAGCGGATTTTGATGAAAATAAATAAATATATTGTTTATTTATTAAGCAGTAGATTTAATTAATTTCATCTACTTTAATAAGATTTCTTGAACATTAAAGCTTAAGAAATCTTATGAAAGAAAAATTTACCCTCTTTGCCAGGATTCAAACCAGCATCCCTCAGGGCAGAGGGAGCTCCTGTTTAGCCTTCACATGCCTTACTGAGTTGGCCACAGACAACAATCATTAAGGCAATGCTGATTTCCAACCTTTCAAAATATTTCCAAAATTGCATGATATCTCATCTTATAGATCTGCACAGTTTCATATCCAAACAAAAGCAATTTTTCTTTAATGAGATCTCTCAAACATTCAAGTCGATAGATGAAATTACCGACACAAAGTCAGCCAGCAATATTGCTATTAGACCTTTTTTCTTTCTGTTTTTTTAATAATTCTATCGCCCCCAAGCAAGGTATTTTACTGCCATTGTTTTGCGGAGGTGGGGTTACATAAGAGGAAAGTTATGAAAAAGAGTGACAGGTTATAAGGGGTGTCAGGAAGTGGGTAAGAGAAGGATGAGAATACTGATGAGATTGGAGTAGATGGAGAAATGAACAGTAAAGTGAGGATGCAAGTTAGTGAGATTGGAGATGACTATTGACTTTATATTTAAATTCTTGAAAATTGTAGCTGTTAGGGAAGCAAGTAAACAGAATTCTACAGACAGGAAATGCGAGAAAAGAAGCTGCTTGAATAGAATTTGTGTTTACATTTTATTGGTTTTCACAGTAAAAGGGTGGGACCTAGTTGCTAATCTTGTGGCTCGAGTAAATTTATATGTAGGGGGCACCAGTGAGCTGTTCATCAGAGCAGAAGACGTGAAAGTATTTGTAGATGAGAAACAGGGAAGCCACATTGTGTGACAAATTCAACTACTTACACCAAAACAAATACAAAACATCATTTTTCATGTGATCCTATAATTTTTTTCTTCTTTTCAATACATAAATTATACAAAAATTTTCCAAATATTTTATTTATTCAAATGCTTTGGCTATACTTTTAGCCATTTTCAAGGATGGATTAAATTGAAGTTAAAAAATAAAATAAAATTCATCCTTGATTATGGTGGAAAGTATAGCTGAAAAAGCTTGGATAAATAAAATATTTAGACAATTTTTATATAATTTATGTACTAAAAGGGGAGGAAAAAAAAACAAGATCACATGAAAAATTATATAAAATCTTAACCACAGCCTCTTGTTTGTCATTTTTAACAAAACTTGCATACATATATATTTTAATCCAACATTTTTTTATTACTTTAAAGAAACATATTTGCAGACATGGGATGTGCATTGTGGCGCAGTGGATATTGGCTCGGAACGAGAAATCGGGGAACCAAGTTTGAATTTCAGCTGAATTCATTGCATTCACTTACGCGCAAATGCCCTTGGGAAAGGTATTAATCCGTCTCTTCCCTCCAGTTATGGGTTAAATAACAGGACAGATTGGGTTCTATAGCCTTGGTCGGCAACCAGTCTACCGCAGAAAGCAATGGCAACCTACTGCGGGATAATCTTCTGCCCAGTCAGTCATGTCTCTTTCGGGACATGATCGCCCAAGTGTGTTTCACCTATGGCACTTAACTGACTGATTTGCAGATATGAGTATGAGTAGAAGGCCTGTCTTTTTTAGTTTTTGTTTTGAATAGCTTGTGTACTTCAGAAACTCAATAAAGTAAACATGCTGTTCAGCAGGGTTCAAGACAGTGGTTTCCCCTAAAAAGAGGGATGCAGATTTAAATCATGCTGGAAAGCACATTTACTTTATTAAGTCCCTTAAGTGCACAAGCCAGTAGATGTAATTCACACAGTTTAAAATGAAAAGAACAGTACTGTAAATGTCTGCAAGTGTTCTTAGTCAGGTACCCCCGATAAATATCGAAACTCGATAATCGAAAAAAATCAGGTTATAGAAGGAGCGATCCGATTTTAATCAAATTTCATACTCTTATAGACAAGGACAAAAGAAAGGATATTCAGAAGTTTCAAGGTTGCAGTTCTTACAATAGTGCAGAAAATCGATAATATATATATAAAAGGCAAGATGTTTGTGTGTGTGTCTGTTTATCTGCCTGTATGTTGGTATTTTTTTCAGCCCTTTTATTTTAGTTTTTGCTTCGGGTTTGGCTCTAAGTAGGTATAATTGTAGTTCTTAGTCTCAGTCATGATAACATTTACTCAGAGGACTTATTTAGCCTTCAAAATTCAGTTTACAACGAAAAAAACTTATTTGATATCGATACCAGGAAATCAATATTTGACTTACATCCACTCACTTTTCTTTCAGTCTACGGTTTCACTTTAACTGGAAGCAACTACTGCTTTTTAGTCTTTTGTGCCAACGTCCAAAAAATCTGAGCTCCAGGACCATGGATTATTTTTAAAACTTTCATTACACCTGAGCAATGCCAGGCTATCCTGCTAGTCTTAAAATATAGAAAATGAAGATGCTAGCAAAAGTGAAGGAAAACTGTGGCCAGTAGAACCTTGACATGCAGGTTGTGGAAAAAATAAAAAAACCTAGGTGTGGTTTAGATTGAGGGAAGACAAATTGGATGCAGTACAGAATAAAAGAGGTGTGGCTTAGTGAGATATCTCCTAAGCTTAGCTTAATCTAACACAAAGCCATATCTGGGAAGATTGTGTTGCTCCAGTTTTTCAATTGAGGAAAGCCTGCCCTGCTTTGGGAATAAAGCTTTTGTGAAATCTTGACTTTTACTTGATTCAAAACATCAACTACACGGAAAATACGCAACTATTCAACCCCACAAGCAGGCCAGATGTGAGTGGATTAGGGTGTGGGGTGAGAAAAAAAAAGAGAGAGAGCAATGGCTTCTGGCAGGTGGGGAGAAAAGACAATAGAGAATTAGGGTCAAGTGAGGTGCAATTTAGACCAGAGATTGGCAGCCAAAGAATCAGGTAGCAAGACCAACAGAGATAGGGCTGGGTGTGTAGTGCAGAGAAACAGTTGCGATGACCCTAGGGTTGAAACAGAAATAAGTCTGTGGGAGCGGATAAATACAGAGCAAGAATGACAGATGGGAAGACAGACGTGTAACAAAAATAGAGAGAAGGTTGGTAAGCAAAGCATGGGTAGGGGCCCCAAAGAGGAGAACAGTGAATAGTGTTTGTCACAAAATTACTCAAATTGGCAGGGAGCAACTATGAGAACTTCGGGGGGTGGGGACACATTGGAGAAATTAAAAACAAAAAAGTGGATAATAGATAAGGAATATATAGTGGACCATAAACCAGGTTTTTTTTTAAAAATACAGAGATGGACAAAAATAAAGCTGCACAATAGATAATAAAAACAAATTGTGGTAATATTTCAACCAGTTTGTGTTCTATTTTGTTTGAGCTCACTTTGATCGCCACAATTTTGGAAAATAAAACCACCCCTTGTCTTGCAGATGACCCATTGCTAACAAATCACTACCCCATTGCTATTAGTATGACAAATGTCCAAACAAGCTACATTCTTTAATTCTGCCTGTTCAGACCTTTACAGCTAGTACCTGTCTGGCTCCGTAGACAGAATCCTCATTTTCTTCGAGGATTCTTTTCTAACAACTACAATATTAACCCCTTCAAGTCTAAGAAAAACCATTATCTATCATATATATCCATATAAGTACTTCTTAGCTTCTCCCTTTATGCCCCCCCACAAAAAAAGCGTTCTTTAGTGACACTCTACCTTGTGTGGCTCTTGGGGCATGCACTGGGTAACAATACCATGTTCAAATATAACATTATTTTCATTCTCATTATTTACATTGTTTGGACAGTTGTCCTCATCTTTATTGCCATGTTTATGATGCTTCAGCCATTGTGCGCTCTGGAATTATTCTGGGTCATGTGTCATTCCTCAAGGACATATGACCCAGTGAATATGGGTGTTGGTTAGTTCCAGGGACTTGACCCAAAAGAGTTGTGAGTTCAATATCAGGTTACAGCAGTGGTAAGCAAATAACTTAAAGAGTTAAGTTACATGGCTACCAAAAATGGCATCACACATTAAATGAGAATGACATACTCCAGTGATCAAAATAAAGGGTTCTTGTTAAAATTCCTAGCACCTGAAAAAGGTTGAAACATTGTAAACATGGCAATAAAGATGAGGACAACAATCCGAACAATGTAAATGCTACCCCATCTCAGAAGTATAGACAACTGTTTTCATTGTTTTAAGTAAAAGATAAGCATTACTTTTAAAAAATCCATTTAAGTCTTAAATTTACTAACAGACTTTGAAATAAATCTCTAGAAAAAAAACATTGGATTTTAAAAAGAATATAAAATTTGTTGTTTACATTTTTTATATACAATGGTGGCTTGATCAGTTACGAAAAAATGAACCAATGTTTTAAAAATGCCAAAGAGTTTCTTTAAATACAGAAATTAAATTTTCTTTTAATTCAGAATAGATGTAGGCCGTTCTCTTTTAAACAAAATCAAAATTTAAGTTCATAGAAGGCATTTCAACTAGTTAAAATGTGTTTATTTTCAGGGTTTTTTTTTTTTGTTTCTTGGAAAGGTTATGTTGGTACCTATATGAAGATAGAAATATACTGAATTAAGAACTTAAGAGAATAGAGTCACTGTTTAATTAAATAAGATAAATAAATAAGGCTTCATATTTAAACCCGTAAAGTGTTGGTGCTTGTTTGTTACACCCGTTTCTTATAATTTTAACAACTGCATATGTTTTAATTATTAAACCTTCTTTATGTACCATGTCTTCTCAGGATGTAGACGATCATAGCTCTCCACAACTTCCTGTCTTTTGTAGCTCTTTATAAATTGTTATTTCTCCTAAACCCCGTTTCACCATCTATTTACTCAAGCTCACTAAGTATGTTATACACTGTTTTCCTCTTGCCTTCAATCTGTTCTGTGAGTATCAAAATTTCCAAACCCACTTTCCTCATTACATGCCCTAGAAATTTAAACTGTCTCTTACTGATGTTAAATACAAATTGCTTTTTTTGTTTCCATTTTCTCTAAAACTTAAATTAGATATATCATAATTTCTATCAGTTAAATAAAACATCAAACACTACATGCTGATAGGATATTTTTTTTAAACCTAAAATATATATGGTTAGTAAAATGACTGTCTAAAATTATTAATCATTAACACTGAAATATCATTTAACCATCATTTATGTTGTGGATCTTTGTCGCCAATTTATTGTGGAGTTGGGGCGAAACTCTGCCACAAACTTGTAGTGACACAGAACAAGGTAAGTAGGTTCAAAACAGGGTATTAGTACAACAAGAAACAAGATAGGAAGTGTTAATAATAAGTAATACAGAAATAAGTAAGTCCAAAGGTATTATTATGCTGCTTATTGTCTGGTTAGTAGCTGTCATCAACTGCTGTTAACTGCTCTCGTTAACTCCCCTACTCGACTGCTCTTTGGAAGTCATGCAAGTAATTACATATAACAAGAGGAAGAGTCCATTCTTTGTAGAAGGGCACCATAACAATAGACAAACACAGACCTGATGCAGAGGTATTATTGTTGAGCTAAATAGAAAAAGTTTGATATTGTGTGTATATGTAATGGATTTTTTTTTTTAATTTTTAAATCATTTTATCCCAAGCAAGGTGATAAAGCCTCAACTGAAGATGCAAGGGATTATTGAGAGAGAAAGAAAGTGAGAAAATGTCAGTGAGTAAAAAGGACAATAAAAGAACAAGATTCAGAAATACAGAAGATGATGACTGAGGTTGCATTTAAATTCTTGAACGATTAATTTAATATATATGTTTCACTAATTCCCGAGTTTGAGTTTTCTTCCGTACCTATTCTGGGTCCACAACACTAACACAATTTTCATGATCCGTCTATGATATACTCAGCATTTATCTGTAGAACAAAATCTGCCGACAGTCTTCTCTTTGTGTTTTTTTTTTATAATCATTTCACCCCAAGCAAGGCAAAAACGCCACTGGTGCGCAGGGGGTCACAGTGAGAGAATAAAAAATGTACAGGTAATGTTGAAGAAAAGGTAAGAGATGGATGGGAATGAAGTCGATAAAAGATGACAATCAACATTGCATTTAAACTTTTGGAGATTGTAGCTATCAGGGAAGCATGCAAATGAAAGTGAGTTTCACAAACAGGAAGTGCAAGAAAAGAAACTGTAGAGTAGAAGAGGCAGTTACATTTAACTAGTTCGATGGTAAAAGGGTAGGACCGAAATGCCAATGTAGTAGCAAGAGTAAATACATGTGGTTGAAGTCCCCTGGGAAAAAAGCTCATCAGATTAGTTGCCATGAAAATTTACTCATAAAGATGTTGTATCATGCCAAGTCTTCCCAAGTATAGTGGTAAAGATCTCCAGTCAGACAGACAAGGGGCCAGGGTTCGATCTTCTCATTTAGGTAGGTACAGCGTTACAACACCATCAAAACCAAGCAATTTTGCATTATCAGTTATACTTCTTGTGGCATAAAATCACTGATTAATTAATTGATAATCAGTAATTTTATTACTCTCAATTAAGATTAAATTAATGAAAAAGATTAAAATATGGTGCGTGATCTCACTGGATCTATTCAATCTATAGAGCATGGCCAGTCTAGGCGAATTAGAAGTCCTACCAGGATTCATTATTGGCAGTCAAAATGTGAACAACATATGCAGATGATACAATGTTGATAGCAGATACAGAAAGGAAACCACAACGATTCCTACCAAAGGTAGTGAAAGAAAGCAAGAAGAAAGAACTAAGCATCAATTGAAAGAAGACTGAATGCATGATTGTTAGCAAAAGGAAAAGCCTAACCTGCAAATTATAGATTGGAGATACTGAACTCAAAGAAGTGCCACAATTAAATATCTGGGATGTGTACTAAAAGAGAATGGAAAATTCTACATGGAAATCTGAAAGGTGCATAGTGAAGGAAGCGATCCAAAGGCTGAGCAAAATATTAACAAATAAACAAATTTTGTTCGAAACAAAGATAAAAGTACTGATCTAATATCAGTCCTTCTGATATGGCAGTGAATACTTGACAATCTCCTCAAAGATGAGAAAGATAAGTGAAACAGCATATATGTGGTTCTACTAAAAGATGCACAGAACATGTTAACAACAACAGAGATTTATAGACATTGGCAACAGAAAGGACACTTATGTTTAACATCAGGAAGAGAAAGTTGAAATTTCTATAACACATAATGAGGAAAAAAAACTTGGAAAATTTGATACTGACAGGACAGATTAAAGGTAAGAAACAGAGGAAAGCAATGCACAACTTACCTGATAAGTTTGAGTGAATAGATGGAAGAGCAGGGTTTGGAAGAGATGGTAAAAACAAAGAAATTTAATGAGATTTACAAAGGACAAGACATTGTGAAGAGTCATGATAATCTACATCCTGAAGAGGCATGGCACATGAACGAAGAATAGGATTCAGGTTCCTATATACGTTTTGGGCTGGGAGTCGTATTCATTAACGTACACCTTAACACTATAAACAACGCAGGACTGCTGGCAATCATCTTTAAGGGGGCAGTTTGATTTTGTTCTTCAGTTGCACTGCTTTTTATTGTTAGTTTTAGACCTTCTCATTTTCCTTTTATTAATGCCACTTATAATATTACCCATATTGGGCAGACAAGAGTAGCTTAATTTTATAGTATTTCTATTAAATATCTTATTTAAAGGGCTTTCTTTACCAAAATTTCTATCTATCAATGAAAAGAAAATTTTGCCTATTTTAGTTTTTACCTCCTTGTTAAAAGGAGGGTTAAACCAGGTAATATTCCTATGTCAGTTTTTATTGTTAGTAAATTTAGTATTAATAAACTCAAGGCTATTTTTGTACCCACTTTTAAGAAGTGCTTCTTGGTACGTTTTTTTATGTTTGTTGAATATCTCCTGATTAGATGAATTATAAGATAAACGGTAGGCTATACTTTTGGGGATGCTGTTTAAGATGTGTTTGGGATGGTTACATTGTTTATCAACATAAATGGGGATGTAATTATTTTTAGTATATAGGGTAATGATACCTGTAGTAATGTCTAAGGTAACATCTAAGTAATTAACAACTTTTAAGTTGCATTCAATCTCTATAGCGAATCCGTTACTTTTGAAAAAATTATGTAATTGTTTCCTCAACCTTTTACAAATTTGGGGTGTATTGTGATCTACAATTATTAAGCCGTCATCTCGGTACAGGCCATGGTTGTGGAAATCTATAAATTTATTCGATTTATATAAGAGGAGGCATCCTATCAACTCTGCCACTTCCACACTATCATGCGCCCCCATAGGATTATCAAATCCGTGGGCGTCAGTTTTTTTGATCCACAAATAATTATCGTAATGGATAAATGTTTTACGGCAATACCAAATTAATTCTAATTCATTAACTGATATTTCATTATACTCTTTAGCTAAGTTAATAGCTTCAGTTAGTGTATCTTCTGTTATGGAAGGATAGAAATCCTTTATGTCATGCTTTATAAATGTGCAGTATTTATTTTTTCAAATTCAATTTCTTATAATTGGTGTTAGTTTCACTGTGATTAGTATTATTATTGTTAGCTATAGGCACTCTATTGAGCACTTTAAAACTAATTAACATGGAACAAATCAAAATAGGTTGCTCACTCAAGAACATACAAATCCCTAACAAACACTTCTATGAATTACAATTATAACATAAAATAGAGACATTTATCACAAACCTAAGATGGAAGGCATAGTTCTTCCTGCACAACAAATGATACTAAATACCATAATTCATACGGTTTTAAAACGTACAAGCACCTTCCTTATTGTAAAGAGTTGGACAACTTTGTGAATGAATTGATAGAATTAGTTAAAAAATTAAAATATAGGAAATTAAATTAAAACCTAGTAAAAGCCAGCATAACCTAAATTCTACTTTAAAAACTATTCGTAAAGATAATTGTATTTATATTAAAGGTGATGAGTCAACCTTCATATACCATATGAGTAAAAATAATTATACTAAAGAATTAAAAAAAGCTGTAACTAAACCTTATGAAAAGGTATCCCAGGATATGGAATCCACAATTAACCAAGAAGCTGGCATATTAGTTAGTAAATTTAACCTAACCAATAGAGTAAAAAAGTTGGCCCTTAAAGACAGTTTCCTTACTGTCAAGGATCATAAACCTTCGTTCCCACATAATCCCGAATTTCACCTGTTAAATCCCACCAAGATGGAGTTGGGTAAAATTAACAAATCTAAACATTTATAAATGGAACCATGTCTCTGTGTGTGTGTGTATCACTAACCTATAGACTCTGAAATGGCTGAACTGATTTTCTTGAAAATTTACACAGTTGTACTATAAGCGTCTGTGAGTGTTCTTAGCTAGGTTTTGTGTCAAAATATTGAAAATCGATAATCAAAAAAATCGGGTTATAGAAGGAGTGGTCCGATTTTAATCAAATTTGATTAACTCATAGACAAAGACATAAAGGATATTCAGAAGTTTCAATGTTACAGTTCTTACAATAGTGCAGAAAATCGATAATACATATATATATATATATATATATAAAAGGCAAGATGTTTGTGTGTGTGTCTGTTTATATGTCCTTTATACAAATCCACAATTATTATCCAATTCTCACCAAACTTCACACAAATATTCTTTAGGCTGAGACACACACACACACACACAAATGTCTTGCCTTATATATATATAAAATCGATTTTTTGCACTATTGTAAGAACTGCAACCTTGAAACTTCTGAATATTGTCTCTTATGTCTTTGTCTATGAGTGTATCAAATTTGATTAAAATCGGACCACTCCTTCTATAACCCGATTTTTTCGATTATCAATTTTTGATATTTATCGGAGGTACCTTGACACAAAACCTAGCTAAAACCACTTGCAGACGCTTATAGTACAACTGTGTAAATTTTCAAGAGAATCAGTTTGGCCATTTCGGAGTCTATAGGTAATGGACACACACATACAGACACACACAGACAAAGTTCCATTTATAAATAAGTTTAGATATGTGTGTGTGTGTGCGCACACAAAGAAAAATCAAACACCAATTAAAAAAATGCCTCAAATTATTTTCTGGAACTTCCTTTAAAAATAATGAAAACAAGTGATAGACATTTACCAATAGCTGTGCATGAGTTGACAGAACAAGTGCACAAAGATTTATCCACAAATCTCTGGCATAAAGTTGCTAAATGAAACATCAATCAGCTAAGTGACAAATTCTATATTTGTCAAAATTACACACAAACACACACAGTGTGTGATGGTTGTCTAAATTACACAAAAATTAGATAACACTGAGATCTCATTTTAATAGAGATTTTTACCAAAATTACACAAAATTATCTTGCAATACTAAAGAGTAAATTTATTAAATAAAATTGCCATTGGTTTCAACTGTGCTCAACATGGGGAGTTAGATGGCCAGATGTAAGGTAATGTGACTGCAAAAATTGTCTGACAGCAATGACTGGGTTCTCCTATTTGTGTGGCATGGTGCAGAATCCTGTAGCCAGATACAAGGACTTCTAGCAGCCACTCTCTTGATCCAGGGCAGCACTACCTCCTCAAAGGACTTGAAGTAGGTACTGTGTTGAGTCTGAGGCCCTGTGAGAAGATAAATACAGGCACAATGTTGCCATCAACAGTGCTCACTTCAAACACCTTCGGAACCACCATTAATCTCATCCGACTCTTACTGACTCTTCTGCATGACCCACAGATTGACAAAACACTCTGAAATGTTTGTATTGGAACTTCCATCACAAATGCCAAGCAGTACAGAATAACATTTTCAAATATCTGGCAGAGAGAATTGCATGATGGTGTTCTTTTTTCTGACAGACAGTGCCCAACTGACCCTACCATATCGTGCAACCAACAAAAAAGCATGTGCAAAATTAATGGAAAATGGCGACAATTTACCCATCGCCCATTTGGATGTGTAATATATATATATATATATATATTAGTGGATTTCAGTTAAATTGAAACACAATAGATGCTTCATCTAACCAGCTGTGCAAGAGCAGAACTAACTTTTAAACCAGGTACTTTTATTTTTTATGCAAATACATTTGAAAGGTACAAACAAAATTATGGTCCCAATGTGTTCTACTTAAGCACAATGAACATTTTATATATATATATATATATAGTGAAGTGGATTGGGTCAAGAACTTTTCAGTATCATCTTATATATATTTCAGCGGAAAATGGATGGTAGGCATTAAAGCCTCAAATTAAGCTCTACGTGACTGCCACATAAAATGAATTTTCCTCGGACAAACAGAGAAATGGATTTTATAATAGGTGTTATGAAAGAGTACATGCATAATGTGCGTTTGTGCGTGCTTTGTATATATGTCAGTAAATCAATAAATCCATAATGATGATAAAAGCATTTATCAGGTACAGCAAACATTTATATTTCAATATAATCAACCTTTCTTCATACTGCATTTAACCCAATGTTTCACTTATATAAATCAAACATTATTGAGAGAAAATTTCAGATCAAAATTCAGCTCATCATGGACACACTGATACCCACTTGTGTGTTTCTGGTCTCATGCATAGCAACAACAAAAGAATCAAGGAGATTTGGGCAAGACACCAGATTCTTAACCGAAAAGAAAATTATTTATAAATGAGTGGGCCCGTGCCGCAAAAATGATGGCAAAATATTAATATTGATATGCAATCAAAAATGACAGTAACGTACACATTGATTTTCCTACTATTGAATATCTTACATTATGACGTAAAAAAAAAAAAACCAATGATCCAAATCCCTGATTGTGAAGGAGAGAAATACACAAATAAATTCATAACAAATAAGAGAGAGGATATATACATACATATTTTTCACTCGCTGTCTCACCAGCCTGACGTGGCTTCCCTGTGCCTCTTCTATAAACACTTTCACAGCTTCTGCTCCAATGAACTTAGATCACTGGTGCCCCCTAGGCATGAATTCACACGAGCTGCTAGATTAGCAACTAGGTCCCACCCTTTTACAGTGAAACCAATAAAATATAACCACAATTTCTACTCTAACAGCTTCTTTTCATGTGCTTCCCACCTGTGGAATTTCCTTCCATATACTTGTTTCCTCGACAGCTACAATCTCCAGGAATTTAAATGTAAGATGACTAGACATCTCCTATCACACTAACTCGTACCCATTCTCACAAGCACTTTTTTCATCTACTCCACCCTCATCCTCGGTATCCTCATCTGTCTATTATCTTCCCTCTGACATTTCCTATAACCCACTCCTCTTTCTCATCACTGTCCCCTATGTAAACCCCCTGCACAACAGTGGCAGTAGAATGCCTTGCTTGGGGGTGAGATGATTAATAAAAAAAAAAAACTTGATCACATTATTATAGCAAAAAGATAAAATAAGTCACTGTTAAAGCACAAGCACACAGCAAGAGCTTTCATAACTGGTAGTAAAGTTTAATAACTGGTAGTAAAGAGAATGAACTGAGCCAACAGCACCTTGCTATTGTCTCTCTTTCCATGAGGGTGACAGGAGGGATACACATACACAAACAACAGCCTTTATTATAAGAAAAATGATATTGGCCATGCAAAAAATAACCGCTTCTATTGAATATCACATGGGGTTTAGGCAAGTGTATATTCAGTCAGTTAAGTGCCATACGTGATACACGCTTGGGCGATCATGTCTCGAAAGAGACATGACTGACTGGGCAGAAGATTATCAAGCAGTAGGTTGTCATTGCTTTCTGTGGTAGACTGGTTGCCGACCAAGGCTATTGAACCCAATCTGTCCTGCTATTTAACCCATAATTGGAAGGAAGAGACGGATTAATACCTTTCCCAAGAGTATTTGCGTGTAAGTGAATACAATGGATTCAGCTGGAATTCGAACTCGGCTCCCCAGTTTCTCGTTCCGAGCCGATATCCACTGTACCACAAAAGCTTAAAAACATTTTTTGTTTTTCTCACCACAGATTTTTTTGTATGAACAACTGATCAAAATTTTCTAACCATAAGTCTTATAATTATTGCAATTTTTCTTATTTGCATAAAATACTGGAATGCACATTGCCGCATGTTCATTAAACCCTGAGTATAGCCCATATATTATCTGATATTCTATGGATTAGTAAAACAAATCAAAATCCACTATTGATATATATATATATATATATATATATATATATATATATATATTAGATTTGGATTTGGTAGTAGTAATAAACTCACTACATATATTGGTTTTACTACAACCATGATCTCCCATAGACTTACCTGCCACCTTTCTGGTCATAGGTCAATTAAACAACATTTCTTAGAAAAACATAGCCATGTATGTAATATTGGACAGATTTTAGTTCATAACACAATAATACTCATACATACACACAGTAAAAAGAACCTTCAGATATTGGAGACCATTTACATTAAATCAAAGCAACCCACACTTAATAAAATCACATTTCAATCTGGTCACAATATATTATATTGTATTGCATTTAGACAGATGGTTCTGCTAACATTTCGGGTCTCTCACATGGTGTGACATCATAGAACCGCATCACAAATTTACAACCTGCATCTGCTATTCCATGACTTATCATTGCATAGCAATGTTTTATGTCAACACAAGATAATATCATCTATGATGGTGAATGTCTTTATGCTAATGTCCCTGCAACCTCTCTGAAGATGGCTCATGTGAGCCTAAAGATTAGAAACAGTATAATAACAAATATCTGAATGTTGGACAATTGTTGTCTTTATTTTCACCTGAAATTAAACCCAAAATACAATGTTTAGAATGGCTCCTGATTAAACAGAATAGACATTCATTGTTTGTTATATTTAACAATATATGTTTAGAAAAAAAAAAAAAAATATATATATATATATATATATATACACACACACACACACACACAAGAGTAAACTGAAAAGGTCATAGGTTTTATATGAAAAAGTGATGCTACAGCTGTGATATCTTACATGTCATAATTTCGACATTTCTGATTAATAACTGCATTCTATCTTTCCAGATGAACTGTTCAAAGAAGATTTCAAAAAGTAACTAGTAGTGACTTCTCTTAAAAATGGAAAAAGTTTGGAATTCTGGTGTTATTAAATGCCTGAAGAAAAAGGGTTTAGTTGCCAAGAGCATTGATGATGACATGGTTACTATGTTAGGGGATGACGCGCCAGTTTTATCAACAGTGCAAAAGTGGGCAGCTGAATTTAAGAGAGGTTTCTTGAGTTCAATAGCTGCTGTACGTGACTGATCTTGTTGATCAACCTCCCGATTTGGCTCCCTCTATCATCTATTTCCCCAATAAAAAAAAAAAAATTAAAAAAAAACATAATTGGCCTGGAATCAGTATCACAGTGATGATGATATCATATGTGCTGTTGATGACTTTTTTTAACCAACACGACAAAAGCTTCTTCATAAATGGGATCCAAGCACTACAACATCAATGGAAGAAGTAAGTGAATTTCAAGAGGAAGTATGTCGAAACAAATCTTATTTAGTCATATTCCACAAGTGTATCTTGGTCAGTTTATGAACTTTCTTGTTGACCCTCATAAAATACTTTTTTTTTTATTTCCTTTGTTTTGTGTCCTTGCAATTGTCTTTTATTGAGATTAATGTGGTTCTACAGAAGAATTGCTGCGGATATTGTGGACTGAGCATACAAGCGATGAGGTGTTGGAAAGAATGGCAACAAAAAGGAAATTGATACTGAGCATCAGGAAAAGACAAGTGAAGTTCCTGGGACATGCAATGAAGAAGGAGAGCTTAGAGAACTTGATACTGACAGGCCAGATAGAAGGAAAAAGAAAGAAGCGGATAGCATATTTGCAGGGCCTGATCAGGTGGATGACGGAACGGGGGTTGCAAGGTGTAACAGGAGCAAACACACTCAGAGCCACAAGGGATAGGGAGATGTGGAGAACAATGATCGCCTACGTCCTGAAGGGACAGGGCACTTAGACGAAGAAGAAGTATGTAGAAACTGTTCATATTAATGTGAACACTTTCAGATAATTCTTTAGCTATTTTCAAAGAGGAGGGTTATTTTTTTTTATTCATTTCTAATATTCTAAATTAGTTCAACAAATGAAATTAAACACTGTTAGGGCGCCACTCCTATTTGACTACAAATGGACTGTTCCCATTGCTATATATAGCAATGGTGGATTCTCTACAAGAGAGTCGTAGAGAGTCATTTGAGAGTCTCTAATGAGTTACTGAAGAGTCAGTGCGAGTCAGTGAAGAGTTAGTCACACTTCTGGTGGCGTACCGGAAGTAATCACATATACACACGTCTTACGACGGATTGGACTCTTGTATCTTTCTATTGTAAATATTACTAATCACTTCTGTACATACTAACCGTCTTTTCCGCGGAATACAACTTATATTCTGATTCTGTTGTTGAGTTATTCATTTATACTTGGCGACATAACAGTGGCGACGAAGATGTTGGAAGAAAAAATCGTCCCACGACATTAACAGTGGTGACGAAGATACTTTAAATTACATCGAATTTACACGGAGGTGAAAACCAAAATTCCTCACACAACATAATAGTGGCAACAAAGTTACTTCGAATTGCTTCGAATTTATGCAGAAGTGGAAACAAAATTTGTCCCAAACATAACAGTGGTGACGAAGAGATCTCAAAGAAGAAGAAACCAAAACGCGTCCCACAATACAATAGCAGACGAAGAATTTAAAATTTACACAAAGATTTCAACTGGACGTAGGAAAAAGTTTTGCAGGTCATACGCGAAAGTACTTCTGAAAAATATACGCACTATACCATTAACTGCATTGACGAGAATTATTACACGACAAAGAAAGCGTGAGTTATATCTTTCTATTTTTGTCTGTGGTGAAATTTTTTTCTGTTGAGGAGGTTGAAATTTCGGTCTTTTCCCCTCAGTATAAAGGAATTGTAATAATGGAACAATTTCAAGCGTCCATGTTAGAACTGTTGAAATGTCAAATGCAACAGCAATTACAAATACAAGAAAGAATGGAGGAAAAATTCCAAAAACAGCAATTGGAACTACAGGAGAAGATGATGCAGTTACGTCTAGAAAGTGATAAAAAACAACAAAAATGGCAAGAAGAACTCGTAGGGTTAATTCTAGAGAAGAATAAAAACTCAGATGAGAGTACGTTCTCCCAGAACACCATCTGGTCGACTACTGAAACTTTCAATTATAATCCAGACGAAGACAAAACTTTTGAAAGGTATTACCATAGATACCAGGACTTTTTTGAAATCGACTATAAGTCATGGTCTTCGGAGAAAAAAATCAGGTTACTCCTCAGGAAATTAGGCACGCATGAACATAACAAATTCACGGACTTCATCCTTCCGAAAAAAATAAGGGATCTAGAATTCAATGAGGCTGTAAAACTATTAAAAGAATTATTTAGCCTTAGGTTATCCTTGTTCCATAAAAGGTGGAGATGCCTAAATCTGCAAAAGAACGAGGCTGAAGATTACATCACGTTCGCCTCGGTAGTTAACAAAAACTGCGACGATTTCAGACTTGCAGAACTAACTGCAAATAATTTTAAATGTTTAATTTTCGTGCAAGGTCTGGTGTCAGGGAAAGACAGCGAGATGAGGAGAAAAATTTTGACAAAGTTGGAGAACGAACAAAACATATCTCTGCAAAATCTGGCGGATTATTGCCAGAAATGTATAAGTATTAAAGAAGACGCAAAAAAAATACAGAAATTCGCTGTAGCCAATGTAAAAAAGATAAATCGCAAGTTACACTTTCGGTCTCCGTCTCCAAGATGAAGAAATCATTCGCCCTTGGGGGGAAGAAAAATTTTTTGGGAAAAAGACCCCACCCCCAAAGCTTGCTATGCTTGTGGAGAATGGCACTGGCACAGTGACTGTCCATTCAAATTTAAAAAATGCAGACACTGTAATAAGCTAGGTCACAAAATGTCTAAGTGTAGATTTAGACGTAAATCGCAGGTAAAATTAACCAGATCATATGAGCAAAACCACGGCGTTAGAAAATATTTAGAAGTGAAAATATTTAAAAAACCGGTGAGAATGCAACTAGATAGTGGATCGGATATAAGTATCATAAATATGAAAACCTGGTACAAGTTAAATAAACCAAGGTTGATGAAGACTAGTAAAGTGGCTAAAATGGTGACTGGAAAGAGGATCAAATTTGAAGGTGAGCTAATTCTCAACGTAAATTTTCACAACCAAACAAAAAGACTGAAAACGTTCGTCATGAAAGGAACGAATAATCTGTTTGGCACTGACTGGATGAGTGAATTTAATTTGTGGGATCTTCCCATAAATTCTTATTGTAAAAATATAAGAGAAGACTCGTCTGACATGACAACAATACTAAAGGAGAAGATAAAAAAAGATTTCCCGGAAGTATTCTCTGAAGGTTTGGGCAGATGTACCAAAACGTCGGCGATAATCAAATTAAAAGAAAACGTGACTCCGGTGTTCAAAAAGAAGAGAAACGCGCCTTATGCGGCTATTGATAAAATTGACGCTGAGCTTGAAAGACTAGAAAAAATAGGCGTACTAACAAAAGTCGACTATAGCGATTGGGCCGCACCTGCTGTTTACGTAAAAAAGAAGACGGGAGAGATTAGAATATGTGCTGATTTTTCGACCGGACTAAACAACGCCATTGAGGATTATCACTACCCTCTACCAAGCCCGGAGGAGGTATTTTCTAAGCTGAATGGCGGGAAGGTTTTTTTCAAAAATAGACCTTAGCGACGCATATCTCCAAATTCCAGTGGAGAATGAAAGTTCAAAGTTATTGTGCATAAATACTCACAACGGGCTTTACAAATACGAACGGTTGGCGTTCAGAATAAAAACAGCACCGGCAGTGTTCCAGCAGACAATGGACACTATGCTGGCAGGATTAAGATTTCGCGATCGCATATCTTGATGACATCCTAATAAAAAGTGAAACTGTCGAAGAACATAAGGGTCACCTACGGGAAGTTTTCAAAAGAATACGGAATTATGGCTTGAAGATAAAGGAAAGCAAATGTAATTTGTTGCTGGAAGAAATTAAATATCTGGGTCATATTATCAATAAAGATGGGAAAAAGCCAGACCCAAATCGCTCCCATGCGATTCGAAATATGCCAGATCCAAAAAACGTAAAGCCATTGCAAAGTTTTCTAGGTTTGGTGAGTTACTATCAGGAGTTCATTCCAAATCTGCACAAGTTGCGTGCGCCTTTAAATGAGCTACTAAAAAAAGATAAAGTATGGTGCTGGTCTGAGGATTGCAAGAAAGCATTTAAGGAGATAAAAGATAGACTTACATCAGATTTATTTTTAGCTCACTATGATCCCAAATTAGACATCGTAATCGCTTGCGATGCTAGCACATATGGGATTGGTGCATGTATATTACACAAGTGGAAGGATGGACAAATAAAGCCGATTGCGCATGCAAGCAGAACACTGGTCCCGGCTGAGCAAAATTACTCACAAATCGGAAAGGAGGCACTGGTAATAGTGTTTGCAGTAACAAGGTTTCACAGATATATTCATGGAAGGAAATTAACACACCAGTTGTCGGTAAACCCGAAAAAGAAAAAATACGATTGAAGCAAAAGTCTTAGGAGGGGGGGGGGTGTTAGGACGCCGCTCCTATTTGACTACAAATGGACTGTTCCCATTGCTATATATAGCAATGGTGGATTCTCTACAAGGGAGTCGTAGAGAGTCACTTGAGAGTCTCTAATGAGTTACTGAAGAGTCAGTGCGAGTCAGTGAAGAGTTAGTCACACTTCTGGTGGCGTACCGGAAGTAATCACGTATACACATGTCTTACGACGGATTGGACTCTTGTATCTTTCTATTGTAAATATTACTAATCACTTCTGTACATACTAACCGTCTTTTCTGCGGAATACAACTTATATTCTGATTCTGTTGTTGAGTTATTCATTTATACTTGGCGACATAAACACTTTATCAAAAAATAGACTGATAAAAGAGAAAAAAATGCTGGTTGGGTTTCTGATGTACTGAAAATTTTTAAGTTTAGCTCATCCAAACAGTTGCTTGTGATAGCATGTCCGTGAGGCAAACATTGAAGAGTGGCAAATAAGTTGTACCCTCAGTTAAGTGCCACATATGATACATGCTTGCATGATCATGTCTAGAAAGAAACATGACTGATAGAGTAGAAGTTTTCCTGAAGAAAAAAAAAACAGACTATATCTAAAAAAACAGACTATATCTCACCCCTTACCACTGTTCTCAAATCTAATTCACTGCTGAATGACTTGAGGCATAGGATACTTATTTTGGCCTATTTACTTCCTTTGAGTAATTACTCTGCGATTTGTTTGGTTTCGGAACTCAATTTCCGCATAGTAATTGCAGAAAGGAAGTAAAAAGGCCAAAAAATCAACAAACTACGCGTGAAGTCATTCTCCAGTGAATAACATTTTTTGAAGCATGGTTATGGGGTGAGATAAACAGTGACAAGAAGTTCAATATTTTTCTGGTTGTTAACTTGAACAAAAGGTAGGTTTCGTCAATAAACAATTATCGATTTGAGTTCAGCATTTACATTTGCACAGAAATAAGGATGTTTTGGAAAGATTTGAAGGGGTAAAGGCCTTTGGGGAACAAATAAAAAATTTACCCATTTCTCTCAAACTAATTCACTCCAAGATAAATCTTCATGCTGACTGAAGCAGACAGAATAACAAAAGTTAATCACAGCCACTCCACCTGTCTATCCATCAACCATTTGCAATTAGTAGCTTTAGTACAGTGTACATTATACCATTACCGAACATGGAGGGAACAGTAAGCAGCTGATGAGTTGCCAATCATTTATGCAGGGGATGTTCTGAAAGTAACGACCCATGTGTATTTCCTCAGAAACTACAAGCACTGGGAATACAACAGCACTATTGCAAGTTTTCAGCATTTTCACCAGTGGTGGACACGATGCATGCTGTGCTCATAAATATTGTTACACACATTCTTGCTACTAGTTTTCAAAATGTATTACCCATTACTTAACTGATTACATCCACAGTTTGGCTTCTGTAAACATTCAGCAAACATCATTGTATGTAAATATATTCATTTTTTTCTGCATGCAAATACCTTTGGGAAAGATATTAATCCATCTCTTCCCTCTCATTATGGGTTAAATAACAGGCAACCAGTACACCGCAGAAAGCAATGGCAACCTACTGCGGGATAATCTTCTGCCCAGTTAATCATGTCTCTTTCAAGACATAATCACCCAAAGCATGTATCACATATGGCACTTAACTGACTGAATGAGAGATGTGTAATAAGGGAAACTGAGCTTTGCTTTACTGTGAGGTTTCTTGCAGCAGAGCAGTTCCAGATGTAGACAGTAAAAAGAAGTTTCCTACAATAAAAAGAAAGCAGTTTTGTTCCATGACAGTAGGCACATCATTTTTGTTAAGATTTTACCAGTATTTGTCTATATTTCTGAGATTAGGTAGTATTTAAAGTATTTACATTATTCAGAATATTGTCCTCATCTTTGTTGCCATTTGAACGACATTTCGGCTGTTGTACACTCCATCCTTCTTCAGGTGCTAGCAATTCCTTAAAAACACATGGCCCAGTGGATATAGATGTTGGTTAGTTCCTGACTTGACTCTTAGAGTTTTGAGTTCAATACCAGGCTACAGCAGTGGTGAACTTGCAGGATTAGAGGAAGATAACTCAGGATTTCCAATCGAAGCTTCACGCAAAGAATGGAGTTCATATACCCCAGTGAGTGTAATAAAGGGTTCAATTCAAAATTCTTAGTACCTGAAGAAGGCCAGAGCATACTACGACTGAAACATCGTACAAATGGCAACAAGGAGTCCGAATAATGTAAATACTGTAAGATTTTATCAGGTAAGTAGATGTCAGATATATCTACTTGAACATGTGTACCTTATTATATTATTATAGTAATAAGAAATAAATAATATATTAGATATAAATATTGGAGGCTTATGGCCATGTTATGTTACAGCCATATTTTGTATGGTCTTCATTAAGTAACATCAAGCCTAGTCAGCAGTTAGATTAGTAACTGTGTGGGAATACCAAGAGCTTTAAGCTTGGATGTACAGGTGGTATAATGGACTATGGGTTGGGGTGGGAAATCACAGAACTGAGTTCCAATTTCAGTCAGGTTCATTCACTTATGCACAATTACCCTTGTGAAATATATATATATATATATATATAAAACCACTATTTATTCCTCAGTTACTGATTAATTACTAGGATTTGTAAATCATTATAATATTTAAAAATTCATAAAGGATACAACCACATCTAAACTTATTTATAAATGGAACTTTGTCTCTGTGTGTGTGTGTGTGTCCATTACATATAGACTATGTAACAGCTGAACCGATTTTCTTGAAAATTTACACACTTGTAATATAAGCATCTGCGAGTGTTCTTAGCTAGGTTTTGTGTTGCGGTACTCCGGATAAATATCGAAAAATCGATAATCAAAAAAAATCGGGTTATAGAAGGAGTGGTCCAATTTTAATCAAATTTGATACACTCATAGACAAAGACATAATAAACGATATTCAGAAGTTTCAAGGTTGCAGTTCTATTCTTGAATGACTTCTTTGACTCCGATATTGGAAATCGATACCCCGATATCCTACCGGGTCTAATCAAAATCAGTTTTTCAGCCCTTTTATTTTAGTTTTTGCTTCAGGTTTGGCTCTAAGTAGGTATAATTGTAGTTCTTAGGTCTCAGCCATGATACCATTTAGTTTATTTAGTCTTCAAAATTCAGTTTACAATGAAAAAAACTTATTTGATATCGATACCAGGAAATCAAAATTTGACTTACAACCATTCATTTTTCTTTCAGTCTACGGTTTCACTTTAACTGAAAACAACTATTGCTTTTTAGTCTTTTTTTTTTTAAAGAGTCTGAGCTCCAGGACCATGGATTAGTTTTAAAGCTTTCATTACACCCGAGCAATGCCAGGCTATACTGCTTACTAGCAGTATAGCCTGGCGTTGCCATAATTACTATAATATAGCAAACTTAGAGATATTATTTTAAATGTTCTTTTCTCAGTTACTAGGCTTCCTCAGTAAAATAGATCTTAAACCTGGAACACAAAAAAATATTCACATCCCAAAACCATCTGTCTCCAAAGCAATCACAGAAGAAAATAAAAAGAATAAAACATTCAGTCAGTTAAGTGCCATACATGCTGCACGCTTGGGCAATCATGTCTCTTTTGAGACATGACTGATTGGGCAGAATATTATCCTGCAGTAGGTTGCCATTGCTTTCTGCAGTGGACTGGTTGCCAACTAATGCTATCGAACCCAGTCTGTTCCATTATTTAATCCTTAACTGGAGGGAAGAGACGGATTAATACCTTTCCTAAGGGTATTTGCATGTAAGTGAATGCAAAGAATTCAATTGGAATTCGAACTCAGCTCCTTGATTTCTCGTTCTGAGCTGATATCCATTGCATCACAATGCACATCCACAAACATTACTTAATGTAAAAAACTAACTAATTTAGCAGGAAAAGACCCATAAGGTTTATGTGCTGTTAAGCTATGCCTTACAAATATTAGAGGTTCCTGTTTGTGCAAGCCATCACTCAAATGTCAAGTTCAACAGATCTAATTTTATGGTATGAAAACTCATAACATAGTTTTAACAGAGGATATGAGCTCGATTTTAGCAGGTCCTTCGCGGTTACCTGAAATCGTCAAAGAGGGTAGTATGCCATTTCTAGCCAAATAAGTCAATTTATGTCAAAATAGAATTATAAGGTGTACACTATGAAGTAAAACAATTAAAGAGGAGGAGAAGGTCAAATTCTACAGCCAAGGTTACCAGAGGTCATTGGAAGTTCTAGCCTTTATAAGTATTGACACAGAATGTAACATAAGGCCAAGTTTAAAATGAAATTTGGTAACTGTTCAAAAATGTTCAAGCCCCTTGGCACAAACTTTTGGGGATGCCTCAGGAGCCATATAATCACCCCCTCCCAAAAGAGAGATAATGCCTGGGAGAATGACCCTTGTAGCTCAAGTCTAATATTCATTCCCTAAGTAAGAATGTTGGTGCTAGTATTCAATACACTGGGGATCATCACAAACCTCAATCAGTTAAGTGCTACATATGATAAACACTTGGGCGATCATGTCGCTTTTGATCCCTGACTGACAAGGCAGAAGATTTTCCCACAGTACTTTGCAATTTCTTTCTGTGGTAGACTGGTTGCCAAGCAAGAACTCAATATGTCCTGCTATTCAACCTATAGCTGGAAGGAGAAGAGATGGAGTCATACCTTTCCAAAGGATATTTGCGAGTAAGTGAATGCAGCAAATTTTACTGGAATTCTAACTCAGCTCTTCTATTTCTCATTCTGAGCTGAACGACAGAATGACAAACTACCAGTGGTTGCGTGAACAAAGCAATACTTCCTCTAATGAGGGACGTAATTAAAGAAAAACTGAAAAATTTTACAACAAATTCCTGGGAATGATCAACTGTACAATTGACAATTCCAGACAGACAGGAGGCTGTTCAGAATTGAACTAAGTTCTGTAAATCACTTTTGCTATCTGGTGTTTCTCTGCACAGGCTGCAAATGAAAAAAGAATACCACTCATGTCCATAAGTTAATTCACCATAAAGTTGTGTAATGTCAAGCAGCTTTTTGTTTTATTTGCAAACCTATCCTAAATGGAGGATGTGCGTTGTGGTGCAGTGGATATCAGCTTAGAACGAGAGATTGGAGAGCCTTGTTCAAATTCCAGTTGAATTCATTGCATTCACTTACGCGCAAATACCCTTGGGAAAGGTATTAATCCATCTCTTCCTTCCAGTTATGTGTTAAATAACAGGACAGATTGGGTTCTATAGCCTTGGTTGGCAACTAGTCTACCGCAGAAAGCAATGGCAACCTACTGCGGGATAATCTTCTGCCCAGTCAGTCATGTCTCTTTCGAGACATGATTGCCCAAGCATGTTTCGCGTAAGGCACTTAACTGACTTGGGAAAGGTATTAATCCATCTCTTCCTTCCAGTTATGGGTTAAATAACAGGACAGATTGGGTTCTATAGCCTTGGTTGGCAACTAGTCTACCGCAGAAAGCAATGGCAACCTACTGCGGGATAATCTTCTGCCCAGTCAGTCATGTCTCTTTTGAGACATGATCGCCCAAGCATGTTTCGCGTAAGGCACTTAACTGACTGACTGATCCTAAATGGAGTAAAGAAAAAGGATTTCAAGAGACTTTCCTTTTGAATCTATTCAACTTCAATTTACAGGGTGACTCAGGTCTGCCATTAGCAGAGCAAAAAAACAATCTTTGAATAAAGCTAGATACGTACTGACTCCTCCATGCTTATACTAGAACAATGTTTACATTGGTAATCTCAACCAAGAACAACAAAATCACAAATTTTTCATTTGAGTACTCATTGGCTAGAAGTGCTAATGATCTGTAATTAGAAGTCCTGTCAAACTAAAACACTACATAATTCGTTTATTTTGTGTAAGATATATTTTCTTTTTTTAGCAATGATAACTTTTCCATCTTTGAATAATTTTCTTTTTCTTTTTTTATATTATGTCAAAAGAAATATTTACTGTAATTTCCCTATTTTTTTTAATATTTGAATTAATTTTTACTTTTTTTTTTTTACAATGATATTCACCTGTACAAGGCCCAGGAGTGACAAGCTTATGAAGAAATGTGAGGTAGATAATGGTTAACTTGTGATAGATTAAGATTATAGTGATTTGCAAAGCATCCCCTTGGAAGTCAGTTCCACAAAGCAACAGTTCATGTGAAGAAGCTTAAATAGCAAAAACTAGATTAGTTTACTGTAGCCTAATCTTCTGCCAGGCTATAAAGACAGAGAAATGTTTCAACTTGACAAATGCTTCATGCCACATATCCTGTGCAGCAAAAATCTTTCTTGCGGACAAAGATGTCCAACTTTTGGAGAACTGGCAGGCACAAAGTTCTAATATCAATAGAATTGAACCATTTGGGTGGGAACTGAAGAAATAAGTACTCCAACAAAAACCACATAAGCTCAAAAGTTATTTGAGTTAACTGCCAAAAACAATTTGAAACAATTCCCTATAAAAAAATCTCTATCTTCTTCCAGTAAATGCCACACTCAGTTGAAACAATTGTTTGAGCTAAAGATAGCAACACTAATTACTAATTTTATACTTTGACCTTTTGTATAATAAAAGATTACTTTTTGCAAACAAAGAAAAAAGTCTTTTTGAAAAGAGATAAAAGGTGACATTCTTGATGGTGGCCCAATATTTTTGCATGGTCCTTTTTCAGCTTCACCATCGGAGAGCCGAGTTTGAATTCCAGTTGAATTTGTTGCATTCACGTGTGTACAAATACCCTTGGAAAAGGTATTAATCCATTTTTCCCTTCAACCATGGGTTAAATAGCAGGACAGATTGAGTTTTATAGCCTTGGTTGGCAACAAGTCTACCGCAAAAAATAATGGCAACCTACTGTGAGAAAATCTTCTGCTTTATCAATCATGTCTTGAAAGAGACATGATTGCTTAAGTGTTTATCATGTATGGAATTTAACTGATCGATACTTAAGATATTCTATCATCCACAATATGTCATCAACAAAAATGTAGCAATCTGTTTTTCTGGCCTTCAAAGATCATAAAATCTTTTGAGAAAACATGATTTAATCACTGTTGATTTCAAGGTAAAATCCTAAAAATTAATCTACCAAAATGGCCCATAAGTTTTCCATGCAAAGTTTTGATGGATGTTGATATGCTAATCAAGTATGACTATTTCTAACACGTATTTCTCGTGAACGAAGAAATTCAAATTTTGGAAGACTGGCCTGCACAAACACCTGATCTCAATATAATTAAACTGTTTTGACATTTCTACCTTGATTATCATAACATTTACAAGCAATTTTTCCTCACCCAACCTTCAACCTCATTACTTTTTTTGTTTATTTATTTATTTTTTTTTACATATTTCTATTTTTTTTCATGTACTCTGCTTTTGGTTAATCAATTTGACTACGTGTCCATCCGTTGACACCTAATAAGTGAATCTTAGCTGAACATGGGATTTACCCGACATCATCAGGAAGATTTAATTAAGCTCTGGATCTACTGCTAATTACAAATGCATCTGCGCATTTAAATATACAAACCACTAAGTTACAAAATCCATTACAAAATTGATTAACACCAACATATTTATAATTTATTTATTTGAACATTATTTTTAATGGCGACTCATATTTAGGTAGATGCTGCTTTTTTTTTTTTTTTTATAATTAAACAGTATATTTATTTGTATCTACTGGACTGAATAGGAAAATATGTTAGGAAAATATGCGTCCTCCAACAAGATTCAGAGCTTATGACAGTTTCCTTTAGGGAATGGAGATTTAGTTTTTAAGCAATTCCTTGAAATCCAGGAGATTAGCCCCAAATTTTGGCCTATTTTTTATTCATTTACTTAGTTAATTTACTTGACTTACAAAGTAAATTAATCTCATCAGTTAAGTGCCATATGTGATACACGCTTGGGCAATCATGTCTCTTTTGAGACATGACTGACTGGGCATATTATTATCCCACAGTAGGTTGCCATTACTTTTTGTGGTAGACTGGTTACCAAACAAAGTTATAGAACCCAATCTGTCCTGATATTTAACCCATATCTCAAGGGAAGAGACTGATTAATACTTTTCCCAAGGGTATTTGTGCGTATTTGAATGCAAAGAATTCATCTGAAATTCGAACTCGGCACCCCGATTTCTCGTTCCGAGTTGATATCCACTGCTCCACAACGCACATCCACTTTATCTAAATGAAAATTAATAAATTATATTTCTATAATAGTGAAGAAATTTATTTTTTAATTTAAATTTATTAATAAATTTATTAATAAATTACTCTTCTTCTATATGCCATGCCCCTTCAGAACATAGGTGATCATGGCCTTCCACGTCTACTTATCCCTGGTGGCTCTTAGCACTTTCTCCTGTGACTCCAGCTGCTAAAGTCCATCATATATGTCATTCACTACTTTCCCCTCTCTTTACCCTTTATCTGACCCATGAGTATCAGATTCTCTAAACCTTCCCTCTTCATCATATGCCATTGTTTGGGTGTAATGAAAGCTTTAGAACTAATCCATGGTCCTGGAGCTCAGACTGTTTGGATGTTGGCACGAAAGACCAAAAAGCAATAGTGGTTTCCAGTTAAAGCGAAACCGTAGACTGAAAGAAAAATGAATGGATGCAAGTCAAATTTTGATTTCCTGGTATCGATAACAAATAATTTTTTTTTCATCGTAAACTGAATTTTGAAGGCTAAATAAGTCCTCTGAGTAAATGGTATCATGGCTGAGACTAAGAACTACAATTATACCTACTTAGAGCCAAACCCGAAGCAAAAACTAAAATAAAAGGGCTGAAAAAAATACCGACATACAGGCAGATAAACAGACACACACACAAACATCTTGCCTTTTATATGTATATATATATATATATAATTATCGATTTTCTGCACTATTGTAAGAACTGCAACTTTGAAACTTCTGAATATCATTTATGTCTATGAGTGTATCAAATTTGATTAAAATCGGACCACTCCTTCTATAATCTGATTTTTTCGATTATCGATTTTCAATATTTATCGGGGATACCTTGACACAAAACCTAGCTAAGAACACTCGCAGACGCTTATAGTACAATTGTGTAAATTTTCCAGAAAATCGGTTCAGCAGTTTTGGAGTCTATAGGTAACGGATACACAGACACATACTCACACAAAGTTCCATTTTTAAATAAGTTTGGATTTTGTGACTGTTTATATATAATCCTGGGAGTGAAACCTCACTTCCAGCAAGGTGATCATTGTCCTCAAAGGTTTTCATTTATTTTTCTATTTTATTTCCTTTTGGTCAGGTGGGTGACTGCTTTGAAGATCTTACTTTATAGATTTTATACCTGGTCATATAAACACCAGACACTTCCAACTCAAATACAATCATTTACCATCCGCTTCTATGTAGGTGTTCTGATCCAATCATACAGGTGACCCACACCATCATAGGTGAAGGTCTGAACAGCCAAGGCAAAAGGCTATACAGATGACTTGGCATAATTATAATTGTCAATATATCAAGTGATGTTAGTCAAATATATCATTTGAAAATAGGTGTGACCATTATAAAAAACACGCCTTAAGCAATCTAGGTTAAAGGAATACATGGCTCTCAAAAGGCTGAACAATAGTAGATATGATGGTTACACAGTACACAAGCCATACAATGATGTTGCAATGCAAACTGAATAACCTCACAGGAGAGCATCAGTACTAGCAAGCAAGGTAAGGTCCCTTCTGATTTGTTACCAAGCTACATCAAAACTGTATAGCCAGTTCTTGAAATATTTAAAGTGGTTGAACACTTTCTGGTCAGATCTTAGAAGTTGGTGACTATATCCAGTGGGACATTTTTCTAATTAATGAAGAGGAACTTGTGAGATATTTAAGCTGAATGCTAGTTGGAGCACTTATTACTTTCAATGTAAGCTGTGAATCATCCATTAGTATGTTTCAGGTCATTTAGTTGATCGCCATATGTAATACATGCATGGATGATCATGTCTCTTTCAAGACATCACTGACTAGACAGAAAAACTTTCCCATAGTAGGTTGCCATTACTTTTTGTGGCAGACTGGTTACCAAACAAAGTTATAGAACCCAATCTGTCCTGGTATTCAACCCATAGCTGGAGGGAGAAGAGATGCTATTAATACCTTTTCCAAGGGTATTTGTGTGTAAGTGAATGAAACAAATTCAACAGGAATTTGAACTCAGCTCTCCAATTTCTCATTCGATTCATCATTCAGAACATTCAGTCAGTTAAAGTGCCATATGTAATACATGCTTGGGCGATCATGTCTATAAAAGGCAAGATGTTTGTGTGTGTTTCTGTGGTAGACTGGTTGCTAGCCAAAGCTTTAGAACCCAATCTGTCCTGTTATTTAACCCATAACTGGAGGGATGAAATGAATTAATACTTTTCCCAAGGGTATTTGTGCATAAGTGAATGCATTGAATTCAACTGGAATTCGAACTCAGCTCCCCGATTTCTCGTTCTGAGCCAATATACACTGCACCACAATGCACATCCTTAGGTCAATATCATCCTGAAAAATCCAATCAGGCCATGTAATTTAGGGTTTATGGTAGCATAATCTTATGCAATATTTCTAAATACTTACAATTTGTAATTACTTTTGATGCACTTTTTTTAGCCTACAACCCCATAAAAAGGAATTACAAATAGTAAGTATTTAGAAATATTCCACCACTAATGAGAAGATTCAGCAAGCTCGAGAGTTGGTGATGGTGAACGAGTGAGTTATCATCGATGAGGAAGAATGTTATCTGCAGATTCAGTTTACTGCTCTTTATTCCTCTATGGTACATACTGCTATGGGAGCGGACATGTTTACGCTGTAATAGCAGCAAGAAAACAATGACACTTGGCTTCAGTCACTTTCCCATTGCCATAATATAGCTTCCCTGTACTTTTTCTATAAATACTTTCATGGTAATTAATAGAATGAGCTTTATCTTGGGTATCTAGATTATAAATTTATGCACAGAGCTATATAGATTGCAAGGTATCTTCATATTACAGTTGACAACTTCAGATGCGACTGTAAGTTCTGTGATGAGTTTTTCTATCACACTTCTCACTCGTAGAACTCTCTTCTGGCTTCCTGCTTCCTAGTCAACTTTGATCTTCAAAAATTTAAATACAATGTCAATCATTACCTTGTTTTCTTAATTCTTGTTCTTTTACTGTTCTCTCAATAAATAGTGCTTTTTTCTCATACATTCTAACATTTAGTACCCCTCACATCTTAGTGGCTTTATTGCCTTGTTAAAAGTGAAATGATTAAAATAAAATCTCTTCTCTATGCTTAATAGGTGCCTAAATATCATAAGAAATTACATTATGTTGGATCTTAAAATCCATTTAAAAAATTACTATATATATATATATATGTATAAAAATATACTCAGTTATAATTCTGGGATTAAGGACAGAATGGTTAAATAAAATAAAGACAAGAGGAAAACTGTATTTTAAATCGCCTATGAGTTTCGTCCTGTGATGGACTTTTTCAAGGCAAAAAGATGAAATAAGCTTTATTCTAAATTACGTATCTATAAACAGTGTTGGTAACCACAAAGACTCTCACAAATCATTTTTCCCAATCTCACCTTTACTTATGGAAATTATACTAAAACAGACTAACATTCATAATAAAAATTTCAAAGAAAACGGTTGAATTCCCTTCATTTTAACATCTCGTGACTTTGCGCTACACATGAAGAAATTCTAAAACAGACTTACACACAAAATAAACAGTTCTCAAAAAAAACGGTCAAATTCCCTTCATTTTAATATCTCGTGACTTTACACTACACATGAAGAAATTCTAAAAACTAAAATATTCTGTTGATCTTTTGAAATGATTTGTGAGTGTCTTTGTGGTTACCAACACTGTTTGTTTATAGATACGTAATTTAGAATAAAGCTCATTTTGTCTTTTTGCCTTGAAAAAGTCCATCACAGGATGAAACGCGTAGGCAATTTAAAATACAGTTTTCCTCTTGTCTATTTTATTTAACCATATATATATATATATATATATATATATTTGTGGGTGGGGGATCATATTGTCATTCTGAGCATGATATCCAGTTTCAAATCAAAGCATGGTTGATTTGTCAGAAAGGTGAGTTCTTGATGTTAACAGTCTGGAGAGGTGATCCCAGTGAGAGGCAAATTTGGAAAATGCCTGAAAAACCTTTCCATAGGTTGACCCAAGACTTGTGAAAAAAATTGGGTAGCAAAACTGTTTGATGGTTGGCTAGCAGAAAGTCACAAGTCATCAGGACAAAAAATTTGAATAGATTGGTCATCATGAAAGATTATCCACTATCTCCCTGAAACTGTAACTAAGGCCTGCCCAGCATAGTTGCCGCATAAATCACACATGGGCTTTGTGGGTGTTGAACAAACACAAATGTGCCTGAGCAGGTGTCTACAACAGAGATTTGCTTGCCACCCTAGTCGACAGGTGAGTCTGGAAAATCAGCATAGCTAAATCCGTTGCTAAGTAGGTCAGTTCACTGTGTAGGGCCAGGAAGTTTTTCCTGTCTCAATCCATCATACAAATATATAAATCTACCATCCACCCATATAGTGAATACTGCTGCCATATCTGGTCAGAAGCCGCTGCTATCCACCTAAGGGTCCTTGACAAAATTCGACAGAGAATCTGTAATGTGATCGATCCTGACTTGGAAAGATCAGATGCAGTCACTCTCTCACCGGCACAATGTGGCTTCCCTGTGCCTCTTCTGCAAATACTTTCATGGCTTCTGCTCTGATGCTTCTTATGCATGAATTTACTCAAGCTACGAGATTAGCAACTCCTCTCTCGTCACACCAGCATTCTCATACCCACTTCCTGATACCCTTTATAACCTGTCCCTCTTTCTCATCTCTTTCATCCTATTTAACCCCCTGCACACCAGTGGCAGTTAAATGCCTTGCTTGGGGCGAAATAATTTAAAAAAATAAAAATAACCAGCCGTTAAATAAAGACAATAGGTTTTTCTGATTAGTGATAGATAACAGACGTGTATTTCCATTTAGTGCTTATAATCAGGGTTCAATTCTTAGAACAAATGATTTCAAATTTTGTTTTTCATGGCAGGAATGTTTTTCTACTTGGAAGGCAGGTATTTTATCAACTTTCCTGCACAAAATTCCCTGGACTGGGTAGTGATATTTGGTAGGGCAGAACTTTTCAGCACAGCATTCAAAGCAATATTCTTTATTCTCAATTTACAAATAAATATTTACCGAAAGCTACAATTAATGTACATTGTGGTGCAGTGAATATCGGCTTGGAACGAGAAATGAGAAAGCTGAGTTCAACTGGAAGTGTTGAACTTGTTGCATTCACTGATGTGGGAAAGGAATTAATCTTCTTTTCTTCCTCTCGCTATGGGTTAACTAACAAGACAGATTGGGTTTTATAGTTTTGGTTAGCAAACAGTCTACTGCAGAAAGTAATGGCAACCTAGTGCTGGAAAAATCTTCTGCCTAGTCAGTCATGTCACTTTTAAGACATGTTCACCCAAGCATGTATCACTTATAGCACTTGACTGACTGACAATTAATGTTGTGTCAAAACCGTGAAGAAAATACAAGACTCATTTTCAGATTTTGTCACCCCAAGATTTATATTGAATATGAAACACGGATAATTAACCAGCAAAAGGTAAGTGATCTTATTGATTTCAGCTTCGGACTGATAATCTTATTTATTTATTGTTGTTTATATGATAATTAAAACTTATCTCGTACCAGATTAAGTTCAGCTTTAGAAATATCAACAGCAGTTTGTATACAATAATCCTACTTTTCATATATATATATATATATATATATATATATATATATATATATATACTAGCAGTATAGCCCATTGTTGCTCAGGTGTAATGAAAGCTTTAAAACTAATCCATGGTCCTGGAGCTCAGACTCTTTGGACGTTGGCATGAAAAACTAAAAAGCAATAGTTATTTCCAGTTAAAGCGAAACCGTAGACTAAAAGAAAAATGAATGGATGTAAGTCAAATTTTGACTTCCTGGTATCAATATCAAATAAGTTTTTCGTCGTAAACTGAATTTTGAAGGCTAAATAAGTCCTCTGAGTAAATGGTATCATGGCTGAGACTAAGAACTACAATTATACCTACTTAGAGCCAAACCTGAAGCAAAAACTAAAATAAAAGGGCTGAAAAAAAAAAAAATACAGACATACAGGCAGATAAACAGACACACACAAACATCTTGCCTTTTATATATATATATATATTTTATCGATTTTCTGCACTATTGTAAGAACTGCAACCTTGAAACTTCTGAATATCGTTTCTTATATCTTTGTCTATGAGTATATCAAATATAATTAAAATCGGACCACTCCTTCTATAACCAGATTTTTTCGATTATCGATATTTATTAAGAGTATTTATTAAGAGTATATTTATTAAGAGTACCTCAACACAAAACCTAGCTAAGAACACTTGCAGATGCTTATAGTACAACTGTGTAAATTTTCAAGAAAATCAGTTCAGCCATTTTGGAGTCTATAGGTAATGGACATAAACACACAAAGTTCCATTTATAATTAATTTATCTTGTACCAGATTAAGTCCAGCTTTAGAAATATCAACAGCAGTTTGTATACAATAATCCTACTTTATATATATATATATATATATATATATATAGCACCTAATGAGCCAGGCAAACCTACCTAGGTTTCACCTAAACAAATCGTCAGGGAAAGCTGGCTAAATAGGAAAAGAAAACGCGACATAAATAGGTAATCAAGACAACCCACGTGACCAAGAAATTAAAGAAACTATAACACAAGGGAGAGGGAGGTGAACAATTTTATTACTTTTAATTTTTAATTTTCACGGGGAGGGTTTTTTTTGCAATCATTTTTACCTTTGTTCGATAGTTTTCGAGGAAGGTTTTCGAGACGAGTATAATTATACTCTCGTTTATATATATTTATTATAAATTATAGTTTAGAACATGTACAAATTACAATTTGCTACAAAAGTGTACATTTTGTCTTGACATTGAAACAACAATCTCTCATCAGGTAGTTAATACTGATGATAATGAACGTTATTTTTAAAAAATAAAATTAAAACATTTCACTTCCCCTTTATTTTGGGAAAACTTTTGTATGAGGTAAAGAGGATAGAAAAGATGGGAAAAACAAAAAAGGGGGAATCAAAAAGGAAAAAAATGAAAAAGGGGGAAAAAAAAAAGAAAAGAGATACAGAGGAAATAAAGAGCGGGATACAGAAAATAAAAGGAACCCAGAGAAAAAATAAAAAGTTGACACAGGAGAAATAAAAAGCAAAGACGAAAACAGGAAAGAAAGAAAGAGCTAAGAGGAGACAGCCGATGATAATGGCTCAGACAGAAATAGACCCAAATTTAAGTAGAAGGTGAAATATAGATAGACAAGCAGTATAGCTCGGTGTTGCTTGGATGTAATGAAAGCTTTAAAACTAATCCATGGACCTGGTGCTCAGACTCTTTGGACGTTGGCATGAAAGACTAAAAAGCAATAGTTATTTCCAGTTAAAGCGAAACCGTAGACTGAAAGAAAAATGAATGGATGTAAGTGAAATTTTGATTTCCCGATATCAATATCAAATAAATCTTTTTCATTGTAAACTGAATTTTGAAGACTAAGTCCTCTGAGTAAATGGTATCATGGCTGAGACTAAGAACTACAATTGTACCTACTTAGAGCCAAACCTAAAGCAAAATCTAAAATAAAAGGGCTGAAAAAAATACCGACATACAGGCAGATAAACAGACGCACACACAATCATCTTGCCTTTTATATATATATATAATCGATTTTCTGCACTATTATAAGAACTGCAACCTTGAAACTTCTGAATATCGTTTTGTATGTCTTTGCCTATGAGTGTATCAAATTTGATTAAAATTGGACCGCTCCTTCTATAGCCCGATTTTTTTGATTATAGATATTTATCATGGGTACCTTGACACAAAACCTAGCTAAGAACACTCGCAGATGCTTATAGTACAACTGTGTAAATTTTCAAGAAAATCGGTTCAGCTGTTTCGGAGTCTATAGGTAACGGACACACACACACAGACAAAGTTCCATTTATAAATAAGTTTAGATACACATAAGGGTCATGCAACATCTGGGCATAACAAAGAGGAAGAAGTGAGAAAATGCATGGAGGGAGGAAAGTGTGGGGGAGATGATAATAGAAACGTAAAAGAAATAGAAATGTTAAAGATTTGGTCGGAAGTGAATTGCAGATAGATACATACATTGGATGAAATCACATATGCATATATATATATATATATATATATATATATATAAATAAATATATATATATAATTATAACTCAGCTGAAATATTGTATCTTCTGACAGACTTCATCATATATTGTTGTATAATAAATATATACAAAAATATAAAATCAAACGGATGAAAGAACAAGGCAAAGAAAAAAAATCCTCAGCATAAATGTGGAAACGTATAATGACAAAAAGAAAAATCACAAAAGATCAATTGTTTATTGTTCCTCACTTTTCAGAGCCAATTGAGGACAAATATGTCTACAATAGATATATAGAAATATTTTTGTGCATTCAGTATAAAAAAAACTTAACTTCAATAAAATAAAGAAAAACATTCCATAAAATTATTTTATTACAACAGAAAATGCACCTGAAGGAAGTGATACTTAAAAAAAATGTTATATGAAAGCATATTTGAAAAAGGCCAAAAACTGACACAGCAGAAAGGAGAAACACTTTCATTATGGATTATATAAGCCAAAAGCACCTAGACATTGAAGAATTTATATTTTAATTTTCAACAGAAACCAGAAAAATTGCCCAAAATATAGAATGAAATATCTATAAATTCTTTAAAGAACTTTTATTGGTTTTTAAATAAACTTATATAAATAAAACATTGCTGCCAAAATGCACCCAATATTATGCATTTTTTATGTATATGAGAAAGGGGGAGAGATAATATAGATTTTTATATATCAGGAACAATTTACAGGGAGTCATGGATAAATTGCCGTCTAAATGACGCAAAAATGAAAATAACACTGACATCTCTGTTTAAACAGATATATTTACAAAAATTTCACAAAAATATCTTGAAAATATCTAGTAAATTTATTTATATAAACAAAAATCACTATTGCTTCAACCAAGGTCTCCCCGACGACTTCCTAAACTCCTGCAACTCTTCTGGATGGTCACCTTGTTTAAGTTGGTGAATGCAGCCATAATTATTGCTTTCATTTCATCTTTAGTGTGACAAAGAGTTTTGTAGGTCTCTTGCTTAACTGTGCCTAACAAAGAAGTTGCAGTCTACGAAGTTAAAGGGTGATGTGGTTGCAGAAATTGTTTAATAGCCATGCTTGTGTGATATGGTGCAGAGTCCTGCTGCTAGGCATAGTCTTTTCCAGCAGCCACTCTCTTGACACTACTTCCTCAAGGCACTTGATGTAGGCTTACATGTTGAGTGAGTCCCTCACCAACAAATGCAGGATTTCTTTTCTAAACAGACCAAAGTGATTTTTTCAAACAGCTATACCTTCATAATCGCCATTAGACTCCCCTAACTCTTTCAGAACCCTCTGCACTGTCCTAATATTGACACCTAACCACTCCGAAATGTCCCTGTTAAAGCTTCTGGTGCAAATGTCAAGCAGTACAACATGCCATTTCCAAATTTCTGATAGAGTGGATTGCATTGTGGTCCTCTTTTTTTCTCACAGATGGTGCCAAACTGACCCCACTACACTGTGCAGTTGGCAAAACCAAAATAATGTGCAGGCATGAACTTAAAAATAACTTAAATAAAATAACTTAAAAAGGCAACAATTTACTAATTAAGTCCTAAAGAACTAAATGCATCACAAACTTTTTCCATTTTATCGTACATTTTTCACATTTGTGTGTGTGTGTAAATTATTTTCAGGTACAGTGTATCTGTAAAGGAATGAAATGAATAGAAAGACAAGAGGAAAAACTATTCTTAGCCAATGCATTTCACTCTGAGAGAATTTATTGTGGCAAAATAAATCCTACATTTGCCTTGATATAGTCCCTCAGAAAATAAAACGCTTCAGCTAAGAATTAGCTTTTCTTTGAGAGAGTGAGAATTCTAGCAGTATAGGAAGCAAGCACTAACAATGGCATCATTTTAGCATTGACTTCAAGTGAACCCAGTAAAGACTAACAAGCTTTAGGCTTTTCTGATACATGCCCACTGACTATACCGATACTCTGCTATTGCTTTAGTAATTTTCTACATTACCTGACTAAGTATTTCTACATTGGGAAACATGATTAACCAACATCTTGCAATTTCCCAGTCATTTGATAGTCATAGTGTACTGAAAAATCAGGATGAAAGGGATTATCATTAATCAATAAAGAATGCAAAACCAAATAGACCATTATATATGTATATACATACACACTACTGGCTATAATTATTAGGCCACCCCAGTTTTTTTTAAAAGAAATGATGTATTCCATACTATTTTTAGTATTTATTGCCAAATGAAAACAGAATGGTTCTTTTATTATTATTAATTTGCAAAATTTAACAAGGCAAGGAAGTGAAGATGAACTTGTCCGAATTGCCCTAAATTGTCTTCATTCTTTCATTGATGAAACTACAATGTAGGTAATTATTTATAAATTCATTTGATGCCCATGTTATTGTGCAGTATTAACAAAAGAACCATTCTATTTTCATTTACAATTATTCTTTTGGCAATAAATACTAAAAAATAGTATGAATATATCATTTTTTTAAAACACTGGGGTGGCCTAATAATTATGGCTGGTAGTGTGTATATGTATATATATATATATATATATATATATATTATTATTATGCATTACTCTTCGGCAATGAATTGAGTTCTTTCGATGACTAACGTGTATATACACTGCTTATATGTAACATGTTAAAATTTCCCTTCTCTGATTTTATACAACAATGGCTTAGGGTTAGCGATTCTGACTGACACCAAATCAGTCGAGTTTCAATCCAAGCCAGAAGCAAGTTGATGTCTAGCCACACTGATGAGCTGTAATACAGCAAAACAGGTATCTTGAAAAGTTCTTAGCCAAACCAACTAGACAAAATCTTAAACACCAGGATTTATTACAGTATCCCTTTTTAGCTTGACTGATAACTTTTCAGCGTGTGCACATACATGTCATTAGAATTTTTAGATTTAAATCTTTAATTCAAAATTTAAAATTCAAAAATTTTCTGGGACACCTTGTATATAAATGCATACTGCAAAAAAGGAAGTCAAACACATATTTCTCTAACCATATACGTATAGATAACCCCATACATATTTCAGCTGATTTGCAAAGCCCAATATGAACATGCTGAAAATGAACTTACACACCTGATCAGATCAATTTCTATTGATTTTATCTGTCAGTATGTATAAACTATGTTTAGAGACTTGAGAGATCAATACCTGCTTTCCTGCTCAACTCAGCCCTGTCCCAAACCTGACACCTTAGAGCACTAGCCTACTCCAATGAGTAAAAGTTGGGAGTGCTAGCACACACATACAAACACACACAATATGAATAATTAATCATTATAGAAGTATTTTCTGTGAACAGGGCACAACTAAACAGGGAAGATGTGCAAACCTGTTAACATGAACATGAAACCGATATATAAACTGTGTTGAAACTCTTAAGGAGGTAGGCTTAAAAAAAAAAAAAAAAAAAAAAAATCACAAATATGCAAAGAGAGAAGCTTGAGTTTGAGTTTTGTTTAACAGCATATCAACCTCTGCAGGTTATTTAATGCCAAAAAAAGGTGAGGTTTTAAGGTATTTTTTTTATATTCAGTTATAGTGAGAAGGTTGATTTAGTCAGATTTTTATAAAAATTTGTTTTTATTATTTTTTCATTTTATAAAACTGAAAATGTCTTCTAGTTTTGTATTCAAAAATATTTTGCTGAGAATAATTTTTTCTTCAAATATGTATTGTTGGTAATATTTTTCCTTCAAAAATGTATATATATTTATATACATAGGGTGTTTTTATACTTTCATAGTGTTTTGACCCCAGTTTGGGGGTTAACTATTTGCCCATAGCTGGGACCCTAACAGGTGCTACCACTCCGGGTTAGAGTGAACCTGAGAACAACAGCTATTAAGAGGTGGTTCCATGATCCTCACAACCTCCCAATCAGAGGCCTTTCTGCCAGATGCAGTTTACTGTCATGCCCAGGACCAAAGAGAGAAGCATCTGGACTTGTAGCGACAAATATATAGTCCTGTGAAAGGTCAAGGTGTGCAGTTGGTGTCATGGATAGCAGGTTGAAATGAAAAATCTAAAAGCAGAGTTTGAATTCTAGTAGAGTTCACTATATTCACTTAACCCTTGAACACTAACCATGAATTAAAGTTACACCACTACTAACCATGGGTATATCATAGCTGATTTTGAAAATATCAAAAAAAATATTAAATATAAATCTTTATTTGAAATATTTTACATGCAGGCACTTCAAACTTTGTACTTTGAGTTGAAATTAATAGGAACTGTAAGACATATTTATACAAGAGAATCAGGTACTGAAAATTGTAATTAAAAATAAGGAAATTTGCTCTGGGCACTATATAAGCATGGTTAGTGTTCTAGGGTTAAGCACAAACAGCCTTGAGGAAGTGATGAATACATCTCTTTTCCTCCCAGCTATGGGTTAAATATTAAAATATGTATCACCCCCCAAAAAATTGTTAATTTAACATTAACTGATTATAAAAAAAGAAAAGAATTATTCTTACAATCAACCAAAATATGCTATGGCTTTAAATCAACTGTCAAGGGTTGATAAAGCATCAAAAATCAACTGAAAGGTAACTGAATGATAGCCAAAAAGTTAAGTTTGATCTTTCCTGAATGCACCACTATCATGGTCTTGTGTCATAGTAATTACAGTTTGATAAATATATAGTTCATGTAAATACTGAAAAGTAATAGATAGCAAGCTAGTCTTGCAGTTAAAGAGTTTGATCCTAACTGGGTGTCCCAGTATTGAGGACTAGTGTGATATACTGCTGAACTAAGCTTAAGAAATGTCTCTTACTTTCTTTCATGATATTGTCTCTATTCAATTTAATAAACATGTGTAAATTAAGGATTTCAACTTAAAATTACTATAAAAGGTGCACAAATATAATGATAAGACATTAGTTGCAATGGTATCTTCATCAAACTAATGACTTACCATTATGTGAGAGGTATTTCTGCCGCACTCTGTATATAAAGGTGACTGTTTGGGCTCAGCCTGCATGACCCAGCTGGCGAGTCCATTTATGACCAACAAGCAACATCTTCACAGAACAGAAAGCTTTTTCCTTCTTGGAATAAGTCACGGCACAGGCTGAAAAATTTTGATCTAAATCTAAACTTGTATAATAAAATAAACTCTGTGTGTGTCTGTCAGTCCATTACCTATAGATTCTGAAACGGCTGAACCGATTTTCTTGAAAATTTACACAGTTGTACTATAAGCATCTGCAAGTGTTCTTAGCTAGGTTTTGTGTCGAGGTACCCCCAATAAATATCGAAAATCGATAATCGAAAAAAATCGGATTATAGAAGGAGTGGTTTGATTCTAATCAAATTTGATACACTCATAGACAAAGACATAAGAAATGATATTCAGAAGTTTCAAGGTTGCAGTTCTTACAATAGTGCAGAAAATCGATAATATATATATATATATATATATATATATATATATAAAAGGCAAGATATTTGTGTGTATGTGTCTGTTTATCTGCAGGTGTGTCTGTATTTTTCTCAGCCCTTTTATTTTAGTTTTTGCTTTGGCTCTAAGTAGGTATAATTGTAGTTCTTAGTCTCAGCCATGATACCATTTACTTAGAGGATTTATTTAGCCTTCAAAATTGGTTTATGACAAAAAAAACTTATTTGATATCGATACCAGGAAACCAAAATTTGACTTACATCCATTCATTTTTCTTTCGGTCTACAGTTTCGCTTTAACTGGAAATAACTATTGCTTTTTAGTATTTCATGCCAACGTCCAAAGAGTCTGAGCTCCAGGACTATGGATTAGTTTTAAAGCTTTCATTACACCTGAGCAATGCCGGGCTATACTGCTAGTTGAAAATAAAAGCATTGTGATTGGTTTTAATTTGCTATTCTCAAGGAATACAGCTTTGAACTTTGTAAATTCCAATGGTAACTAAAATAAATTTACTGTACATATTCATTACAATGTTATAAAACACCTTGCCATGTTGTAATGGTTAGCAAGCTTGTCCCGCAATATCAACTACAACTGAATAGTAAGTGATCTTCAGTAGATGCCGCATATTTTTGGCCTTGTGCCATATCTAAGCTACATTTCGAAAATCAACATTTGAAGAACTTCAATTTGGTATAATGATCAGCAAACTTATTTCACTAAAACAATTACAAATAGTGAGTTAGATTCTCACTGGATGCCCTACTCTTTGGGCATTGTGCCAAATCTAAGCTATGTCTATAAAATCATCATAAAGCTATATGAAGAAAAGTTATTGAGACCAGCTCAGATAACATTCAATTCATCTCAGTGAAATTAATAAACAAGCATCATTTCATTGACTGGGCTAACAAATTTCTGACCAAACTATTAAGAATAACCTTAAGTCTGTCACAAGTTCTTAGAATCTTGAATCTGCAGGCAGGGCAATAGACAGCAGCTTAGAATAAGAAACTGGAGAGCAAAGTTTAAATTTCAGTCAGGTTTGTTATGTTTACTTATATGTAAATACTCTTGGAAAAGGTATGAATCAGAATCCTTCCACCAGCTATGGGTTAAATAGCAAAAATTGTATTAGGAGAAAAAAATCATTGTTATTCTCAAGAAATTGTTAAGGCAATATTCACTTAAAAAAAAAAAAGTAAAAAAAAAAAAGTAAAAAAAAAAAGTAAAAGTAAAAAAAAAAAAAAGTAAAAAAAAAAAAGTAAAAGTAAAAAAAAAAAAAAAGTAAAAAAGAAAAAAAAAGTAAAAAAGAAAAAAAAAGTAAAAAAGAAAAAAAAGTAAAAAAGAAAAAAAAGTAAAAAAGAAAAAAAAGTAAAAAAAAAAAAAGTAAAAAAAAATTATTCTTGTAATCCAAAATGAAATAACTCATGAAGAGTTAATAAAGAGTAAGAAACAACAAAAAAAAAAATTATCAATCAAACGTAAAATCTTGACTTTAAACTTTTGTTTTTCAAAATTCATTTTGATTTTTCATATGAACAAAATTTGAAGAGACCAACTCAATTTTATTGGATTTAATTCAGTGGTTCCAAACCTTTTTTGATCCATGCCTTATCTCAGCATTTTTAATATTCTGATGCACCTCCATGACAAACAATTGTAATTATTCAAAAACTGAAATCCTGTTCACATGGAGGAAGACTAAAAGTTAATTAACTGAACTTTTCTTAAGAACTTGTGACTGAATATACGCAATAGTATTATCATTTAATTTTAGAATTTGACATTTCTTTGTGTTACTTATACACCTAAACTTGTTAACATCTTTCTCGAACGATTCCAATGTTGAATCCTTTCTCCAAGTAAACTCACTTGACATCTTAGCTCTCTGTGAAACTAACCTTGACTCTTCTATTTGTTCCTCAGATTTCTATAGCCCTGGTTACCTTGCCCTCTTTAGGAAGGATTCCATTGTTCATATGGATGGAATTGGTATTTATATCAGCAAACATCTCCCTCAAGCTAGGGTGATTTCTCTTGAATATCCATATCATTTCTATATCTGTCTTCATCTGTCTCTACTAAGCTCAGTTTTTTTTTTTTTTTTTAAATCATTTCACCCCAAGCAAGGCATTCCATTGCCACTATTGCACATGGGGCTACATAGGGGAAGGTAATGAGAAGGAGTGGTTAGGTGTAGGAAATATCAGAAGGAAGATGATAGATGGGTAAGGATACCGAGGATGAGGGTTGGGCAGATGGGAAGAGTGTTTGAAAAAATGGGAGTGAGTTAGTGTCATAGGAGGTGTCTATTGACCTTACATTTAAACTCCTGGAGATTGTAGCTGTCGGGGAAGCAATCATGTGGAAGGGAATTCCACAGTTAGCTATTTTTTCTTTCTCTACCTTCATCTCCTGACTGTTCCATACTTGACAGCATCTCGAACAATATAGATAAGACCGTTTCCTCTCATCTGTTCCCTCATATATACGATTTTGGAGACTAATGCCCACCACACCAAGTGGCTGGAAAGTTGTCACTGATCTTGCTGGTGTCCATACCATAAACTTTTCAATCACTCAATCCCTGAGACAAGTGGTGGATTTACCCACGCATTTCTCTAATATCCCTAATGGACCTGACTCACTGCTAGACCTGTTTCACTTCTATCTCTGACTCTAGCCATGTCATACAGGTTTTCCCTTTTGGCAACCCTGATTATGCTGTGGTTTTTGTTAATATCTCCTTCCACTTCCCCTCCTCCCAGCAGAATGTCTTACTTCTATCAAAGAGCAAACTGGGAGTTATTCTGCAATTTCCTGTGTGACATCCCTTGGAACAAAGTTTTTAGTCTTCTCATTGAAGACTGTGCATCAGAGGTCTCCTCTTGCATCCAAGCCGCATGCACCATAGGTGGGTTGAGACAGCTTCCTTCCCGACGGAAAAAGTTTCCTTGGGATTTGTTTAAGAGCCGGGTCCAAAGTCCTACTCTGTTAGTTAACTCATAACTGAAGGGAAGGGATGGATTAATACCTTTCCCAAGGGTACCAGTGGGTAAGTGAATGCAGGGCATTCAAAATTGGTTCACCGTTTTCTCTTTCCAAGCTGACATCCACTGCACCTCAACGCACATCCGTCACTGAACACTTACAGCACCTGGTATTTCCAAGCGGTCACCCATCTAAGTACTGACCAGGCTCAACGTTGCTTAACTTTGGTGATTGAACGAGATCCGGTGTATTCAACGTGATATGACCATAAAAAAGTTAAAGCTGACAACAATGCTTTCATCCCAGGAAGTTATAACTTAAATCCCATTTGTCGCTCCCCCCCATTCTCATCTGCTTGCTTGGTCAATACTGCCCACAGGAATCACTTCTGGCTTTATCGGAGCCATGCATCTGACCATAATAGGTGCCTTTTTACCTCTGCTCGTAATCAGTGCAAGAGGATCCTAAATGATGCTAAGCTGTTGTTTGCTGACAGAATGAAGCAGCGTATAGCATCCCACAATTTCAGCTCCAATGAGGACACTGTAAAAATGTGTTAAATAACAGCAAGCCCTCAATCCCCATTTCATCAATAAATTTGAAGTCCTCAAATCTTCAGTGGACAAGGCCAAGTGCTTTGCTCGCAGATTCTCCACCAACTCAACATTTGATTTGTCTGGGATATCCACACCTGAGTTCCCACCTAGAACTGAATCTTCAACTGAGTGACATTCACATTATTCCCTCACTGGTCTCTAACATAATTTCAAAGCTTGATACCCATGATGCAAATGGAGGTGTCAGAATCCAATCATTGTCCTGAAGAAATGTGCCCCTGAACTCTCCTCTATCCTCTCCAAATTCAACAACTACTGCCTCTCTGCTTCTTGCTTTCCTGTCTGCTGAAAATCCTTCTCTGTGGTTTCTGTTTTTAAAACCTCTGGAGAACCTTCAGTCCCTTCGAATTATCACACTATCAATGAGTTCATCTTGCCTTCTATGCCTTGTAAAATTTTGCAAAGTAATAATAACAAAAGAATCATTCTATTTTCATTTAGAATTATCCACTTAAAAACCGTATGAAATACATTATTTCTTTTAAAAAACTGGAGTGGACTAATAATTATGGCTGGTTGTGTGTGTGTGTGTGTGTGTGTGTGTGTGTGTGTGTATAATATTGATTATGACAGTGTTTAGTGCCAAGGTGGTGGTTTTGTTTTTTTTCAGTAGTTTTACTGACAAAACGTATTTTTGCAAGCAGGTTTTATCTTAAAGTGCTCAATATCAGAGTGGGGATAGACCATTGCATAAGCACAAGGAGTTTGTCACTTTAACTGAGCAGGTTCATGCTGACTTTAAAGTTTTTGTGAGGGCATTGTTGTGATGTTCTCACTTGTCAGGGCTGGTTTGCCATAAGGTCCTAAATTTTTTGTTTATATAAAGCATGGTGCAATGCTTTGGGGAGTGGTCTTGTTTGTGATGAATTGATTTTCTTTTTTTTCATTTTTCTTTTCATTTTTATTGTGCAGTTGTTTGTTTCATTGCTTGACACTGTTTTTTTTTATTTTGGGTTGGGCTCTTTTGTTATATTGACCTTTTTTATTGGTTTGAACTTTTCCTTTTTAGGGTGTATATAAGTGTACAACAAATATTCATCGTAACAGTATTATGAACTAGACACACTATTCAAAGAATTTCCCAAAGCAAGGAAAGTGCTCAATCCAATTTTTTTAAAGGATTTTTATCCAAAGACCAACATTATTTCGTCTTAGTATATATGAAGATGTGCGTTGTGGTGCAATGGATATCAGCTTGGAATGAGAAATGTGCAAGCCTAGTTTGAATTCCAGGTGAATTCACTGTATTCACTTACGTGTAAATACCCTTGGGAAAGGTATTAATCCATTTTTTCTCTTTCCAGCCATGGGTTGAATAGTAAAACAGATTAAATTCTATAGCCTTAGTTGGCAACCAGTCTACTACAGAAAGAAATGACAACCTACAGCAGGTAAAATATTCTGCCTAGTCAGTTATGTCTCAAAAGAGACATCTTTGTCCAAGCATCTACCATGTATGGCCCTTAAGTAACACTGACTGAAATAAAAGATATTTAGTAGAAGAATATTTGAGGAATCTGCATCAAATTCTGCTGAAAGAGTAGATCCACCACAGAATCCCTAAAAAAGGCTTTGCTGATTTTTCAGAATATTCTTAAGGTTAAGCATCCTAAAGCCAGTTAAGGGTCAATTCAAGATGATAAATTAGCAGGGGTGACTAATCAAATGAGTTTATCAACTCATCCAAGAGGAGCAGCTATAAACAATCCATCAATTCCCTCACATGACTGGAATCGGTTATGAAGTTTGTTGCCAGAAGATCCTCTTCCAGGAACTTTCCATTTCTTCCTTGTTTATAAAAGTTATGTTCACTATGTAGCATAAACATCAAGTTTACATGAAACTTGCTCCATTGGATTTTGTCAAGAACCCCGAGGTAAATAGCAGGGACACCCGACCAGATGTGGCAGCAGTATTCAATACATGGGCGGATGGTAGATTTGTATACATGCAGGATGGACTCAGACAGGAAAAACTTCCTGGTCTTCGATATAGTCATTCCATTTGAGGTCTATCATGATTGCCCAAGCATGTATCACGTATGGCACTCAACTGACTGACTGAAGCCTACTAAATTGTAAACTGGGTGCAATTGGTCAATTGGCGCCATTTTATATATTATTTTTGCATGCACACATTGTTTTTCAATTTGTCAATTGTAAAGTATAGTGGGGGAGGTCAGTTGATCACTCTCTGTAAGAAAGAGTACCATGATGCAACTCACTGCACCAGAAATTTGGAAACAGCATCCTGTACTGCTTGGCATTCACACTGAAAGCTCCAATAAAATCTTTTCAGAGTGTTTAGGTGTCGATCTGAGAACAGTGCAGAGGATGCAGAAAGAGTTGGATGAGGCTAATGACGATTATGAAGGTGTTTGGAGTGATTACAATGTTAGTGTTTTACTCTCAGGGAGGCTAGCCTGTTCCATGCTAATGGGGAGTAGGAGCAATTATCTATGATGGTTAATAGATAGCAGCTTCAGTTTGGAAGCATTAAAATTAATGAGCCATTTCTTACCTCAGCACAATATACTCCTGCACCGGTACGAAACCTGTCGTGGTGGACAGACATAATCTCGCAGCTGACCTTGAACAGTCTGTGGTGAACTGGGGCAAGAAGTGGCTTGTCAACTTCAATTCATCTAGGACCAAGCTGTTGTCTGTCAACCATTACAGGCAACCTCTCCTGCCTCCCATAAGCATGGACCAAGCGATTCTCCCGGAGAGTAATACACTATGCCTCCTCGGACTTACCCTGTCCTCAGACCTCAAATGGAACCACTATATTGAATCCATAGCAGTTGGGTCACTATGTCGATCCAGGACGTTTTTTCCGCCTGAATCCATCCTGCATATATACAAGTCAACCATCCATCCGTGCATGGAGTACTGCTGCCATTTCTGGTCAGGCGCCCCTGCCGTTCTCCTCAGTGTTCTTGACAGGCTCCAAAGGAGAGTCCGTAATGTGATAGGTATTGATCTGGTGGCTCGACTGCAGCCACTTCCCCATCGTCGAAATGTGGCCTCCCTTTGTCTGTTCTATAAATACTTTCATGGCTTCTGCTTGGACGAACTTAAGTCACTGGTGCCTCCTCAACAGGTGTTTACTCGTGCAACCAGACTGGCAACTGGGTCCCACCCATTCACAGCCAGGTTAGCCAAATGCAGACGACAATTCTACTCCTGCAGCTTCTTCTCTTGCACTTCCTGCCTGTGGAACTCGCTCTCGTATTCTTGCTTTCCTGACGGCTACAACCTCCAGAAATTTAAATGCAAAGTCAATACTCATCTACTAACCACTGGACTCTAGCTCTCTCCCCACCCCCGTATGACCTTCCCTTTCTCTCCACCTATGTATCTGTCATCGCACCTGCTTTCTCAGCTTTCTATTGTTCCTTTCTAACTAGTTTGTACTCCTCACTCTTTCCTAATTAATCTTTTTACAGTTATGTAGCCCCCTGCACATCAGTGGCATTTCCGCCTTGCTCGGGGTGAAATGATTAAAGAAAAAAAAAAAGAAAAAAGTCCACCACGGATTAGAGGTCCTTCTCAAGCTCAGCAGTGAGATTTGCTTTGTCAACCTCAGCAGATTTTTGCTCGAGGTGAGATTAAATGGTGGTGTCGTCAGCATACGTGCCTACTTGGGATCTTATTACATCGGGGAGATCATTAATGTAGATCAGAAAAAGCATCGGACCTAGAATAGAGCCTTGAGAGACACCCGCATTTGTATGGTAGTTTTGGGAGGCATGTCCATTTACTATGACCTTCATTGTGTGATTAGAGAGGAATGACTGGATTAGGCCAAACAATTGTCCAGTTATACCATAGCTCTGCAGTTTGCGTAGAAGGCCAGCATGCCAGACTCTGTCAAACGCTTTGGAAATATCCAAAGGAACAGTTCAAGCTTCGCCATTCTTGTTGAAAGCTTGGTATATATACTCAGTGATGGTCCTTAGCATATCAGCAGTAGACCTGGTGATACGGAAACCATACTGTTTGTTGGCATTGATAATAGCTTCAAACATTTTGTCAAAGATCAGTAGCACAGCAATAAAAAATGTTTTTTATTTTCAGCTAAAGACAATACAGGTGCAGCAAAAATACCTCCCATACAATGTTAAGACATTAATGGCAATGGTCTAGTTAATATTTTACCATTATGTGGGAGATATTTCTGGGAGATATATGTAGGAGGTATTTTTGCCACACCTTGTATATCCTAATATTTTTAACAAATATATTCTATGATTATCAAATTTTGCAGGAAAAACTAATTTTTTTTTCTTTTAATTAATATCTTCATTATTTACAGTCAGACTAATGTCCTCGTTATTTGCATTGTCCTCCTCTTTATTACTATTATTATGATATTTTGGCCATTGTACGTTCCAGCCTTCTCCAAGTGCTAGGAATTTTGAACCAAACCTTTTATTATGATCACTGAGATATATCATTCTCGATGAGGTATGATATACCCCAGTGATCATAATAAAGAGTTCAGTTAAGAATTCTTAACACCTGAAAAAGGCTAGAGTGTACAACAGTCGAAACATTGTAATAATGGCAATAAAGATGAGGTCAATAGTCCGAACAGTGTCAGTCAGTCAGTTGAGTGCGATATGTGATACACGCTTTGGCCGATCATGTCTCAAAAGAGACATGACTGACTGAGCAGAAGATTATTCCACAGTAGGTTGCCATTGCTTTCTGTGGTAAACTGGTTGCCAGTCGAGGCTATAGAACCCAATCTGTCCTATTATTTAACCCAAAAGTGGAGAAAAGAGATGGATTAATACCTTTCCCAAGGGTATTTGTGCATAAGTGAATGCAAGGAATTCAACTGGAATTTTAACTCGGCTCCTCGATTTGTCGTTCCAAGTTGATATCCACTGCACCACAACCGAACAGTGTAAATAGTGTAAATATATCTTCATCTTTGTTATTATCACAATGTTTCAAATGCTGTACTCCTTAAGCTATCTAACAATATGAATAATTCTAAGGGTATATTGAACTGAACTATATATTTTGAAGAAGGCCAGTGAGCACAATAGCCAAAATGATGATGACAATAGCCTAAAGATGAGAATATTAGTCACATTATGAATAATGCAAATAATGATAACTCCCTATTCCAAAAATTCTGAAAGAAATTAATTTTCTCAATTTTGGTTTTCCAGAGTTTTGTTGTTTTCTTGTAAAACAATGTTTTCATTTACGAGTTTTCTAAGTTTTTTTGTTTCTTTATTCTATGATGAACAGGTGAACGAATTTACAAAATGCTGCTAATTGTACATTTCAATATGAAATGGTTCCAAAGTTAAAGTGTTGAGCAAAAAATAGTGTCTCTAATGAAAACGACATCCTGATTAACATTTACAGTATCTATAGGAATAGGAGATACGACAACCACCACCACCACCACCACACACCATTTGCATTTAAACATGAGTGGATTATGGAGTTCATCTTGGTTTAAGTATTGCAGCATTACAGTGCCTGGATAAACATTACCCTACCAGATATTTATATATATAAAACCAGGGAGATTTAGTTTAGGACAATTTTTTGGCAAAATAGAGGTTATCTATTATATATCATCAAATACAATTTTAAAAAAATATTTGTTTTTTTTTTTCAAAATATACCTTCATTTGAGCTTAATTAGCCCCAAATCTTGGCAGATTAATTATCAACTGATATTCTTCTGGTCATGTGATATGTAAAAAGAACGTACATTTTCTTAATTTGATGCTACTATAAACAGACTGCACAATGCACATTCAACACACACACAGATTGTGTGTGTGTGTGTGTGAATGCGTGTGCGAGAGTAAGAGATGGATGAGGATCCAAGAAAATAGTAAATAGAAAAGCGAAGAAAATTTTGGAAATTTCTAGTACGACATTCTTTTTCTGATGATGCCAACTCATTGGTGAAACATGTCTAAGTAGAAATTCTCTGAATTATTTTGCATACAAATGCACCCCAACCATATACAAGGGTCATTCAATAAATAAGGTGAATATTTTGGTATAAGAAGTTCTAATACAGATAAAAGCTTACTTTTTTAAATTTTTTCCTTTACTCCTTTTTCAAAGGGATTTAAATTTTTTTGCAGATTGAAAAAAAAAAAGAAGACTTTGAGAGTTTTGGAGATTAACAAAGATGGCTGACCAAGAAGCATGCTCCAGGATTGAACAGAGGTCAGTTATCAAGTTTTTGGTTGCTGAAGGGTGCAAACTAGTTAAAATTCATAGGAGAATATCAACTGTGTATGATGTCACATGTTTCAGCCAAAAAATTGTCTACAAGTGGGCTAAATTGTTTAAAGAAGAACAGAGCAGTGTTGAGGATGAAGACAGGCCTGGGAGGCCTACAGAAGTGAGATAAAAAGAAATGATAAAAAATTTGAATTATCTATTATGCAATTTTCTTTTAAATGCAGTGCCCCTTCAGAACATAGTTCTCTACAACTTGCTATCTTTTGAAGCACTAAGCTATATTTTTCCTCTTACTAACCTTCCTAAGCTGCTTACTATATCTCTCTGCTATCCATTTACACCAGCTCTTTGGGTAGATTACTTGACGTTTCCCCTCTCTCCATGCCTTCAATGTCCTGTGAGTGTAAAAGATACTAGCACACAAATCTCAAATCAACAAGTTCCAATTATGCCTGAAATGGCATCTGTTAACTTTACACTTACCCTGTTAAGAAAAACAAACATTTTCCCTGCACTATCTCATTGCCAAATATCTTAAAAACTAGCTGTTTAGCCTGGTTTCACTCGGGTAGTTTAAGGAATAGTAAGAATAAAAAACATATGATGAATTTACATAGCAAATACTTACACAACGTCCACCTTTGTCACTTTTATAGATATAGATAACAATGTAGAATGTCTTTATTGGATTCGAGGGGGAGGGGCAGCATATATAGATAATATAAAGTGGGGTGATCTATTCTATATTATAATCAATACATAAACTGATCCCTGACTTTGTGGGGTGATAATATATATTTTTTCACTCCTAACTTTGGCTTCCTGAAAAATCTCAAGTTGTCGTTAGCGTTCTAAAATTTTGATCTACATCTGAGCATAACTCCCGTCGAGCTAGACCATAAAATGCAGACGCTAAGTCGAATCTATCAAAGAAACAAATACTTACCCAATGTCTACTCTTGTCGCTTTTTATAGATAGAGATAACAATGTAGAATGTCTCTATTGAATTAGGGTGGGAGGGGGGGAAGGGCAACATATATAGATATAGATAATATAAAGTTCGGTGATCGATTCTATATTATAATCAATACATAAACTGATCCCTGACTTTGTGGAGTGACTATATATATTTTGGCTTTCTGAAAAATTTCAAAGTGTCGTTAGAGTTCTAAAATTTTTATCTACATCTGAGCGCAACTCCCGTTGAGCTAGACTGTAAAATGCAGACGATAAGTAGAATCTATCAAACAAACAAATATTTACACAGCGTCCACCCTCGTCAGTTTTATAGATATAGATATCAGTCAGTTGAGTGTCACGCATGATACATGCTTAAGCAATTATGTTTTGAAAGAGACATGACTGATTGGGCAGAAGTTTTTCCTACAGTAGATTTTCATTACTTTCAGCAGCAGACTAGCTGCCAACTAAGGCTACAGAACCCAATCTGCCCTGCTATTTAATCCGCAGCTGGAGGGAGAAGAGACAGATTAATACATTTTCTCAGGGTATTTGTATGTAAGTGAATGCAACGAATTTAAGTCGAATTTGAACTCGGCTCTCTGCTTTCTCATTCTGAGTCAATATCCATTGCACCATAACACACACCCTTAAAAGTATACATATACAAATAAAAACAAAATGAAAACTTATCTTTGTCATTGCGTTTTGTTCTCTGATGGATTTTATCAAAAAAAAATATAAGGATTTTATTATGCAACAAGATTTTATAAACAGAAGTACAAATGTTAGTTTTCCAAAGTTTTTTGGTTTATGGCCATATCACATTGAATACACTGGTTTTCGCTCAATCACCAAAGTTAAGCAACGTTGAGCCTGGTCAGTACTTAGATGGGTGACCACTTGGGAATGCCAGGTGCTGTAAGCGTTTAGTGACAGATGTGCGTTGTGGTGTAGTGGATATCGACTCAGAAAGAGAAATCAATGAGCTGAGTTTGAAATCCAGTTAAATACCCTGCATTCACTTAAGCACTGGTACCCTTGGGAAAGGCATTAATCCGTCCCTTCCCTCCAGTTACGGGTTAAATAACAAAAGTAGGACTTGGGGGACCCTGCCCTTAAAAAAAACAAATCCCAATGAATCTTGATACTTGAAAAGAAAAAGTATTACTAAACACAAAACTTATATAAAAACAACAATAAATTGTTGAAAGAAAAAGCAATAAATAAAATTTAGTTGGCAATAAATGATCTGCCGAGGTTGATATGCCATAAAAAACAAACCAACCAACAACCAAAATTTTTAAATTTAGAAACACACAAATATATTTCAAGCTAACTGAAAGTCAAGGTAAACTATGAAGGATGTTAAGTGATCACTTATCCATCTGAGTCATTTTTTACCCCCCGTCATCAGTCAGTCAGTCAGTTAAGTGCCATACGTGATACACGCTTGGGTGGTCATGTCTCAAAAGAGACATGACTGACTGGGCAGAAGATTATCCCGCAGTAGGTTGCCATTGCTTTCTGCGGTAGACTGGTTGCTGACCAAGGCTATAGAACCCAATCTATCCTGCTATTTAACCCATAACTGGAAGGAAGAGACGGATTAATACCTTTCCCAAGGGTATTTGCGCATAAGTGAATACAATGGATTCAACTGGAATTTGAACTTGGCTCCCCGGTTTCTCGTTCCGAGCCGATATCCACTGTACCACAATGCACATCCCCCATCATAGATTTTCCTAAATTTGTTCTCATACATAAAAATTATATATTGTGCCTTCATACACACATATAGGCTTTGTCATAAGGTAATGACTAACATGAGAATTTGGATGCACGCCCAAGATATATAGGCTTTGTATATAGGCTTTGTCATAAGGCAATGACTAACATGAGAATTTGGATGCACGTCTCAGCATATATAGGCTTTGTATATAGGCTTTGTATATAGGCTTTGTCATAAGGCAATGACTAAACATGAGAATTTGACAAATGCCTCAGCATATATAGGCTTTGTATATAGGCTTTGTATAGGCTTTGTCATAAGGCAATGACTAACATGAGAATTCTGGATGCACGTCTCAGCATATATAGGCTTTGTATATAGGCTTTGTATATAGGCTTTGTCAGTAAGGCAATGACTAACATGAGAATTTGGATGCACGTCTCAGCATATATAGGCTTTGTATAGGCTTTGTATATTGTCATGCGGCAATGACTAACATGAGAATTTGGATGCACGTCTCCCAGCATATATAGGCTTTGTATATAGGCTTTTGTCATAAGGCAATGACTAACATGAGAATTTGGATGCACGTCTCAGCATATAGGCTTTGTATATAGGCTTTGTATAGGTTTATTACATGGCAATGACTAACATGAGAATTTGGATGCACGTCTCAGCATATATAGGCTTTGTATATAGGTTATTTATATATAGGCTTTGTCATAAGGCAATGACTAACAGAGAATTTGGATGCACGCTTCCCAGCATATATAGGCTTTGTATATAGGCTTTATATAGGCTTTGTCATAAGGCAATGACTAACATGAGAATTTGGATGCACGTCTCAGCATATATAGGCTTTGTATATAGGCTTTGTCATAAGGCAATGACTAACATGAGAATTTGGATGCACGCTCAGCATATATAGGCTTTGTATATAGGTTTTGTCATAAGGCAATGACTAACATGAGAATTTGGATGCACGCCTCTGCATATAGGTTTCTATGTATATAGGTTTGTATATAGGCTTTGTCATAAGGCAATGACTAACATGAGAATTTGATGCACGCCTCAGCAATATATAGCTTGTATATAGGCTTTGTATATAGGCTTTGTCATAAGGCAATGACTAACATGCAGAATTGGATGCACGCCTCAGCATATAGGCTTTGTATATAGCTCTGTCATAAGGCAATGACTACCATGAGAATTTGGATGCACGTCTCATGATATATAGGCTTTGTCATAAGGTAATGACTAACATGAGAATTTGATGCACGCCTCAGCATATATAGGCTTTGTATAGGCTTTGTATATAGGCTTGTCATAAGGCAATGACTGGTTCAGTGAGAATTTGGATGCATGTCTCAGCACATCTAAGCATCCAATCATAAAAATTATTTTAATAAACTGTTAAGTGTCACACATGATATACACTTGGGCAATCATGTTTCAAAAATGACATGACTGACTGAGCAAAGGATTTTCCCCACAGTTGCCATTACTTTCTGCAACAGACTGGTTGCTGGCTAGGGCTATAGACACCAATTTATCCTGCTATTTAACCCATGACTGGAGGGAGAAGCAATGAATTAATACTTTTCCCAAGGGTATTTGCATGTAAGTGAATGCACTGAGTTCAACCAGAATTCTAACTTGGCTCTTCAATTTCTCATTCAGAACTGATATCCACTATACCACAACACATATCAGTAAACTACAATACTGAAAAAACCATTTACCAAAATTCAGAATTACTGCTTAGTCTTTCTTTCTTTCAAATCAAGTCAGTATATTTCCTTGACAATTTTCTGTAGAGATTTGAATATTACTACTAGAGATATTGGCAGGTGTAGTCCAAAAACATTCAACAGTTAATTAAGCCAATCAGATTTCAATACGAGACTTTAATCCAGAACCTGCCTGAGGCCTATGCAACCAAATAAACGGACCCAATTCATTATCAGTCAAGCAGGAGATTCAAATGCTCTCATTGGTACGGCACTGGTACATCCACCTCAGAGGCAAAATGATTCCTATTCACTCTCCGGCTGATACACTAAAGACTCGTTATTAACTGATAACTTGACCGTTCTACTACCACATTCATGTGTACACTACAAACATTACTTTTGTACCATACCACTTTCATACCCCTTTTACTTACACGTATATAAATTTACCACACATTTCCACTAGAAATATTTCTATGGACAGTTAAATGTGTGCCCACTATTCATACTGATTTAACCTACAAACTTTTATTTTTGCACTGACTCATATCGCAAACACTTGAATTACAATATTACTTTGATTGTGCATATTAACGACGACTGTAAATATTTACTTGCATACAATCTTTTATCCCTTTTGTGCATAGAAAATCATTTTTTGTTATTTCCGCAACAGTATCTTTTGTTATATTTTTTTCTACATTCATTTCATCCCATTTGGAGATCGTCCAAGTTTAGCTCGGCACGCAGATTCGGAGTTAGCAAATTCATTGTTCCATGTAAACACTAATTTCATTATTTACACTTGGACTATTGTTCCCATTTTTGTTTTTATTATCATGTTACGGCCATTGTGCCCTCCAGGCTTCTTCAGGTGCTTGAGTAACTATTGGGAATTTTTTTTTTAACAGAACCATTTATTTAATCTGGGGAGAAGGTAAACTAGACCGTTTTCCTTTTATTGTCCTTGTCTAGCGATATCTCATCTTTTATTTAATACCATTCCCACAGAATCTAAGTACTTTTTACCCGGCCCAGTAACCAAATTCACGAACTGAGGCTTTTAGGCAGCAATCCCACTTTAATACATGTTTCATTAATGGTTGAAATCTCTGGGATGAGATATTCTTCAGAGAAGAACACATACTAAATTATCTCAGCCCAAATGTCAGAAATCCTTAAAAGTATGAACCTATTCTCTGATCTTATATTATCTTTTAGCTATATTGTGTGTGTCATCAGAAAATGGATTTTTCAATATTTTGAGCTTATATACAGAACTGTGCAAAAGTATTAGAAAAAAAAAAACTATTTTATCTTTTAACAGGCAGAAAAATAAAGTTTTAAATCACCCCTTCCCTAACACTTTTGCACACTACAAGTAGTGTGCAAAAGTATTAGGACAGGGGTGATTTTCCTAAAACCCCACTGAAATTCAAATACAGGGTGAAAAGCCAAAACCTTTGTAAGAAGTATTTAACTAAAAAGGAAGAGGAAGGAAGGCTTTGGAATTTGAATTAGCCCCCACAAAGCCCTGATTTCATTCCTTGTGAACATCTATGGGATATTTTGGGTAAAAAAAAAAAATTGATAAATCTAATGTTACTTTGCAAGACAAACATTGGGAACAAATACAAGATGCTTGGCAGAAGATACCATTAGATACATTGAAGAAGCTTGTGATGTCAATGCCTGACAGAATGAAGGCTGTGATCAAAGCAAAAGGCTATTATTATTTATTTTGTAACAAGTATTTTTTTTCTTATTAAGGCATTTGTTGAGTAAATCAAATAAAATTACTTTAATTGAATTGTTTATTTTCTGTCAATATGCCTCATGAAAGATAAAATAGTTCTAATACTTTTGCATAGTACTATATATATATATATATATATATATATATATATATATATAAAGATAAATGAGAAAAAGCTGTAGAAAAGAATGAGAAGATACAAGCAAAAGTTGAGATTGTTTGTTATGTTTTGTTTTACAGCGTATCAATCCATCTTGGGTCATTTAACGCCGAATCAAATTATTAAAAATCAAAAAAGTTAAAAACACTTTCAGGATGTTCGTATATTTAACAAAATAATATATGTAACAGACTTATATATTTAGACAAATTTATATATTTAACACATATTAAATTAATAAAATATTTTATAAAATGTATATATTTAATTTGGTTGTTTAAATTTTATGGCATATCAACCACCACGGATTATCTGAAGCCAAATCCAGCCTACATACATTATATGTATTACATATACAAGGTTTGCAAATGCACATTTGGTAGAATCAGTTTTGAAATATATAGCAAGTTCAAAAAGTTGAGAGAAGAGCAGAGTTATAAGACAATAGATCAGCTTAATTGTCAACAACCATGGAAGATTAATCTTGTCTAAATCAGTGAGTTTTTTTGGTTGTAATACTAAACAGAGAAGATTTTCAACCTAGTAGCCTTCATTACAAAAAAAAATGGGCATTGTGAAGTTGTAGATATCAACTCAGAATGAGAAATCAGAGAGCAGAGTTCGAATCTCACTTACATGCAAATACTCTTGGGAAGGTATTAATCCATCTCTTTTCCTTCCAGCTATGGGTTAAATAGCAGAATAGCCTGGGTTATATTGTCTTGGTTAGCAACCAGTCTAACGCAGAAAAAAAATAGCAACCTACTGTCGGAAAATCTTCTGTCTAGTCAGTCATGGATTAAAAAAGACATGATTGCCCAAGCATGTATCACTTAACTGAATGACTGACTTATTCAATAAATCTGACTAAATTTTACTTTTATCAGCAATAAAATGTCGACCATAGTAAATAAAAAAAAAAATTTTGAATTTCATGTAAATGCCACACCTTCATATTATGATGCATCAGATGAAGCAATGCCAGGAGCGAGTAAGAAATGAGACTGTGATTATGTCAGGCTTTAGCCTCCTTGGTGTACAATTATTGTGGAGCATGAACAAATTTTTTTTTTTTTAAGAATGTGTGGCTTATTTCCTTGTGAGATATTTAAAGCCAAAACATTTTTGATTATAATAATTCTTTTTTTCTTTCGCATAAATACTGCATTAACAATTTTTTGAAAATAATGATTTTTTTTTTCAGATACAAATCCAACTATTTAACCCAATAGAAGGGAGTAGATGGATTCATACCTTTCTCAAAGTTATTTGTACCTGAGTGAATATAATAAACCAGACTTGAATTCAAACTCAACTCTCCAGTTTCTCACCGTAAGTTGATATCTATTACACCTCCCACACATCCTGAACACGGTGGCACACTTCAAGAGTTTTTCTGCATTTATAAAGGTATTATCACCAACAATAACAAAGATTGCACTTATCAAATATATATTGACCAGAGTGTTTCAGGAAGATCACATTTTTAGGATAAAGTCTTTGTGCTCAGTATCAAGAGATTAGTAGTTATAAATGTATCAACCTATAAATTGATATCAGGACCTTCAGTCAGTTAAGTGCCATACGTGGATGATCATGTCTCGAAAGAGACATGACTGACTGGGCAGAAGATTTTCCTGCAGTAGGTTGCCATTACTTTCTGTGGCAGACTGGTTGCCAATCAAAGCTATAGAACCCAATCTGTCCTGCTATTTAATCCATAGCTGGAAGAAAGAGATTGATTAATACCTTTCCCAAGGGTAATTGCATGTAAAAAATAAAAAAAACTCAACTAGAATTCAAACCCGACTCTCCAATCTTTTGTTAAAAGCTGATATCCACAGCACCACAATGCACATCAGGACATTGATAGCCATAAACAAAATTAAATACTCACTTTTTCAAATACTGAAGAGATTGCATTCGTTATTAGGGTACTTGATTGTAAAATTTACTATCAAGTCCCTTGATAGGTACATGTAATCTCTATGAAATTCAGAGTAGGAATAAGCTAAGTGAACATTATATATATATATATATATAACTGGAGAAATTATTATTCAGATATATTAATCATGTTCCAAAGTTTAAAAATAGCATGTTATATTCCAAAACTAAATATATATGCATTAATTTTTACTTTCCTCATTTCCATTAATTTTTTTTTTCTTTAATTCTAAATCTTCCTCTCAGGAGCATCTGTATGCTCCTCATTTGAATATTGACCATTGGTATATGGGTGTAGTGGGGGCAGTGGTCTAAAAGATTCCAGAATAAGGCCAAAAACAATATCTCATTATCTGTTTAATGATAAATCTATAACTCTGTGTGTGTGTGTGTATATATATATATATATATATATATATGTGTGTGTGTGTGTGTGTGTGTGTGTGTGTATTACTATGTATATATTCAAGTAAAATGTATTTGATTCTTTTTGTCCATATAATTGGCAACTGTCCCATTTTTGTTGGTAGATATTCCATTAGTAGCACTCTGACCTTCACCTTTTCATTCCCTATAATGTCAGTAAGCATGCACTTATTGCCTGAAGACTTTCATTCCATGAATATCATAACACAAACTGCCTAGTTTCACTACCACATTTGTTATCTATAAAACAATTTTATTAGTCAGTGCTCATTTTTTGGAAATTTTATGGAATCCTTAAGTTTGGGCTTTGTTTTATATGTGCATAATAATTACAAGAAGGAATTTCATGGCTTCTGCTCCGATGAACTTAGCTCTCTGGTGCCCCCTATATATGAATTTACTCGAGCCACAAGATTAGCAACTAGGTCCCACCCTTTTACTGTAAAACCAATAAAATGTAAATGCAGATTCTACTCCAGCAGCTTCTTTTCTCGCACTTCCCACCTGTGAAATTCCCTTCCATTTACTTGCTTCCCTGACAGCTACAATCTCCAAGAATTTAAATATAAAGTCAATAGTAATCTCCTATCTCACTAACCTGCATCTCTTCTCTCATGCTTTCTTCATCCACCTCACTCATCAGTATTCTCATCCTTCTTTTACCCAATTCCTGACACCTCCTATAACCAGTTACTCTTTCTCATAACTTTCCTATGTAAACCCCCCTGCAAAACAGTCTGCAGTAAAATGCCTTGCTTGGGGTGGTATGATTATAAAAAGAAAAAAAAAATTAATGAAAAGGCAATAGAAGAGGAAAAGTTAACTATATAATAAATTCATTGGAAATGAATAAGAGAAATAATTTATAAGTTATTAATCCCAATGTTCATGAAGATTCTCCAAGAAAATCTGACACATCCATACTTTCTGAGAGGCTTTTTTAACGATTAAAGATTATCACAGCATCAAAAAGATTGTTTTATCAACAACTCACTTAAAAGACCATCATAGATGTAAATCATTTCCAATCTATAAAATTTATATGATAATTATTTGCAAATAAAAGAAGAATATTCTGTGCTTAACCAAACTCCAATTATCATTTAAAATTAGTTTTACATGTATTATTAATCATTAATCAGTAGGATTAAATGGTTTTGAACATTCATATCTAAAATTCAGATAAATTGTTTTATGATGAAGTATACAAAATGTTTATGAAGAAGGAGAGATAAATTTTAGATCTTTGTATGAAATAATGATATCCATGAAAAAGATAACATATATATTTATATACAGTCAGTTAAGTGCCATACGTGATACACGCTTGGGCGATCATGTCTCTTTCGAGACATGACTGACTGGGCAGAAGATTATCCCACAGTAGGTTGCCATTGCTTTCTGAGGTAGACTGGTTGCCGACCAAGGCTATAAAACCCAATCTGTCCTATTATTTAACCCATAACTGGAGGGAAGAGACAAATTAATACCTTTCCCAAGGGTATTTGCGCATAAGTGAATGCAAGGAATATGACAAATTCGAACTCGGCTTCCCGATTTCTCGTTCTGAGCCGATATCCACTGCATCACGACGCACATCCTTATTTATATACAAGGTAAACAAAAAAGTACTTTCCATTTTTTTGATTAGTCATTGAATGAAGTTGAAATATATACAAAATGCATGTAGCAATTGTTTTCAAATTTGGACAGCCAGAAGTAGGAACATCAGACATTATAAAAAATGTGCGCACCATGCCTGACCATCAGTTATAAGCCAGACAGCTGTGAGAAGGATGGAAGTGTCTAGAGATCTCGTTCAGGGCTGTTTGCTTTACAACTTCAAAGTGGGCTTATCAGCAGCTGCATCAAGTCGCCACATATGTCAAGCATTTGGTGATAGTGCTGTGGATGAACGTCCTGCAAGGCGTTGGTTTCGAAAATTCAAGTTGGAAGATTTGTCTCTCTGTGATGAGCCTCGCAGTGGATGACCAGGTTCTGAATGACGGAGTCCTGAAGGCGGCCATTGAAGAGGACAGTAGGCTAACGTGTGGTTAACTTGCAACAGTTCAACATTTCCGATAAAACAGACTTCACCTGCACTGCCTAGGTAAAACGTACAAACTGAGCAAGTGGGTTCTGCAAACGCTGTTGGAGGTTCACAAGGGACAACGAGTGGCAGCCTGCATATCGCTGCATTCTCGCCACCATACCGCATTCTTATTCAATCGAGTGCTTACCAGTGATGAAAAGAAATGAGGGTTTGCTTATCACAAATTCTTATTTATCTGAATTCGGCTCCTCAACCCTAAATAACATCAAAAATAAGAAGCGAGAAAGACTACACTTAACTTAAGTAATCAGGGTCTGCTTATTGCACATTCAACCATACCTTAAAGAAACCACAAAAAAATTACCAGGCACAGGTTTCATACTAAACAAGTTGCACAATTAGCTGAATACAAACATTGAAATAAAGTAAGTTCCTATTTGTATGCATATTGTTTTTAAAATCTGGTTTCATTTTTATAACATTTAAAAATTTTACTAAGTGTACTGTGATATTTTCATTTGCTCCTAGGAGTGCATTTGCTTAAAAAGCTTGAGAAACTAGCTTAGATAATTTTATTTTTGTCAAAGGTGATTTTCACACAAAAATGTAGCAAAACTGAACCATTCAAAAATGAAGTCAGTGCAACATAGAAGTCAATATATACAAGTCAACCATCCGTCCGTGCATGGAGTACTGCTGCCATTTATGGTCAGGTGCCCCTGCCGTTCTCCTCAGTGTTCTTGACAAGCTCCAAAGGAGAGTCTGTAATGTGATAGGTACTGATCTGGCGACTCGACTGCAGCCACTTCCCCATCGTCGAAATGTGGCCTCCCTTTGTCTGTTCTATAAATACTTTCATGGCTTCTGCTTGGATGAGCTTAAGTCACTGATGCCTCCTCAACAGGTGTTTACTCGTGCAACCAGACTGGCAACTGGGTCCCACCCATTCACAGTCAGGTTAGCCAAATGCAGATGACAATTCTACTCCTGCAGCTTCCTCTCTCACACTTCCCGCCTGTGGAACTCGCTCCCGTATTCTTGCTTTCCTGACGGCTACAACCTCCAGAAATTTAAATGCAAAGTCAATACTCATCTACTAACCACTGGACTCTAGATCTCTCCCCTCCCCTGTATAACGTTCCCTTTCTCTCCACCTATGTATCTGTCATTGCACATGCTTTCTCAGCTTTCTGTTGTTCCTTTCTAACTAGTTTGCACTCCTCACTCTTTTCTAATTAATCTTTTTACATTTATGTAACCCCCTGCACATCAGTGACATTTCCGCCTTGCTCGGGGTGAAATGATTAAAAAAAAAAAAAAAAAAAAAAAAAAGAGAAAACATTAGCCTTCTATCAGCATGGCTGATGTTAACCTCCATGAGAGGGACTCATTGTACTTTTTCAGGTTGAAATTTTCTGCTGACATGACATGGAAAGATTATATTGAATCAATTGCTAGGAAAGTTGGTTCACTGTGTCATGCTAGACAATTTTTCTGCCAGAATCTATCTGATACATTTATAAGTCTATCATTCATCCATTCACTGAATATTGCTGTTACATCTGGTCTGGTGATTCTGCTACATATTTAGTGATTCTTGATAAAATCTAAAGAAGAATCAGCAATACTATTGATCCTGGCCTAGCATCTCAGCTTCAGTTACTTTCCGACTACCATAACCTAACTTCCCTGTGCCTTTTCTGAAAATATTCTCATGGTAATTGTTCTGACGAACTTTACTCTATGATAGCTAGACAGTATGAATTTAAGTGCAGTGCAAAATTGGCAGTTATGTCTCACTCTTTTATGGCTGAAAAGCATAGATGTAAGTATAGGTTCTATACTAACAGTTTTTTTTTTCTATTGCACTTCTCATTTGTGGAACACTCTTCTAGCCTCTTGCATTCCAGTCAAGTTTGATCTTCAAAAATTTAAATGCAATATCAATAGTCATCTTCCCTCTTCTTTGTCCTTGTTCTTTCATTGTTCTGTCTCCTTAATAACTTTTTTCACAGATTCTCTAACACTCAGTAACCCTTTGCACATTAGTTTTATTGCTTTGCTTAAGCAAGTAGTTTCATGCGAAGATGAATAATTTGTTGATAGTTCCTACCAGTTTTGCAAGTTAATATTGGCCTTTCTCATAATCATAAAAAAATAAAAAAAACAACTTCAAGTATAGACAATTTAAGGTTATATTGAAGTGACCTACAGAGCAATAGCCTTGTACATAAAAGCATTGATTTCAACAGTTGCCAGTATTTACTACCAGTAATGAATATAGTTCATCAATATGTGAGTACCAGAAAGAAAGACATTGAAAGAGTGTAGAGAACAGCTGAAATTTTATAGACAAGCTATCATTACAAATTGATAAAAACAGAATTTTGAGTTCAATTCCTCACAAATACAAACAAAAATGTTAAAATATCATATTTACTATGAAGAAAAATAAAATTTCATTAAAAATTTAATTTATAAACATCTAAAAAATAAATTAGAGCAAATAGGTTCATTTGTTGCCTGGCCACTACTTCTTTCATTTTTTTTTTTTTTAATTGTATCACCCTGAGCAAGGCGGTAATACCACTGATGTGCAGGGAGCTACATAAGAGTAAAAAGATTAAGTAGAAGAGAGTGAAGAGGAAGACAAACCAGTTAGAAAGGAACAAGAGAAGGATTGGAATACAGGTGTGATGACAGTTGCAAAGGTGGAGAGAAAGGAAAGGATATACGGGGTGGTGAAAGAACTAGAGTCAAGTGGTTAATAGATGAGTATTGACATTGCATTTAAATTCCTACAGGTTGTAGCCGTCAGGAAAGCAAGAATATGGAAGCGAGTTCCACAGGCGGGAAGTGTGAGAGAAGATGCAGCAGGAATAGAATTGTCGTCTGCATTTGGTTAATCTAACTGAATGGGTGGGACCCAGTTGCCAATCTGGTTGCACGAGTAAAGACCTATTGCAGAGGCACCAGTGACTTAAGTTTGTTAGAGCAGAAGCCATGAAAGTATTTATAGAACAGACAAAGGGAGGCCACATCTCGTCGGTGGGGAAGTGGCTATAGTTGAGCAGCCAAGTCGGTACCTATCACATTACTGATTCTCCTTTGGAGCCTGTCAAGAACACTGAGATGAACAGCAGGAGTGCCTGACCATATATGGCAGCAGTATTCCACGCACGGACGAATGGTTGATTTGTATATATGCAGGATGGATTCAGGCAGGAAAAACAGCCTGGCCCTTCACAGTGACCCAACCTTCTTAGCAGTGGATTTAGCTATGGACTCAATGTAGTTGTTTCATTTGAGATCAGAAGAGAAGGTAAAGCCGAGGAGGCGAAGTGTACTGCTCTCAGGGAGACTCATTTGGATCATGCTTATGGGAGGCAGGAGAGGTTGCCTGTGATGATTGACAGACAACAGCTTGGTCTTAGTCGCATTGAAATTGACAAGCCACTTCTAATACAACTGTTTACTGGTTTAATCTAAATCTAATTTAAATTTGACCTATAACTGTTTAGGTGTGTTTGTGTATATATATATATATATTTTTAAAACAGTTTCCACTTCGGCTATAATGCGTGACTCTTCACAAATGAATTGAGTTCTCTCGGTGACTGGCATCTGTATCAGTCAGTCAGTTAAGTGCCATACGTGATACACGCTTGGGCAATCATGTCTCGAAAGAGACGTGACTGAGTGGGCAGAAGATTATCCTGTAGTAGGTTGCCATTGCTTTCTGCGGTAGACTGGTTGCCAGCCATAGCTATAGAACCCAATCTGTCCTGTTATTTAACCCATAACTGGAAGGAAGAGACGGATTAATACCTTTCCCAAGGGTAATTGCACGTAAGTGAATGCAATGAATTCAACTGGAATTCGAACTCGGCTCCCTGATTTCTTGTTCCAAGCCGATATCCACTGCACCACAACGCACATCCGCGTCTGTATACACTGCTTATATACAAGACGTTAAAATTTCCCTTCTCTGATGCCATGTGCTGATGGCTTAAGGAATAGAGACTCCGACTGACAGCTTCTGAAGATGGCTTCACGAAGTTCATTTTTGTTGAATATTGTTTGCCATTTCGATAAACATCTCTTGTCATCCATCCTCAAACATTTTCAATTGGGTTCAAGTCTGGTGAGTATGCAGGATGTCCCAAGAGATGGACCCCATTTTCTTGTAGAAAGGTCATGGTTCGTCTTGCAGCGTGGATTGCAGCATTATTCTGTTGGAATAACCATCCATCCACATACAAACGATGTCCCTCCATCTTTTTGTAGCATGCTAACATAACCAGCCACTGTTTAACAACCCTGCACCACCTGAAGCTCCATCGTCCCTCTCTAAGAAAAGGCACCCCATACCATTAGAGACTCTCCACCACTATGACGTGTGGAGAGAATTTCAGGAGGCATGTTTTTGTTATGCCAATATCATTGGAAGCCATCAGGACCATCTAGATTGAAATTTTTCTCATCAGAAAACAGGACTTTCTTCCACTTCTCAACGTCCCATGTTTGGTATTCACAACCAAACTTTAAGTGGTCCACCTTGTGACGTGGAAGCAGCCGAGGAATTTGTTTACGCTTTTTATTTACCATGCCTTTTTGTCGTGTTGTCTGATAGTTACAGGACTGCAATCAGCATCTGTGACTGCCTTAATTTGACTAGAAGAAAGCCCCCCCCACCCACTTGTTCATAACAACTCGTATTATTCTCTTACTCAATACAGGAGAAATTTTAGAGGGGCCTACCAGAGGATTTTGCTTTTCCATAATTCTCACTGTTCTTTAGAAAGTTGCAAATCACAGTTTCACTGCGATTTACCTTAGCTGCGATCGCCCGCTGTGACAAATCTTGCTTATGGAATTCTAGAATTCAAGAACGCTCAACTTTGTTAAGTTTGCTTGCTTTAGGCATGGTAATACCTTTACGCAGTGATTGCTAATCTCTAACTGAACTAAAAACATTGGAATTACCATAGATCTAACAATTTATACCCCTGGTCTTATAATTTTGATCATGTGTAAATTGCCTCATTTTATAAAAATGTAAATTACTAAATAAAATGTTTGGAATGTAGCTTTTTGTTTCCATAACCTTTTAGATTGTAGTATTGGTAACCTTAAGTGGTAGGAGTTTAAAATCTATCTGTAAAAAAAAAAAATTCCTTTTAAAGATTTTTAAGTGGTCTTAAATTTTTGATCAGGAGTGTATGTGGATGACTAATATATATAAGTCATTCACATACAAGCCTGTTTCACTGTAGCACAGCTCATCAATATAGCTAGCCATTCACTTACTTCCAGCTGTGATCCAAAACTCGACCGATTTGGTGTTAGTTAGAGCCCCTATAGCCTAAGCCATAGGTGCATGGAATGAGTGAGAGGAAATTTTAGCATGTTATAGGACTGCTGGTAACCAACGACACCTATCGGAATGGAAGTTCAAGGAATTTAGATATAACATGGATATAATCTAGTCTTGCAACAAATAGAATGGAATTATCTTATCAACAATTGAGTAAAGAAAAGAAATAATAGCCTTAACTTAATCTAATTTAACTTATCACAGAGCTAGGAAAATAAAAATAAAAATAAAATTTTGGCTTAGAAATTTGAATTATGATTTGATGTATAAATTTGCTGGTGACATTAGTCACGTGTTGTTTTGTTTGTATTAAACTTCTCCTCCCACTATATCCCGACAAATGAAAACGGAAATACTAATTATAGTGGGCTATCCTATGTTGCCTCCCCCTCCGCCTGGCCTTGACTGAACTTTCATTCCGTAGTAATACGACATGAAACAAGTCGAATAGGGCCTTCCGTCTGATGAAGTCGGTGATTGTTGGCAACAACAACTATTGACTGAAATAAATTTATTACGGAAATATGACCGGTGTTTAAAGTTTTTCTTAAAAGAAAACAGAGAATATATATATATATATATATATATACAGTGTATACATGCTAGGATTGGGTCTCAAGTCTTGAATGGCACTTTTCCTTGAGATGGTGTCCCAGTAAGAACACTCAGTGTACTTGGACTATGGTGAGTGTCTGAGTCAGGCATCAGAAAGAGCATCCAGTCTTGTAGAACCTTGCCTCAAATCATTAGGACAGAGATCCTCTGCCTAGCAAGACCCACTTTGCTGTGAGCGAGAATAATCCCCATCCTGCCTCAAAAAAATCACGGTTATACATATGCCATTACATCATATTTATAAAATACTAGCAGTATAGCCCAGCGTTGATTGGGTGTAATGAAAGCTTTAAAACTAATCCATGGTCCTGGAGCTTAGACTCAGACTAAAGAATATTTGTGTGAAGTTTGGTGAGAATCGGATAAAAATTGTGGATTTCTATAAAGGACATACGGACTGATATTCAGACACATGCACTAACTTTTATATATATATATATATATATATATATATATAATCGATTTTCTGCACTATTGTAAGAACTGCAACCTTGAAACTTCTGAATATCGTTTCTTATGTCTTTGTCTATGAGTGTATCAAATTTGATTAAAATCGGACCATTCCTTCTATAACCCAATTTTTTCGATTATCGACTTTCGATATTTATCGGGGGTATCTTGACACAAAACCTAGCTAAGACCACTCGCTGACGCTTATAGTACACCTGTGTAAATTTTCAAGAAAATTGGTTCAGCCATTTCGGAGTCTATAGGTAACAGACACACACACACACAGACACACAAAGTTCCATTTAAAAATAAGTTTAGATTTCCATTTGCCTAATTTCTATGCTATTTTTTGTCTGTTTTATGCATCCACTGTAAAGGGAAAAATTTATAAATTATACCCTTTCTCCATGCATTGAATACTTGTGCCATATCTGGCTGAGTGCTTCTGCTGTTCATCTTGAGGTTCTTGCTAAAATCCAAAGAAAGATCTGCAACATCATCGATCCTGACCTGGCAGCTCACCTTCACTCACTTTCTCACTAACATCATGTGGCTTTTCTCTGTCTTTTCTGTAATGAAAGACATGACTTACCTCGGAATTCGAAGTGAGCGTGAACGTATCTTGCCTGCAAGATAATAACGAAAAAGAAAGATGGCCACTATTGATGGCAAATTTATGTGTGCTTATCTCATCCAAAATGAGATGATATTTGCACACATGCAAATTTTGGCCATCTTGGAATGATATATAATGCGGGTGCCAGCGCTGCTGTGTGAGACGAGGATTTTTTTGGTGGATTGCGTGTGTTAAAGTTGTAGATTGACAGACTGACAAAGAGGAAGTAGGAGCAGCGTAGTAGGTGTCTGTTTCACAACCTGAAATCCATTTCCTTGAGGTGACCAAAGAAAGAAAAACCGCTGGCCTGCCAGAGTTGCACTGCACTTTTTGGTCCCCCCTCATCACCATTCATTTTTCTGTTTTTTTTTTACTACATTTTCTACAAGTATTTTCATGGCAACTGCTTTTTGTCCTTGAGTCTGACATGTATTTACTTGTGCTACTAGATTGGCATCTAGGTCCCATAATTTTACCGTCAAAATAGTAAAATGTAATCACCTCTTCTACTCTAACAGTTTTTCTTCTTGCAGGAGTTTGTAGAAGTTTGTGGAACTCCCTACCATTTGGTTGCTTCCCTGATAGCTATAAACTCCTAAAGTTTAAATGTAATGTCAATTGCCATCTTCTATCTACTTGATTCTCATCCATCTCTTATCTTTTCTTTGACATCCCCTGTACCATGTTTTTTTCTCTCTCACTGTAACTCCCTGCACAGCAGTGGCAATCCTGTCTTGCTTGGGTGAAGTAATTATAAAAAAATATATATGGTTCAGTGTCCTTTGTCAGTTTTTTTTTTGTTGTTTTGTTTTCTGTGCCATCAATCAAGGCCATCAGCTGACTGATTTCTCATAAAACATGCATTTGATGAAAACTTGCTCCAAGCAGACTGTCATCAATATTAAGATATGTAATGATATAACCAGGAAGAGAATTCAATATTTTCACTGTTCAATAGTACAATATTTCACAGCAAACAGCTACAGATGTGTGGTTGCAGTTAGCACTATGTAAGTAATATTAGTCTGCCTCTTATCAATAAACATAAGATGCACTCGTCAAGCAAGATATCAAATGCTTTAGGTAAATGGGTTAATAGGTGCCTGAGCATACACTCACACATATATATTGTTACTAAGTTCGCGCAAGACCACAACAGTTGAGCGCCTGGTGAAAAACAAACAACATTCACAGACTGGAACCCCAAATGATCTTGTAAACCATTGAACTGCAACGTGTGTTGGCATATGCATATCTGTGAGTAAATATGATCGTTTCCTGTCAAGGTTGATCATGAAAGTAACAGATTTCCACTCTCACTGCTTTATGTAGAAGGATGACTTGCCAAATTGTTTAATCATCCACCATTTGTTTAACCAAAGAAACATTTCAACCAGATCTTTTTTCTCCGTTACATGAGTGTTCTTAAAAAAAAAAAGGTAAACGGTAAAATCAGTTATTGAAAATCGCCTGAAAACACCACTCATGGTAGAAACCTAGGTCGCGTAATAACTCGTTTACAAATGAAAAATATTCAAAAGTTCTACAATATAATTGTATTAAACACTTTCTAATACAAATGTGCACTAATCTAATTTTATTATGACCAAAAACTAAGTAATTAAACAATATATATATATATATATAAAGATGTCAGGTCTGTAAAAGAAGATGATAATCCAAAAAGATCTATTTATCTTAAACTATTAAAGAGATATATCTACAGAGAGAACTCAATGTATGTTATCCAGAGCAATAAGATATACAGAAAGAAAACTCAACACCTCATCTAAAGTGGTTATAAACTATAATTTATTCCAACAGGTGATAACACTAAAAAATTCATTTCCTCGTCGTACAGCTTTGATTCACTTTTTTTTTTTTAATGCTGATTAAACCAAATATATTCTGCAGTCTGGATAATGATGTATAATTTTTTATATATGAAAAACAATTTTAAAGAAAAAAATATAAAATGTAGAAAGTTTTCATCCACCACACTTTGTCCTCTAAATTTATGTTTACATTTATGTGGCTACACATGAACATGAATGACGGGAGAATTTTGTTTTACAGAATATCAATCTCAATGGTTTATTTAATTTTGACAAGATTTTTTTAGGATACATTCATATGAATAAAGTATGTATTCTTTCTAAGAAATCAGTTTGTAGATCAGGTTTCATTAATATATTTTTGTAAATAGTGTTTTTCTTAAGAGTCTAGTTTGTTTGGGTTTATTTTGTTTCAAGATATATCAACCTCAATGACTTATTCAATTTCAAGATTTTTTATAGATTCCTATGAATAGATTTTTTAGGATAGATTCACATGAATAGAATATGTATTCTTTCTAAAAAAAATTTAATTTTCAAAACTGATCATGCTGTGGTTTCCGTTAATATCTCCTTCCACCGCCCCCCCCCAGAAACCTCCAACCAGCAGAATATCTTACTGCTACCAAAGAGCAGACTGGGGCTTGTTCCACGATTTCCTGTGTGACGTCCCTTGGAACAAAGTTTTTAGCCTTCCGTTGAGGACTGTGCATCCAAGGTCTCTTCATGGGTTAAAGCTGGCATTGATGTTTTCATCCCAGCCAGGAAGTTACAACTTAAACCCCATTCATCCCCCTGGTTCTTCCCTGCTTGCTCAGCCGCTATTACCCACAGGAATCACTTCTTCCAGCTTTATTAGAGCCACGCATCTGACAATAATATGTATTTTTTGCCTCTGCTCATAATGAGTGCAAGAAGGTCCTAGACGAAGTTGTTGTTTGCTACCAGAATGAAGCAGTGTATAGCATTCCGCAAGCTCAGCTCCAAAGACTACTGGCGGCTTTGTAAAAATGTGTTAAACAACAGCAAGTCCTCAATCCCAATTTTAATCAATAAATTTGAGGTCCTTACACCTTCAGCAGACAAGGCTTAATATCTTTGCTTACAGATTCTCCACCAGCTCAACATTTGATTAATCTTGAGTATTGACACCTAAATTTCCACCTAGAACTGAAAATCAACTGAGTGACATTTACATTACCCGCCTCACTGGTCTCTAACATAATTTCAAAGCTTGATCCCCATAAGGCAAGTTGAGGTTACAGAATCCCAATCATTTTCCTGAAGAAATGTACCTCTGAACTCTCCTGTTTTCTCCAAATTCTACAATTACTGCCTCTCTGTTTCTTGCTTTCCTGCCTGCTGAAAGTCCTCCTCTGTAGTTCCTGTATTTAAGAACTCTGAAGAACCCTCTAATTATCACCCTATCAGCCCCTTACTGATTTTCAACAAAGTGTTTGAGGCTATTATCAATGCTGAAGTGGTTCAACATCTGACAGCCTCTTCTTTGATAAACAGCATGATTTCCGCTTCACCAGGTCTACTCCTGATATGTTAACAATTATATACCAGGCTCTTGATAAGAACAGCAAAGCTCAAGCTGTTGTCCTAGATATCTCCAAAGCATTTGACAGAGTCTGGCATCCTGGCCTTCTATGCAAGCTACATGGCTATGGTATAACTGGACACTTGTTTGATCTAATCCAGTCGTTCCTTTCAAACCGTGCAATGAAGGTAGTATTGAATGGGCATGCTTCCAGACACTATCATACAAATGGGGGTGTCCCTCAAGGCTCTATTCTAGGCCCTACACTTTTTCTCATCTTCCTCAACAATTTCCATGATATAATCAGACCCCAAGTAGGCATCTATGTTGACGATACCACTATTTACTTTTGCCTCCATAAGAAATCTGCTGAGGCTGATAAAGCAAACCTTGCTGCTAATCTTGAAAAAGACCTCCAATCTGTGGTAGACTGGAGTAAGAAATTGCTGTGTAGGGCCAAGAAGTTTTTCTCATCTGAATCCATTTTGCACTTAAATTAATCTACTATCTGTCTGCGCATTGAATACTGCTATCACTTGTAATTGGACGTCCCTGCTATTCATCTCAAAGCTCTTGACACAATCCAACAAAGAATCTGCAATGTAATCAATTCTGATAGCACAACTTCAGTCACCAAAATAATGTGGCTCCCCTCTGTCACTTCTACAAAATACGTTCACTACTGCTTTGATGAGATCAGCTTTCCAGTGCCCCCTCTGCATGAATTTACTCAAGCTACTAGACTCACAACTGTCCCATTATTTTACAGTGAAACCAATTAAATGCAACTGCAACTTCTACTCTAACAGCTTCTTTTCTTGCACATCCCGCCTGTGGAATTCCCTTCCATATACTTGCTTCCCTGACAGTTATAATCTCCAGGAATTTAAATGCAAGGTCAATTACCATCTCTTACCTACTTGGCTCACATCCTTTCCCTGAAATACCTTGTATCATGTTCTTTTCCCTTTCCACTTTACTCTCATGCAGCTCTCTTCACAATAATGTTTTCATCCATTCTCTGAGACCCACCGTAACTTGTTTCTTTTTGTCATTCATCACTCTCCTCTTACCCCCTGTGCACTAGTGGCAGTACTGCCTTGCTTGGGGTGAAAAAATTATAAAGAAAAAAATATTGTTTTTGTCAGGAGCCATATGTATTGCTTGATAATTATATCTTATTTCAAAAATATATTGCTGGTAGTTTTATTATAAAACTATTTTTATGCTTTCATAGTGCATTGACTCCAGTTTGGGGGTAAACTGGAGTCAACTGGGGGTTAACTATTTGCACATAGCTGGGACCCTAACAGATGCTACCAACCTGGGTCTGGAAACAACAGCAACCTCCTGATCATTGTTCTTGCTGCCGGACGTAGTTTATCGTCAGACACAGGACACGGATAAACTTTAAATCAGACCAAACATGTTCGAAAAAATAAATGCAATATACATATAAAATAATAAATACATAATTTTTCCTGACCAGTAGTACTCTTGATAGTTAGGCTACCGAGGAGGAAAAAATATATTTATTGAAATATAGTTTGTTTATTATATATCGAGCACTGTTTTGTTAACACCAGCAGACTATATATGATATTATATATATGATAAAATATAGTTTTAACATATGCTATATTTATGGGTTATTTTCATATGAATATAATATGTATTTTTTTAAGGAATCAATTTCTAGATCAGGTTTCATTGATGTATTTTTGTAAATAGGGTTTTTGTCGAGAGTCAGGTTTTATTAATTTGGTTCTGTTCATTTTGTTTTAAGGCATATCAACCTCAATTGCTTATTTAATTTCAACAAGATTTTTTAGGGTAGATTCATATGGATAGAATATGTATTCTTTCTAAGAAATCCATTTCTAGATCAGGTTTCATTGATATATTTTGGAAAGAGGGTTTTTGTTGAGAGTCAGATGTATTGTTTGTAATATATTTTATTTCAACAAACTATTGCTGGTAATTTTATTATAAAATTTATTTTTATGATTTCATAGTGTATTGACTCCAGTTTGGCGGTTAATTATTTGACCATAGCTTGGACCATAACAGGTGCTACCACCCTGGGTCAGAGTGAACCTGGGAACAACAGCAACCTCCTGATTAGAGTTCTTGCTGCCAGATGTAGTTTATAATCATACTGAGGACACGGTTTAAAATTAAATTTTTTTTATATGTGTTTGTGTGTGTGTGTGTGTGTGTTTTGGGTATGTAATTGAGCTGATTTCATTTAGAAATGACATCCACATTACCCTCTCGTTGGTCTTTAACATAATTTCAAAGCTTGACCCCCATAAAGTGAGCAGCGGCGATGGAATCCCAATCATTGTCCTTAAGAGCTGCTCCTTTGAACTCTCCTCTGCTCTCTCCAAACTATATTTACTGCCTCTCTGCTTACTTTTCTGCCTGCTGGAAGTCCTACTCTGTTATTTTAATATATAAAAATACTGGTGAACACTCTGACCCCTCTAATTATTGCCCTATCAGCCTCCTACTGATTTTTGGCAAAGTGTTTGAAGCCATTGTCAACACTTCAAGACCTCTTACAGAAGAAAAGTCAGAAGAAAGGACTGAACATTAACTATAAGAAAACTGAATGTATGGTCATCAGCAGAAAGAGGAGCCTAAAATGCCAGTTACAGGTTGGGGCAACTAAAATCAAGAAAGTACAGAAATTTAAATACCTGGGAAATATTCTAACGGAGCACAAAATACAAAACTAAGATTGAAAGGCATATTGGAAAGGCCAAGGTTGCATTCCAAAAGCTAAGCAGAGTATCGAGGAACAGGAAAATTTCACTAGAAACAAAGAAAGGAGTACTGGATATATGTTAAGAAATTCCAGGGATAGAGAGATGTGGAGGACCATGATCCTACATCCTGAAGGGAGATACCACATAGAAGAATAAGGAAGTCAATTCAGTAGAGCTGGGTGTTCAAATGTAAACAAATTAACTACTTATATCCAATCTATTAACCCTGCTTGTAGATGATGAATAGCTGATTAGCAAACAAGTTATTTTTAAATGGTGACTCAGTTTTAATCTATACCCATGTCATAAACAGGTCCCCACTTTTTTTCCATGGTAAATTGAAAAAAAATGAAATAAATAAAATAAACATCTTGTAGGCTGAGTTACTAAATTGGGTTAATATTTTAAGCCAAGTGCAACTAAATTTGAAATATCACTACATGTAACTTTGGGGACTACTTTTCTAATTTGGGCTACTATTGAGAATTCAATATCAAATACTGGGTTGATTAGTGGACAAGTTAATAAATGGGGGGATGGGTTTTGTTGTATAACCAAGACATGAACAGATTTCTCACTTTCTGAGCAAGTTGTATCAGGAGTTAGGTACTTGCCGGAACAGGACAACGAACCAACCATTTTTATAGAACCTTTAGCAATGTATTGTATATAAGAGTTCTAGTTGAGGTTAGGGTGTCACATTCAGCATTCAAGGCAAGGAACCTCATTGAGATTAAATAGGTAAAAATTCAGGGTTTTCTTGGTAATGATTAAATGTTACTAATTTAGTGTTTACCCAAACAATTTCTTTTTTCTATGTGCTGCATCTCTTCAGATCATAGATGGTCATGACTCTCCACAACTTCCTACCCCTTGTGGCCCCTAGCAGTGTTTCTCCCTTTGCCTCGTAACCCAACCATTCAGCTATATATTCACACAATCTAGTCAGGTAGTTTGTCCACGACACTTCCCTATCTCTCTTGCCCTTGATATTCCCTGTGAGTGTTAAGTTTTCCAATCCCCCCTTCCTCATTAAGTGTTCAAGATATTTCAGCTGTCCCATTTTGATTCTGAAGATAACTGAATCAATGTTTTTATCCAAAAGGCCATGATATCTGCCTTACAGGAGGACAGATACCTTGTACTGAACTGTTGTGTGATATATGTCCTCCTGTATGCCAGTGAATGCCGGATAATCTCAAAGATGAAGAAGAGATTTGAAGCAACAGAAACATGGTTCTGTTGAGAATATCATGGGCTGAACATGTGAGCAACAATACGGTTTTCGAGAAAATGGAAACAAAAAGGAAACTTATTTAACATCAAGCAGAGACAGTTGAAATTTCTGGAGCATGTCATGAGAAAGGAGGGCTAAGAAAACCTGATACTCATAGGACAGATTGAGGGGAAAGAGGGACAGAAAAAAGCAGCACATGACATACTTGATGAACTTGAGCAAATGGATGGTAGAACAGAGTTTGGGAGTAATAACAAGGACAAAACTTATTAAGAGATACAAAAGACAGAAAGATGCGAAGGGCCATGATCACCGATGTTCTGAAGGTATTTGGCACATAAGATAATTTTGTGGTATAATCTTGGAGGTTGAAATACAATGTCGCTTGTCTGCCTCTTCAACTGAATAAATCAGTATATAAAAAAAATCTTTTTTTACGTGGATGAAAGACTATCTGAAAATTATTTTATAACCAACTGCAAATCTTTTATTCATCATTTTTTTCTTTTATTCCTATCACATTTTTATTATTATTTAGCTGAAAATAGAAAGAGTATTTTTAAAATATGGGCAGAACTTATTTTGAGAGAAGACTGTTTTCGACCCATTACTAAAATAACCACATAGCCAAAAGCTTACAAGTGAGTTTGATTAGAAAGACCAGTTGGGAATAGTGCCAAAATTTGAGGTCTGACTAGAAAAAATTAGGTTGAAGAAAGTGGGTAAGGAAATTAACATTATTTTAAATAACATATCAGAGTTCATCCATTAATATTACCAATAAAGTCATGTGATCATGTTAAGAGATCAATATTAACTTCAGAAGCTGATCTTTATAATTCATATTGATACAGTATTTCATTTAACAAGAAATGAAAAATAATTAACAAATAATGAATCAATAAAAAAGAGACATATTTCATTGATTGATTTAAAAAGAAGTTTTTTTTTCTTTTTCTTTTCCGCAGCAATTTTCAATGATTAGAATGTAGTAGATGTTCTTTTTCTTATCCTTAAGCAAAAAGGATAATATTTTCCAAAATTTAACAATATCTCCCACCTTTCATTAAACAATAATTTTAACTGACTTTTCAGGCCTTCCAAATAAATATATATATATTAAAATTTGTGTATTTAGACAGCAAATTTTCTTTGAGATCTCAGATTAAATAAATTGCAAAAATTGTGTCTGCTTATTTTTAATAAAATTCGTTCATACTCACTGATAATCTTTGGCGGATTATAATTGAAAGATGCTAAGAAATGAACTGTAACTTTGACAATCGATTTCATTATTTATTTCTTGATGTTGAAAGTACTTGGGAATACGAAGAAGTGAATAACAAAATCAATTGTCAAAGTTACAGCACATTTTTTATATCTTTAAATTATAATATGCAAAATATTATCTGCGAGTAAGAACAGATTTTATTAAAATTAAGCAGACAATGTTTTCAATTTATTTAATCTGATTATATATATATATATATATAATTTTCTGTTTGTAAACGAGTTATTATGTGACCTAGGTTTCTACCCTGAAAACATCACTCATGGTAGAAACCTAGGTCGTGTAATAACTTGTTTACAAACAGAAAATATTCAAAAGTTTTATAATATAATTGTATCAAACACTTTTTAATACAAATGTGCACTGGAGGAGCCAATTTCCCTGATGAGCTGTTGGACGAAACCGTGGTAGGTTGTTGGCTCTTGCTAAGATTTTCTGACTGTTTGCTCTATTTATTGTTTGCTCTATTGTTTGCTCTACATATTGAGCACTTTAGTGTTAGGGTTTTCGTCTTGGGGTTTTTTTCTTTCTTATGAGTGCTTGACTTTTTGTTCATGTACTTCGTTTGTTTCTTTTTTTACTTCCCCTTATTTTCCCTCCGAATTCGTTCTCGGTGGGTTGTGCACAAGACGATTTAAATTATAGCTTAATTAATACTAGTTTCGGCAGAGTTAGTTCTGTTACTATTGGTATTGTTATTACTGTAGTTAATATTATATATATATATATATATATATATATATATTGTTTAATTACTTAATTTTTGGTCATAAGATTAGACCAGTGCAAGTACATTGACAAAGTGTCACAATCATGAATCCCCTGAGGATTATATAGGTATATGCAACTGTTATTTACATGCAACCACCTCCTTTAGTTATGCACTACTTTGAGTAGATCTTGTACCTTGTATTGGATGAACAACAGCATAAAAAATGCATCAATATATTAAACCTGATGATAAAAATACATATTCAAGATTTATCATAAAAATTTTAAGCCTGTAACTTAATTTCCCTTGGGAAAGGTATTAATCCATTCTTCACCTTCAGTTATGGGTTAAATAATAGGACAAACTGGGCTCTATAGCCTTGGCTGGCAACCAGTCTACTGCAGAAAGAAATGGCAATCTACTGCAGGATAATCTTCTGCCCAGTCAGTCATGTCTCTTTTGAGATATGATCGCCCAAAGCATGTATCACGTATAGCACTTAATTAGAGAAAATAATATTTCTCAAAGCATCAAGCCTCTAATGTTGTTTATAAATCTATTTTTCTGATCAGAGATTGTATCTTAGTAAACAATAAACAAGATATATCTTCTATAAATTACATAACAACCACTCTTTCATACAGGCTCACATGACATTTATCAAAACAAAATTCTTAGACAATGCATTAACAATCACCATAAGAACTATAATAATATTAGACAGCTCCTCCTATAAAAATACTATAGTATATTGTAAATACATTTGCATAAAACACTATAAATTATTAAAGCCATTTACATTGAACAAAAATCCTCTATTAATAAATATAACTATAGTCTAAAACACTATATTTTTAAAAGGTATATAAAAAATAATAACACATTGCTGGTACATGTTTGCTGACATGACTAGATGTGATTTAACTTTGAAACAAAATATGATACTTTTAAAACAATGTACTGCTCAAATTACATTCAATTTTTTTCCATATCTACTTTTTCACACACCTGACAATGACACATGCGAGTTGAAAGCTAGGGCCGAAAACAAATTTTGAATTTTTTTTTACATCTTCAAAGGCCACATTGGAAACAAGTTATTAGCATTTTACTAAAAAACATCAATAAATTTAATTGGTATAAATTGAATGTTCTTTTTTATCTAAATTGTTTGCAAGAACAATTGCTCCCACACACACACACTATATATATATAATGATTGTTTAATTACTTAGTTTTTGGTCATAATAAAATTAGACCAGTGCACATTTCTATTAAAAAGTGTTCAATACAATTGTAGAACTTTTGAATATTTTCCATTTGTAAACAAGTTATTTTGCGACCCATGTTTCTACCATGAGTGGTGTCTTCAGGCAATTTTCAACAACTGATTTTACTGGTTTTTTTTTTTTTTTAAGAATGCTCATGTAATGGTGTTTTTTTTTAATGCTCATGCAGCAGGGAATTTCTTGTAATTTTAAAAATTGGACGTTCAAAAATTCCCTGCCACATGAGCATTCAAAAAAGCCACCACTGCATGAGTGTTCTTAAAAAGAAAACCAATGGTAAAATTAGTTATTGAAAATTGCCTTAAGACACCACTCATGGTAAAAACTTGGGTTACGTAATAACTCGTTCACAAATAGAAAATATATATATATATATATATATATATATATGTATATGTATAAATATGAAGCAATAATGTGTTGATTCATTTTACTGATTGATTTTTAAAAATTATAAACAATCCTTCTCAGATGAGGAGAAAATTCCACCAGAAATTGTCGGAAGTTCATTTCAGAATTAATGCCCAAGAAATATGCTCCAAATTTTCAACTTTCTTAAGTCATCATCAAGGTATTTATTGATGTCTGTTTTTGTTGTATGACTATTGCTTCAAGGATCATAAGTGTGTTTTTATTATTTGATTTTGCTTAAAGAGTTAAATTATTTGTTCACCACTGGTGTAGCCTGGTAGCATATTCTCAAGGACACATGGCCCAGTGGATAAGGACGTTGGTTAGTTCCAGTGATTTGGCCCAAAGAGTTGTGAATTTAATACCTTTTACAGCAGTGGTGAACAAATAACTTAGAGAGTTAAGTTAAAGGGAAATAACTACATGGCTACCAGAAGTGGTGTCACACATGGAATGTGAATGATATACCCCAGCGATCTGTTTGAAATTTGTAGCACCTGAAGATGGCCAGAGTGTACAACAGCCAAAATGTCATAATGACAATAAAGATGAGGACAACAGCCCGAACAAAGTAAATAGTGTAAATACTACCTCATCTTGGAAGTATAGCAAATATATATTTTTGATTATGTAAATGCATATATATATTTTTAGATTCACCATATATATATATCTACCATACTGATGAGCTGTGATACAGTGAAACAGATCTGTCTGTGGATGACTATGCTCTCACACCCTGATTGAGCACTCTGGAAGAATGGGAGACTTTGAAAATCAGTAGCTCCTCTGACATGTACGCATCGCTCATTCACTAATGAATTAGAGCACTCTGGCTATTGAGCGTGTATAATGACAATATACATGCTAAAAAGGCTGCCTTCTTCTACCGTGCACCCATGGCCCAGAGGTAGAACCGCTGACTGACACCACTTTGGTCGGGTTTCAATCCTGGGTTAAAAGCAATTGGAGTCTAACCATACTGATGAGCTGAGATACAGTGAAACATATCTGTCTGCGGATGATTATATATATATATATATATATATATATATATATATATAAAAATTAAGACAGACACATTATTCCATGGTTAAGCGGAAGTATTGCACAATAAAGATGGAAGCTGAAGATGGTTCACCTGAAATAAGCCTATACCTCCGCTTAACCATGGAATAATGTGTGTCTTAATTTTTACATATATATATATATATATAGCTCTCCTAGTGACTTAATCTACCACTATGTACAGTATATTCCTTTGGATTCTTCTATATCTACACCGTATATATATATATATATATATATATATATATATATATAAACATACACACACAGGGAGACTCAAAAATATTTCACAAACTTCAGGAGTGGATTACTTACGCCAAGACAAGAACAAAAGTCTATATAAACATATGTTATCAAATTCTTCCCTTTTGAGTTATTAAATTTAAAGGAACTTTATGGTAGATGGATGGTGTTGTGTTGCCATGTAGACTAGCATATATTTGTGGCTAGTCTGTCTTCAACGTTTAACGTGCGTAGTAGTGAGTTAACTGAGAATTTTCCCGTTTAACAATGGCAGGGATATTCATATCGTCAGCAGGCAAATATGACTTTTAGATACGGCTGTTGAATAGTAATGGACACGAGGCTGCATGGCTGTATCAGATTGCGTTTCCAGACCTACCAAGTCATTTAACCTTTGCTTCTGATTATCATCACGTTGCTGAGATAGAATCCGTGGCACTACAAACTATATGGATCAAGGAAGACCAAGATTTTCACATACGGCTGCGCGTATAGCAATGGGTACAAGGCTTCACGACAGTTTCCAGACTGAAGGCAGTCAAGCCATCAAACCTTTGCTACTGTTTATCGTCGCGTTGCTGAGCCAGAATCCGTGACACCACAAACTATAAAAAGAGGAAGACCAAGATTTGCTTGCATGCCTCGCTACGACAAACACTTTCGAAGATGATTATTTGCATCGTAAGACTCGACCCATTTCTTTTGTAATAAACTGTGTTCAAAACAAGGACAAAAGTCTATATAAACATATGTTCACAAATCCTTCCTTTTTGAGTTATTGAGTTTAAAGGAACTTTATTTATTTTTTTTTTAATCATCTCACCCCAAGCAAGGCATTCCACTGCCACTATTGTGCATGGGGCTACAAATGGTATGGTAGATGATGTTGTGCTGCCATGTAGACTTGCGTACATTTGTGGCTAGTCTGTCTTTCATGTGTAGCAGTGCATTAACTGAGAATGGTTCTACTTAACAATGGCAAGATATTCATTTCATGAACAGATATGACTTTTACATATGGCCATAAGAATGGTAATGTCTGCAAGGCTGTACAGATTGTGTTTCTAGACTGAAGGCAGCTGAGTCATCCAACCTTTGCATCTATTTATTGTAGCAGTGTTGAAATAAGATCCAAAGCCCCACAAACTATGGATCGAGATTTGCTGATATGCCTGAGCCCAAAGAACACATCTTACAGGCTGTTAGAGATGATCCAGGCATCAGTAAACATCAAGTGGGCCTAGCATGTCATACATCTCATCGTACTGCAGGAGGGAACTTCTGTATCTGTATAATTTGTGGCATGTTCAGGGTCTTTCGCCCTCTGATCACTCACTATGGGAGAACTTTTTGCTGATGGTTTATTGCAAAAAAATTACCAATCTGCTGTTTGTCTCTTCAGTCTTGTTTACGAACAAGGCAACATTTGGAAGAGATCAAATAACAAATTTACAGAACCAACATCAGTTTACAGTAAATGGGTGCACTGGAATTGTAGCTGACTGACTGGTTGGTCCATATGTTCTTTCAGCACATCTTACAGGAGACGTCTACAGAAATTTGTTTTTAACACACTTCCAGACCTGCTAGAAGATGTACCCCTGCGAATACGAAAATGCATGCGGTTCATGTATAATAGGGCTCCAGCACATTTTAGTTATATTGTTCGTGATGCACTAGCTGATATTTACCATGAAAGATGAATAAGTAGGGGAGAGCCGGTTCCATGACCTGCACATTTCTTCGACATCAATGCTTTAGATTTTTTTATCTGTAGGGCCACCTAAAACAATTAGTTTATGCAGCAAACATTAATGATGCAGAGACGTTTTATCAACATGTCATGGGAACCTGTGAAAATATTCAACACTATGTTGGTGTATATGAAAAAGTCTGTCAGTTAATAATCTCATGAGTGTGTAGAAACAAGCAGAGGACATTTTGAACATTTGTTTGTTTGTTTCGAGGTTTAACAACCTATCAAATCCTTTATGGAATCATTTAAGGTCATAACCAATGATTTTGGGTAAGGTTATTTTTTTTTTTAACAACATTTTTCTTTTCGAGTATCAAGATTCATTGGGATTTGTTTTTAAGAGCAGGGTCCCCAATTCCTACCCTTGTTATTTAACCCATAACTGGAGGAAAGGGACGGATTAATACCTTTCCCAAGGGTACCAGTGCTCAAGTGAATGCAGGGTATCCAACTGGAATTCGAACTGATTTCTCTTTCCAAGCCAATATCCACTGCACCACAACACACATCCGTCACTAAATGCTTACAGCACCTGGTATTCCCAAGCAGTCACCCATCTAAGTACTGACCAGGCTCAACGTTGCTTAACTTCGGTAATTGAGCAAGAACCAGTGTATTCAACGTGATATGGCCGTAAGCCTTGAACATTTTTCAAGATGTTTATATGGACATATGACCTAATTTGAATGTCAGGAACAAAACTCCAAAGTTTGTGAAAAAAGTATTTTTGATACACTATATTTCTAGTTGAACTATTTAACCCACATGGTTTGAAGATCGCATGACACAGATTGTTGCCATTTGGTGTTGATCTCTTTATCCCCACTTCTTATATTTATATTTACATATACTCTACATATGTAGTGAAAGCTTTAAAACTAATCCATGGTCCTGGAGCTCAGACTCAGTCTAAAGAATATTTGTGTGAAGTTTGGTGAGAATTGGATAAAAATTGTGGATTTGTATAAAGGACATACAGACAGATAAACAGACACACACACACAAACATCTTGCCTTTTATATATATATATATAATATATATAATCGATTTTCTGCACTATTGTAAGAAGTGCAACCTTGAAACTTCTGAATATCATTTCTTATGTCTTTTTCTATGAGTGTATCAAATTTGATTAAAATTGAACCACTCCTTCTATAACCCGATTTTTTCTATTATTAATTTTCGATATTTATTGGGGGTACCTCAACACAAAACTTAGCTAAGAACACTCGCAGATGCTTATAGTACAATTGTGTAAATTTTCAAGAAAATCGGTTCAGCCGTTTCAGAGTCTATAGGTAACAGACATACACACAGACAAAGTTCCAGTTATAAATAAGTTTAGATTAGATTTAGATCTTAAAACAATTTTATCATATATTTTAGTCCAGTCAAGGTTGATATTGAATATAAACACTAGTCATCCACTTATATCTAACCACTGATGCATATCTTTAACAAAAAACTTCATTAATTATAAACATTTGGTCATAGGACTGAAAGCAGGTATATGGATGCTGAACTTCTACAAAAGCATTAGAAGACATGAGTAACTATGGCTGGAAGTCAATCAGCTCCTATGCACGTACACAAGGTGTGATGAATAAAATGTCAACTGAATTACATGAAAATTGAAATAATACAGACATCTGATTTTAACAGATGTATTTATCAAAATTATTCAAAAATATCTTGAAATTCTAAGGAATAAATTTATTCAATAAACAATCGCCACTGATTTCAACCACAGCCTTCAAACAACTTTAGAATCTCCTGCAACTCTTCTGGACAGTCTCCTTGTTTAAGTTGGTAAATGTTGCCATAACCCTTGCTCATCTCTGGTCTCTGGTCTTTCTCATCTCTGTTGGTCTCTCACTCATCTGTATCTCTGTTGGTCTCTCACTCATCTGTGCCCCGCACATGATAAACAAGGGGGTCGCAGTCTGCGGAGTTAAGTTAAGGGGGGGTGATGTGGTTGCAGAAATTGTCTGACAGTTATCACTGGGTTCTTCTACTTGTGTGGTATGGTGCAGAAACCTGTTGCCAGAAGTAAAATCTTCCAGCAGCCATTCTTTTCACTCAAGGCAGCACTACCTTTCAAAGCACTTGATGCAAGCTTCAGTGTCAAAAAGAGGCCCTCACCAACAAATTGATGGAGTTCTTTTCTCTTCAGATTGAGTTTTCCAAGCTGCCGCACCTTTGTAATCACCATTGGACTCATACAACTCTTTTTGAATCTTTCACACTGTCTTCAGATTGACATCCAAACATGAAATGTTAGTACTGGAACTTTCAACATGAATATCAAGCAGTATAGCATGCCATTTCTAAATTTCTGGCAGAGTGAATTAATTGCATCATGGCACTCTTTATCACAGGTGGTGCCCAACTGACCCTACTATACTGTGCAGTTGACATAATAAAAAACAAACATGCATGCAAGAAATTAAAAATATAAAATGAAGACAATTTATCTATCGCATCCTGTACAAGCATTTTCTGATTCAAAATGTTCTCAATGTAATTTCACTTTGACAAAAAAAAAAAAAAAAATTTCTATCAGAAATTACCATTGTCTGTAAAAAGAATTTTGAACATTCACAGATGTTCTTAAATAGTCTTGTCAAATTGAGACCATCATAAGGATGCTTACTGCCAAACCCATTCAGAAATACCTAAACTCTCACCTGCATGCAACTGCTTTCTCAGATCAATGGTTAAAAATAGTTTTAAGCAAGTCTGTGGGTCCTAGTGAAGAGCATCCTTCTTCGAACTTTGTGAAATGGTGCTATTGATTCACAATAGAACTGTACCAAATAACAGAAACTAAATTACTTGAGGACTACCAACCTCAGCAACAACTAAAATGGATATCACATACAATTTGGAGAGAAAATGATATAATCAAAATGTTGACATTCCAAACAAAAGCTTATAAAGAAAATTGCCATCACTAATAGAATGAGTGATAACAATTGCCGAACTTGAGAAACCAATTTTCTTGAAAATTAGTATCAAGAAAAAGATTTTAGAAATTTCATCTGAAAGCAGTAATTGATTGATCAACAAATTCTAAATGTTTCCTTATTTAATAAAAATGCAATATTGCTTTTGGCTTTTTTTTTTAAATATCCAAGAATCAATTTTTCAGTTTGCCCGCATTTGCAAGAACTATAGACAAATCACAAGACCAAACACTTCAAAAAGTTGGTATTTGGCTCCAGAAAGAAATATTTATGCATGATCAGTTGTATGTTGCATGCTCAAGAGTAAGAAATCTTAATTTGTTCTTTGCTGTCAAAAACGAGAAAAAGAAATTTTCTTCAAAAATATTGTTTCCCCATGAAGTCCTCTAAGATTAAATTAAATTATTAAACTGCAAAGTAGGTTTTTTCTTAAAGAATTTTTCCAAACAAATCAGCTTATTCAAATTTCATCAAATGGTTTGTGAAATTGAATGAAATGCAGAGTTTGTCAATCTTAATAAAAAATGTTAGCAATAACTTCAACAATACTAAATATTATGAAAAATTCCATAATATATATATATATATATATATATATATATATATATATATGATCTTTATTCCTTGTGTAGTATTTCCTCTTCTGGTAGTCATGAGTTATCTCCCTCTACCCTTATAAGTTACTTGCAGACACTTATAGTACAATTGTGTAAATTTTCAAAAAGATTGGTTCAGCCATTTCGGAGTCTATAGGTAACGGACACACACACACACAGACACACGCAGACAAAGTTCAATTTATAAATAAGTTTAGATTAAATATTGTTATATATCATTATATAGCACTACAGACTATCATATATAATGTTATATGTTAGATTCTGGAAAATGCATTTTTTTCAAAATTTATAATTGCAGTTACTCCTCATTTATACAAATTTTTTTTACTCTCTTGTTCATAGACACTATTATAAACTCATGAATAAAAATTAGTTTTCCTTGTTTCTTCTTTATTATTTTGTAGTTGATTCATATATATTTTGTAAATATAAAATTTATCTTGTGAATAGTTTTAATAATATTTAATATTTTTTTTGTCAATTCTCAAGGAACTTCATGGTCATGAACTGAACACAATAAATGCAGTCCTAAATGAAAGTCAATGTATTTGAGAAGACTTACCTTTTTCTCATTGCTAGTCACCATTGACAAGTACAACCATGTTAGGGTAGGGATGAATTCAAATGTGAAACGTTGCAATTCAAGCTCTTTTGAGCGAAAAAATTCAAATAACTGGTGACATATTGGATCGAGAATCTGTAGAATGAAAAAAAAAAACTGTGAGAAATATATTCACATAGCTTAGCGCTTAAGCAGTGAAAGGAAATTATCAAACATAACAAGACATACCTGGTATAGAAAAAACAATTTATTTGTCTTGCAAAAATATGCTGAATTTTGCTGCTACAGTGTAGCTTGGTATAGTCTCTTTTCTCTGCTTAGCTTGGTATAGTATCCTCCGTCTAGGAGTGGGATGAAAAAGACACAAGGAACTGCGATCCGCGACGTACAGGAACTTTCTTCTGGGACAGCTTCTTTCACAGTTTCTTATCTTGGTATAAGATGATAGTGCTTAGAGAATTTTTCTCTAGGAAGGCAAGGCTTTGCCCATAGGGTATCCTTTTTAAGGTAAGAAGGGTAACAAGAGATTTTCTCTGTTACAAAGTTGTGGCATTAGCCTAAAAGATTACAAAGAATTGGTAAGATGGTCTCGATATAGCGAGACAAGTGGGCGCCAATTTAGGCCCTGCTGCAACAAAAATCCGGAGCGGCACAAATACGTCCGATACTGTTCGTGCTAGCTGAAAAAAGGTGTGACCAAAACCATCGTGTAAAAAAAACATAAAACCTCTGGTAAAGCCCGCCTAAAGTTCAAAACGAGGTTCGGGTTAAACCAGCCAATCAGGAGACCCGTTACATCTGTAAATTTCCGACAAAACATAATAAATTTACAAAAGTGACAATTTAAACAAGATGAATAAAATATGATTTTTTTTCTATTTTATTTTTTATTAATTTTTTTAAAACAACACTAATTTCAAAAGCTATTCTTTACCCAAAATATTTCTATGGGAACTCTAATCTTAATTTGAACTTTCTGTCTGAATTTCTATGATTTGTAGTTATCAAGAAAAATAAAAAAACTATCACATTTCAAAAATTGTGCACACTGGCCTCCTCCAGGTGTTAATTGATCCTGGTAGCCTTTGGTCAATTTCAAATTGAAACCTTTATTCAATTTACACAGATTGTTCTCATTCAATTACCCATGTCTAGCGAGACTTGATTTTGGTTGTCTTGTTTTTGTTTTTTTTTCATACTTTTCAGTCCTAACTACAAGCCCTGGAATTAGATTCACTATTACTATGGCATTAATTTCACTAACAATACTTCAACCCTCTAGGCAATTATTCTGTAGGACATGATCAGGAAAACGACTGATTCATTTGTCAGTTTAACAGCATATCAACATCCTTATGGGTCATTTAATGCTTAAATTTAATTTTTTGGGGAACTTGGAAGTAATAAAAATATATGTTATTCTGCTTTCACAATTGAATACATGGTAGATGATAGTCAGCTTATATATATATATATATACAAATTTGTGTGGACATAATTACTAGAGGTGGTGATATGTGTGTTTTATGTTGTTGTTTTGTTAAAGTTATATTTTGGAATATATTTTAAGAAATTGTATGATTTTATATGGAGCAATATCATGAAAAAAATTTTTTGTTGGTTGTTTCGTAGTATTTTTAAATGTATTTGGGTGAAGTTTGTCAGTATATGCTTATTGTTGGTAATTTTGTTTTTAAATGAATTGCAGACATTTTTACAATAAGAATGTACTTTTATACATTCTTAGTGCTTTGTTTTTTGTGTTTTTTTTGGAGGGGGTGTCACTGTTTGCCCATAGCTAGGACCTTAACAGGTGCTACCACCCTGGGGTCAAGGTGAATCTAGGAACAACAGCAATTAAGAGGTGGTTCCACACTTCTCAGAATCTCTAATCTCCTGATCAGACGTTTTGACAACAGAATGAGGATAATTATATGAATACTGATGTTTGAAATGCATATGTGGCCTTGCTTTGAGAGTAAATGCTGATTTATTTGGAACTAATAATGCCCTTGAAGGATAGGGCTTTTTTGCAGCAAGTGTCATTCTATCAAGCCAGAAAATAGAAATTCTTAGACGCTCTTAAAAAGAGAACAGGAATTGCAAGAAATTCATACTGCAAAAGTAAGAGCTAGTTGCTAAAATATTAAGAGCACCAAGAAATATGACAAAAATTAAAACTTAAAATTGGTATCCTTTAATGAATACTCTTCAGTAGTTGACTATTTGTGTGTAATTTCAAATAACTTAAGATTTTGAGGATTTTTCTTCTGAAATTCTTTAACTGTATTTGTATTATCATTTAATATAATTCTCCTTTCAATTAGTTTTCATTTAAACAATTTACAATTCAAATAAATGTTTTCAAAACAATGTCTACATAATGAAATTAAAATGCTGGAAAACCAAGAATATTGCAGAAGGCCATTGATGATGACCAAATCAAAATGCAGTTAACCACCACAGACAACCGCACATCCCTCCCATTAGCATGGAACAGGCTTGCCTCTCAGAGAGTAAATCACTACGCCTGCTTGGCCTGACACTCTCAGCGGACCTCAAGTTGAATGACTACGTCGAATCGATTGCTAAATCCACAGCTATGAAAGTCGGCTCTCTGTGCAGAGCCTGGAAATTCTTTCCACCTGAATCTATCCTGAAATTATATAAATCTACCATCCGCCCGTGTATTGAGTACTGCTGCCACATCTGGTCGGGTGCCCCTTCTATTCTCCTCGGGGTTCTTGACAAAATACAGCGAAGAATCTGTAATATGATTAATACCGACTTGGCTGACCGCCTGCAGTATCTCTCTCACAGGCGTGATGTGGCTTCCCTGTGCCTCTTCTACAAATACTTGCATGGCTTCTGCTCTGACGAACTTAAATCACTGGTGCCCCCTCGATGTGAATTTGCATGAGATACTAGATTGGCAACTAGGTCCCACCCTTTTACAGTGAAACCGATGAAATGTAACCGCAATTTCTACTCCGACAGCTTCTTTCCTTGCACTTCCCGCCTGTGGAATTCCCTACCGCATGCTTGCTTCCCCGATGGCTACAACCTCCAGGAGTTTAAATGTAAGGTCAATAGACACCTAACACACTAACTCACACCCACTCTCTCCAACTCTCTCCCTATGTACATCCTAAGTTGTCTATCACCCTCCTTCTGACATTCCCCATACCTAAACCCTCTATGTAACCCCCTGCGCTATAGTGGCAGAGGAATGCCTTGCTTGGGAGGACACGATTTAAAAAAAAAAAAAAAAAAAAAAAAAAAAAGAAATAATCCAGCTGAAATCGCAGAGATAGAAACTCCATACAAGATATATGGAGTAAGACATTTGAAAATATTTTTTATTTGTATGTGTGTATATATATCTATATATATATGTGTATGTGTGTGTATATATATATATATATATATATATATATATATATATGTGTGTGTGTATATATGTACATATATATGTGTGTGTGTATATATGTACATATATATATGTGTGTGTATATATGTACATATATATATGTGTGTGTATATATGTACATATATATATGTGTGTGTGTGTATATATATATATATATATATGTGTGGATATATATGTATATGCGTGTGTGTATATATATATATGTATATGCGTGTGTGTGTATATATATATGCGTGTGTGTATATATGTATATGCGTGTGTGTGTATATATATGTGTGCGTGTGTATATATATGTGTGTGTGTGTGTATATATATATGTGTGTGTGTGTGTATATATATATATATATATATATACACACACACACACATACACAAATATGGGTGGAATAATATTCCTTGTCCAAAGAAACACTATTTTTAAAGGAGTTTTGCTTGTTTTTAACCTTTTAAAAAACATTCAATTTAAAATAAACCACATCATTTGACAAAACACAAGAAGTGTCGAAACAAAATAGCTACTTTTGTAGTGATATTGTAACATATCCATGTTATAATTTCTGAATAAATATATATATATATATATATATATATATATATATATAAGATCTTCTGCATGGGGCATAAGTTAATGCAATATATATATAAAAGCAATTTGAAAAACAGTAGCCACTCCAGCGTGTACGCATTGCTCATTCAGTAAAATGAATTGGAGCACTCTAGCTATTGGGCGTGTAATATGATATGCGCTAAAAAGACTGCCTTCTTCCACCAAACGCCCCGTGGCCCAGGGGTAGAGTCGCCGACTGACACCAATTCAGTCGGGTTTCGAGCCTGAGTTATGTAGTAATCGGAGTCTAACCGTACTGATGAGCTGTGATACAGCGAAACAGATCTGTCTGCGGATGACAATATATATATATATATATGAGTGAGAGAGAGAGAGAGAGAGATATAGAGAGAAAAATATATTTTAAGAAATTGTACGATACTATATGGAGCACACATATGTGTGTGTGTGTGTGTGTGTGTGTGTGTGTGTGTGTTTGTTTTATATTCTAGGACCACAGTATATAATTTTACTTAGAAATGTATTTGCATTAAACAAATATTGTTTGATGGAGGAATGCAGGCTGGCAGGTGAAAAGTGTGCTTATGTTGAATTAATATTGTTTTGAAAAGTCAGGAATGCAGATGCTGTGTGACAGGTAAAATTGGGTTAAGACAGCTGTTCTCAAAGTCTGGAAATATTAAAAAGAAAAAAATGCATTTACATTAAAATAAATATTTTTGGAAAATTAAGAATACAAGACCAGATTTGCATTGAAGGAATATGGCTGTGTTTTGGTAAACAGCCGTATTCAAGGTAAGAGAATATAAACCATGGAAAGACAGTGGCCAAAAGCAATAATTATTAAAAAATAATAAACAATGTGCATGGCAAAATGATGACATAATCAAGCAAAATTCAGGCCCGTCTATCACCCTCCTTCTGACATTTCCTATCACTTTCCCCACTATATAACCCCCTAACCACTCTTTCTCATCACTTTCCCCCTATGTAACCCCCTAACCACAATTATCATTTTCCCCCTACGTAACCCCCTAACCACTCTTTTTCATCACTTTCCCCCTACGTAACCCCCTAACCACTCTTTCTCATCACTTTTCCCCTATGTAACCCCCTAACCACTCTTTCTCATCACTTTTCCCCTATGTAACCCCCTGCGCAACAGTGGCGGTGTAATGCCTTGCTTGGGGTGAAATGATTAAAAAAAAAAATATAAGAGCAATGTTCCAGAGCTGAGAGATCAGAAAGCCAGCCAAGGACTGTGAGTGAGAATGCAGGGAAAGGAAGACAACTCCAGCCAAACACCTGTCCTTGTATGCATGTGTGATATCTCTCTGACTACCCCCTGCTCCACAACAATGTCATCGAAGAAGAAAAAAAAAAAGAAGTAATATTTGTCTATATCCATGTCCGCTGTTTATCAGTGAAGACGATAGTCATTTTGGTTTGCTTTTCATATATACATAAAAGACATACAACATCTTTTCAAATTGTTGCTGTGACCAGGATATCAATGTATATTTGGACAGAAACCTTTGGTTTAAAAATGTTGCAATGAAAATGACCGACAAGGAAGATTTATTAATTTTTCATTTAATTTTTCCAATATGTCAAATGTGTATCTTTTTTGTTGGTGATAATGGTGGAGAAGTGGCTGAAAATCATTACAGAATATTTTTACATTCCACCATGATCAATTAATAAAAGCTTCCTTGTCGGTCATTTGCAACAAATATATATTTCAATACGGCCGACTAGGAAGATTTAATATTTTAAGTTTTTCCAGCATTTTACGTTTTGTGGGGAGATGAGGAATATAAAAATTGTCCACAATTTTTTTTGATACAAGCGCTTTCAGCTACTATTGTAGCCTTTTTCAAAGGTGTTTATATATCTGCTATTATTTTTTTCTCATGTTTTGATTGTAACAGTAATTTACTGGTTTTTTTTCTGTTTTTAAATGTTTGTTTACTTTGTTTTATGGCGTATCAAACCATCTTGGATCATTTAACGCCAAATCGAATTCTTAAAAATTGGACAAAAAGTTAACAATTTCAAGAAGTTTATATATTTAACAAATTATATATATAAACAAATTCATACATTTAACAAATTTATATATTTAACACATTTTAAATTAATAAAATATTTTATAAAAATGTATATATTTAATTTGGCTGTTCAGATTTTATGGCATACCAACCACCATGGGTTATCTGAAGCCAAATCCAGCCTACATACATTGTATTTATATGTATTGCACATACAAGATTTGCAAATGCACATTCGGTAGAACTAAGTTTTGGAATATATGGCAAGTTGGTGTTTTTAAATGTTAGGATGCTGGAAAAACAAAATAATTAAAAAAAAAAAAAAAAAAAAAATTGAATCTTTCTTGTCGGCCTTATTCAATGAAAGATGTTTAAATGAAAGGTTGCTGCCCAAGTATACATTAACATATATATTAACCCTGTAGAATCTCCAGTGGAACATACAGCCACATCCTCATCACACAAAGCATTGCTGCTATGCTTTCCAAAGTAAACAGGTTCATATTAGATAGAACTGGTAGCCCCACACCCAACTGGTTTTGAATTTGGAGTAGTCCAAATTAATTTGGACTAGTTCCCAACCAAAGCTAAAGAATTCAGTTTACCCTGTTATTAACACTTGTGTATTTGTAAAAGTGAACACAATGAAGTTTAAATTTAAAACTAAATATCAAATTCACTTTCTGTGCTGATAACTGCTTGACTATGTGAACTTCCACTAGTTAACATTCTTCTTCTATGTGCCCTGTCCCTTCAAGACGTAGGCGATCATGGCTTTCCACGTTTCCCTATCCCTGGTGGCTCTGAGCATGCCTTCTCCTGTTACACCATGCAATCCTCATTCTGTCATCCACCTGATTAGGTCCTTCAAATATGTTATCCGTTGCTTTCTCCTGTCTCTTTTTCCCTCTATCTGGCCTGTTAGTATCAGGTTCTCCAGGCCCTGCTTCCTCATTGCGTGTCCCAGGAACTTCAGCTGTCTCTTCCTGATGCTCAGTATTAGTTTCCTTTTTGTTTCCATCAGTTCCAAGACCTCATCATTGCGCAAATGCTTGATCCATGAGATTCGCAGCATCCTTCTGTAGAACCACATTCTGTGAACTCTATATTTGTCTGTCAGCTAAACCTGTTAAAATGCTAAAGCAAAAGACAGCATTGGGTGGATTCATTATGTGTTTTCTTTCTCAGTCCAGAGCTGTGGTCAGTGTTTTCAAGGATAGCTTTACTAACATTTCTACAGTTTCTGTTAATCCATACTATACATGAAAATGTCACTGTGCTCAAAATAACTTTGACAAGCAGGAAACATTGACATATATAAAGTGACACAATAATACTCCAACTCCACATAAGAATTAATCAGATGCAGCTTCTATAAAACATTTTTAAAATGTGAGAAATTTCACTGGTCTTCTGAGTGGTATGCATCATCATTTACTGAATTCATGTGCCATTTTTCGATCATGCAGGACTTGTTTACATGTAGCTAGAGGTGCTCAAAAGCTTTCTAGACCTACCTACTTTCACTTAAACACCTTTCATTGAATAAGACCAACAAGTAAAGCTGGATCACCACTAGTGTGCAGGGGGTTACAAAGAGAGAAAAACCTGGGTACAGGGAGTATTGAAGAAAGTATAAAGGATGAACAAAATTCAAAAAGATAGATGGCAATTGATGTTTTTGGAGATTGTAACTATCAGAGCAGCAAGGAAACAGAAGGGAGTTCCACAAATGGAAAGTGTGAGAAAAGAAACTGTTCAAGTGGCTATAACATTAACTATTTCAACAGTAAAAAAAGTTCCTGGGCATGACGGTAAACTGCATCTGGCAGCAAGGCCTCTGATTGCAAGGTTGTGAGGAGCATTGAACCACCTCTTAATTGCTGTTGTTTTCAGGTCCACCCTGACAAAGAGTGGTAGCACCTGTTAGGGTCCCAGCTATGGGCAAATAGTTAACCCCCAACTGTGGTAAAACACTATGAAAGTATAAAAATACACTTTTATAGAAATATATACATAAAAATAGACATCTATAGAAAAAGTATACATTTTTTAAGAAAAAAATATTACCATAACACATATTTGAGAGAAAAAAAATTATTCTCAGCAAAACTATTTTGGGCTCCTTGGCATGGTGTAATGGTTAGCAAGCTCGTCTCGCTAGAATCATTATAACTGAGTAGTGAGTTCGATCCTCACTGGTTACCCCCTACATTCGGCCATGTGTTACGTCTAAGCTACGCTTAGAAAATCACCTTCCTCTAGGTTTGGGCATTGGGCGCAGAGCTAACAACCCGGCCCTATAAAAAGCAGTTTGTTACGGAAACAGCAAAAACACTGCTCAACATACCATTAAGAGTAAGGAAAAGTTTATTTTTTAAAACTATTTTGAATAAAAACTAGAAGACATTTTCAGTTTTCTAAAATAAAAAGAAAAACAAAAATTTTTCATTAAAATCTGACAAAAATCAACCTTCTTACTAGAATTGAACATTAAAAAAAAACAACCTTAAAACCTCACCTTTTAGGCATTAAGTAACCCACAGAGGTCTATTTGCCATTAAACAAAACTCAAACTCAAAAACATTCAACAGTAAAAAAGTGGGACCTAGATGGCAACCTAGTAGCATGCTTAAATTCAGGTGGTTGGGGAACCAGGAGAAAAAGCTCATCAGAGCAGTTGCCATGAAAATATTTGTAGAAAAGACAGAAGGAAGCTATGTCGTGTTGGTGAGAAAGTGACTGAAGTCAAGATGCCAAGTCAAGACTGATTACATTGCATGTCTTTCTTTGGATTTTGTTGAGAACCTCAATGATGAGAGTTTATTATCGAGACTATTTACATATATATTAAAACATTGTGATAACAACAAAGATTTGGATATACGGGTGGTATAATACATAATGGCTCAGATTTGGAATTTATTGTGTGGAGTTCTAATTCTAGTTATATTCCCTTACATGCAAATATCCTTGGAAAGGTACAAATCCACGTCTTCTCCCCCAGCTATGAGTTAATTAATAGGGTTTATATCAGTAAATCATTATCTCAAAAAAAAAAAAAAAAAAAAAATTCTTACGATCTAAAAATATTTTCTGGCTTTAAAATAACATGCAAAAGGTTGATAAGCCATAAAAAAAAAACAATTCCTTTTCTCATTCTCACTTTTTCCTTCAAACATTTTTTTTTTTTGATCCAATCTGTATTGTATTAATATTATCCTGACTAGTCATCTTATTGGCCAGCATGCTGATATTTTTATATATATTAACCAAATACATCCCTTTTAACATAAAAGATTGTTAGGATGAAGAGAAAACGCATTATATAATTTCTAATTTCAGATGAAAATTCAGATTTGAAGCTGGATTCCCTGTGTTTCTGGTAAAGCTCTTTTATTGAACCTCTGTCGTAATGGTATGAAATATATTTGTAGGAGTCGTGTTAGTTTGGTCCTGCATATTTCTTTCTTTTTTTTTTTTTGTTTTTTTCACTTAGAGTAGATAGACCCTCCTAATGCCTGGTTCATACACTGCCCTCTTCTCTTGAACAGGAGTAGGAGCTTATCCCTTTGTTGTGGAGTAGTTTTCGCACTGAAGGTTATAATCGTGCTATGTCGGTTGCTAATCAACTTAACACACCCAAAATGTTAGGAACTTGGTACTCTTCCACTGAAAGCTGACTCCTTAGTATTTGGCTAACTGCTGACTAATATCAACTGACTAGTAGTTCTACTGAACTCCAATAGAAGTCTAAAGAACTCCTATGAACTTCCCAAGTACTTCTTCAGTTAACTTCCTGTTAACTGATTAATGTAGGAGGGAGAGTTCATTATCTGAGGAATAGGTGTGTTTCACCATAACACCCTTGTTTCCTGTTTAGGAAAGGGTTCCTGGTATTTTTCCTCAGGCCCTAATATTGATACTTTTGCAAAATCTTTTGTGGTGTGTGTGTGTGTGTGTGTGTATAATAGCAATGTCTTTTCATACTGTGGGTACTGGGTTGGCAGTTTTGTGGTTGCTGCTCCTGACTGGGAGTTAGAAGTCCAAATACTTGCATAGCGTCTAGAGAGACAACTCTTATCAACAGTTACATAATATTAGATTTTCGAAGTATCAGGTTGTGCATAGATGGGTGTCCCTTCAAACGCATCTAGTGGGCACCCCTGAAGCTACACTATACTGCAGTTGGCATCAACTCTCTTTCTACATGTGTCACATTTGATGACCATCTGCTACTACTACTACTACTACTCTAGGCCTCTGCTTTCCAAAACAACCTAAACATGACAATTCATAATCAAAAATCTAAAACTAAACTAGCCAAACAAAATCACCTCAATTCCTCAACATTTTTTTTCTCTAATACCTGTGGTATACATACCAACATCTGCATGAAAGGTCCCCAAACCTCCTAACTCACTGTGAAACCAACTTTAACTCTACAATCCGGTCCTCTGATTTCTCAATTCCTGGTTACCTTCCTCTCTTTAGGAAGGACTCCAGTGTCCACATGCATGGCCTGACAAGCACAGTAAAGTTTCTGCTTTGCCTGGTCTACCAGTGATGTGCTAATGGCCATCACCAAATATATATATATATATATATATATATATATATATATATATAAAATACTAATCACAGTGAAACTAACACCAATTATAAGAAACTAAATCGCTAGAACTGGCGCTAACTTAACTATAATTTAATTTTCTTGAACACCCAGAAGAGAACCTCTTCTTAGGGCAAAGAAGAGGAACAGAAAAAAAAGAAACAAATAGTGAAAAGGAAAAGTTAGCTATTGTGCTATTCAAACCCGCCCAAAAACTGAAATATTGAATAAATGTAAACATATGAAAAAAAATGTCTCTTAAATTAGCATTTCTGTATTACTAGATTTGTCTTATACTGATTTGGATAATTTTTTTTCTTTTTTTGTCAATAAAATTTGTTCCACCCCTTGTTTGAGTTGGTTTCTTCTGTGTCTGAGTAACTATATATTTGCTTTTTCAATCTAGGTCGTTAGCCATATGCCCTGAAGAACCATAGTGTGAAACCGCAGTAGGTTTGGCTCACGTTTAGATTTTTCTTTTTTGCACATACACACATATATATATATATATATATATATATATATATATGGCAATAAAGTTTTTTCCACCCCTTGTTTGTGTTGGTTTCTTCTGTCTGAGTAACTATATATATGCTTTTTTAATCTGGGTCGTTAGCCATATGCCCTGAAGAACCGTAGTGTGAAACTGCAGTAGGTTTTGGCTCATGTTTAGATTTTTTGCATTTATATATACATATACAAGGCTCTTGATAAGAACAGCAAAGCTCAAGCTATTGCCCTGGATATCTTGAAAGCATTTGACAGGGTTTTGCATGCTGGCCTTCTGTACAAACTAAAGGGCTACTGTATCTCTGGACGATAGGAACAATTAGATTAAATTGAATAATCAAATCATGAAATGAAGGTTGTCTTGAATGGGTATGCTTCCAGATCCTTTCATATGAATTTGAGTGTACCTCAAAGCACTATCCTAGGTCCTATGCTTTTTCTAATCTTCATCAATGATCTTTCTGATGTAATCAGTTCCCAAGTAGACATCTATGCAAATGACACCACCATTTACTCCCATCTCAATAAGAAATCTACCAAAGTGGACAAAGTAAACCTCACTGCTGCTCTTGGAAAAGACCTCTAATCCAATTTCATTATTTCCTATACAAAATTCATTATAACTGAAGTATTTGAATTATTTAGCATTTACTAATTCCTAACCAGGAATTTTCAGAAATGGATTCAGTGTCTGTGTCATTGCTGCTTTCATTTCAATTTCAGATCATAGTTTCTGTTTTGGAAAGGTTTATCTGAAGCTTTATTTTCTTAGATGTTGATTTAAAGCATGCAAAAGTTATGACCCACTAGAGGAAGGGTATAACTGCACTTATTCATAGAAGAAATGTGTCCCTCAAGGCTTTATTCTAGGTTCTACACTTTTCCTGATCTACATTAATGGTCTCCCTGATGTAATAAGATCCCAAGTAGACATATACGCTGACGACACCACTGTTTACTCTCGCCTTGATCAAAAATCTGCTGAGGTTGACAAAGCGAACCTCACTGCCAAGCTTGAAAAGGACCTCCAATCTGTAGTGAACTGGGGTACGAAATGGCTCGTAAATTTTAATGCTTCCAAAACAAAGCTGCTATCTATTGACCATCATAGACAATCGCACCTACCCACCATTAATCTCCGAGAGCAAAAGACTACGCCTCCTTGGCCTCACACTCTCAGCCGACCTCAAATGGAATGACTATATTGAATCCATAGCTAAATTCGCTACTAAGAAGGTCGGTTCACTGTGCAGGACCAGGAAGTTTTTCCCGTGTGAATCCATCCTGCACACATAAATCTACAATCCGCCCGTGTATTGAATACCCTTCTATATACTTGCTTCCCTGACAGCTACAACCTCCAGAAATTTAAATGTAAGGTCAATAGACATCTCCAATCTCACTAACTCACATCCTTTCTCTCAAGCTCTTTTCTCCATCCACTCCACCCCCATTACACTGGTATTCTCATCCGTCTTTACCCTCCTCCTGACATTTCCTATAACTAATCCCTCTTTTTCATCACTTTCCCCTATGTAACCCCCTGTGCAACAGTGGCAGTAAAATGCCTTGCTTGGGGGTGAAATGATTAAAATATATATATATATATATATATAGCAACATTAAATATAGTAATCAGTATTTAATATGGCTCCCACTGCCACAAACTATAACCTTGACTCAATGAAATGTTGTGATAGAATATAGTATTTGTAAATATAACTAAAAATTATTAGAAACATCAAAAATGTAAATAAAAACAAATTAACAAAGAATGCTTGTTGATTTTTAATCAAACAAGAATATATATTTGTAAATATTTCTGTGATGAGATCTTTGTTTGAACTGTTGTCCTCATCTTTATTGTCATATTTATGATGTTTTGGTCATTCTAAGCTCTGACCGTCTTCAGGTTCAAAATTCCAGTCGCCTGAAGAAGATCAGAGTGTATAACAGCCGAAATGTTGTGAATATGACAAAGATGAGGACAACAGTCATACAATGTAAATAAGGAATATATATATGTGTGTGTGTGTGTGTAAATATAAAATGGACACTAGGATCAAACCTAGTGGTGACAGTCAATTTCATGCTTGAATGCAATCTTCAAGCCATGTGTATTGTGTGGTGGCTTGACTATATATGCTAGTCAATCAGTCATTATGGCTAACAAGGTCAATTTCTGGTTTATTATATTATGGTAATAGTATGTGCATTGTGGTACAGTGGATATCGGCTTGGAACGAGAAACCAGGGAGCCGAGTTCGAATTCCAGTGGAATCCATTGTATTCACTTTCGCGCAAATACCCTTGGGAAAGGTACTAATCCGTCTCTTCCTTCCAGTTATGGGTTAAATAGCAGGACAGACTGGGTTCTATAGCCTTGGTCGGCAACCAGTCTACCGCAGAAAGCAATGGCAACCTACTGCGGGATAATCTTCTGCCCAGTCAGTCATGTCTCTTTTGAGACATGATCGCCCAAGCGTGTATCACGTATGGCATTTAACTGACTGAATTGGGTAGGTAGCAAAAGTTATATTGTAACTTATTCTAAAGTCTAGAGATGAAATAACCATGGGTCAGTAATCAGTTATTGTATGGGGTTGTTTAAGTTTTAGCTCCTTATCAACAAAATTTTTGAAATGGTTTGAAGATGCCAAACATCTTTTTTACCTAATTTGAGGACTTCTTTTTTATGTGCCCTGTCCCTTCAGGACGTAGGCGATCATGGTTCTCCACATCTCCCTATCCTTTGTGGCTCTTAGTATATTTGCTCCTGTTACACCTCGCAGCCCCGTTCCATCATCTACCTGATCAGGCCCTTCAAGTATGTTATCCGCTGCCTTCCTCTGTCTCTCCTATCTGGCCAGTCAGTATCAGGTTCTCCAAGCTCTTCCTCATTGCATGTCCCAGGAACTTCAGTTGTCTCTTCCTGATGCTCAGTATTAATTTCCTTTTTGTTGCCATTCTTTCCAACACCTCATCATTGCTTGCATGCTCAGTCCACGATATCCGCAGCATCCTTCTGAATTTGAGGGCACTGAATCTAAAAATGACCTTACTTTTTATTGATTAGCTACCATTTTTTCTGTACAGAAATGCCTCATTTTTGGAAAAAATAAAGCATTTTTTCATTTGTTTTCTGTATATATGATACTGACCGATGGTAACATTTCTCAAAGTAAAATTATAGATAGCTCTCCATTCATATTTAAACCAACAAATATTGGTCTGCTTACTGAGAAATACTATTATTTCAAAAACAATCACACCCTAAGTCTTTAAAAATAACACGTTTGAATATACCAAGATCAACAATGATTTTCATCAAATCATTTAATAAACTAACAGCAGAAATGATACCTTTGTGAACATGAGAACTACGGTAAAAATTTTCTTTTTCTTGATTGTCTGTTGTGTTCAATGTTATTTAAGTCCTTTCTTATACTCCAGCAGTAGTCAGCCATCATTTGTTTGCCCCCACTGGTAGCACTTTTGCATTATTTTGGTATCTTAATGGAACCGTTCTGCTTGCTCCTCACTGACATTGCTGCAATTATCTGGAAATCTATCTATGAACCTCAATACTTATATTAGCATTTTATGAATATGAATTATTTTCCAACTAATAACCCTTTTCCCCCCCCCCCCAGACAAAACATTGCTTCTTGCTACTCTATTGCTATTTCCATGGTAAATGTTCAGAAGAGCCACACTCCTTACTTCCACCAGTTCAGACCTTCACAGCTAGAACATCATGTTATGTACACAGGATTGATGGGTTTCTACGACCTTTATTAACTAAATGTTGCTGTAAGCCAAGATTGTAAATCGATCTTTTTTCCAAAAATGAGCAATTTCAGTACAGCAAAAAACAGTGGCTAACCAGTAAAAGCTAAGGTCATTTTTGGGATCTGTATCATAAAATTAGATTAAAAAAAACCTGTTTTGTTTCTTGGCACTAAAAATCATATTGACCAGCGTCATTGATTACTTAGGGCACTTTGTATTTATTAATTGTTGATTATTATTTAACTTACTTGTGTTCATCTAAACTTATTTATAAATGGAACTTTGTCTGTGTGTGTCTGTTACCTATAGACTCCGAAATGGCTCAACTGATTTTCTTGAAAATTTACACAGTGATACTATAAGCGTTCTTAGCTAGGTTTTGTACCGAGGTACCCCTGATAAATATCGAAAAAAATCGGGTTATAGAAGGAGTGGTCTGATTTTAATCAAATTTGATACACTCATAGACAAAAACATAAGAAATGATACTCAAATGTTTCAAGGTTGCAGTTCTTACAATAGTGCAGAAAATCAATATATATATATATATATATATATATATATATAAAAGGCAAGATGTTTGTGTGCATGTCTGTTTATCTGCCTGTATGTATGTATTTTTTTCAGCCCTTTTATTTCTGCTTTTGTTTCAGCTCTAAGTAGGTATAATTGTAGTTCTTAGTCCCAGCCATGACACCATTTACTCAGAGGACTTATTTAGCCTTCAAAATTCAGTTTATGATGAAAAAAACTTATTTGATATCGATAGCAGGAAATCAAAATTTGACTTACGTCCATTCCTTTTTCTTTCAGTCTACGGTTTCATTTTAACTGGAAACAACTATTGCTTTTTAGTTTTTCATGCCAACGTCCAAAGAGTCTGAGCTCCAGGACCATGAATTAGTTTTAAAGCTTTCATTACACCCAAGCAATGCCGGGCTATACTGATAAGTATTAGCATAAAAGACCTAAAAAGAAGATTTTCTAGATGACACACTGCCATATTTTGCATCTATGTATCTTCCAACTAATCAATCATCCATACATTGTCTTACAATTCTTTTAATGAAACTTTAAAAAATGCTATGAAAAACCAGAAAAGATTTTCAGCAACACTCACATACACACCACTCAGTACAGAGAAAAAAAAAAAAAAAGAAACACTGAATGGGAAGTTTGTTTCATATTTCAATACAACCTTCAGGCCATGTACATATGTTTTATTTCAGATATTGAGCACTTTTATCACATAAATAAAACATAACTCACAACTATATAAAGAACATAAGTTGAATGTTTTTTTTTTTTTAATTATTTCACCCCAAGCAAGGCATTCCACTGCCACTATTGCACTTGGGGCAACATAGGGGGAAGTAAATAGGAAGAGTGGTTAGATATAGGAAATGTCAGAAGTGGGGTGATAGATAGTTGGATGGGTGGGAAGAGTGTTTGAAAGAATGGAAGTTAGTTTGTTAGGAGGTGTCTATTGACCTTAGATTTAAACTCCTGGAGATTGTAGCTGTCGAGGAAGCAGTCATGTGGAAGAGAATTCCACAGTCGGGAAGTGCGAGCCCATTTGCAACATAATATTTTGCGGATCTCTTATTGACTGCTTGTCAGACCGAATTCGTACAACAATGAATGGGTCAAAATTATCCAGAGAAAGTCAAGTAAAAAAGAAAGAAATAAAAAAAAGAAAAGAAAAAATAGGGGAAAGGACGTGAACTTAACAGTGTGTCTGACAAGCGGTCAGTAAGAGAGCCGGGGAAATATTATGTTGCCAGTGAGTTTATAAAAATATCCAACTTATGTTCTTTATTATAATACTCTGTTAAATTTCAACATTGAGTTCTCTTTGGATTTAAACTCCTGTGGAATTTGCCTTGCCAGGTGCTAAGGATTCTACTTTATATATAAATATATATATATATATATATATATATAATTTTTTTTTGTTTTGCAAAATGTTCCACGTAAGATCAACTGATGGCTTCCCCTGTGAAGAATATATATATATATATATATATATAGCTACTGTTTTTGAAAGTCTACCATTCTTCCAGAGTGTAAATAGTCATCCACAGACAAATTTGTTTCACAGTGCATCAGTACAGTTTATATATATATATATATATATATATATATATATATTGTACCAAACTAACAAACCATTTTTTTTTTATTTATTTATTTGAACATTATTTTTAATTGATGCTCATATTTAAGTAGATACTGCTTTTTATAATTAGATGTTCAAACAAATGAATTAAAAATTTGTCGGAGTTAATTTCATTTTGTAACAAAATTGAATTTGTTTACATTAGGATAAAAAAATGGAGCAGATATGAATATTACAAAAAATCAGGAATTTATGTACGTATAAGGCTTAATTCAGCTTTGTCTAACTGCAAATTATTTTGTGGTTAAGACAAATTAGATCAATTGATGGCTTCCCCTAGGTGTAGGGGTCCCAGGTTTAAATCCTGCCAGGTTTAAGGATGCATATTTTCCTAACAAGGTTTCTCAAATATTCAGGCTGATAGATATATATAATATAAAATATTATAAAAGAGTATCTACTCAAATATAAGTATCCAGCATAAATAATATTCAAACAAATAAAGAGAGAGAGAAAAACCTTAGGAATTGTACTAAAGTAGCCAACTACATGTAGAAAATTTTTTAAAAAATCCTAATGTAAGCTGGAGTATATTAAGAAAAGTCAAACCTTACAGCAACAGCGATGTTTGCTGATTGTGCCAAGAAAAAAGTTGGCTATAATATCATTTCCAGAATGAGAACAGTTACTAAATTTAAGATCTGAAATAATGTCTAGATGTCTACAAATTAGAAAGTAAATTTTTGGTTCATACAAACCTAGATAAAACTATGTACAATATTATTTTTCTAGTCTTGACTCACTAATCTCCCCCTTTTAAACTTCCTGCTGAGTGTTCAAAATAAACCATTAGGAAACCACAGTTACATAATCAGCTGATCTTTCTAATATATATGAGAGCCCATGTGTAAACATATTTGGGCAGCAATCTTTCTTTTAAATGTGTTTTGCTAAAAAACGACCAACGAAGAGGATTTTATTAATTTTTGATTTAATTTTTATGTATTTTTACATGTTTTCTTTTTTCTGGAGATAAAGAATATAAAAATGTTCCATAATTTTTTACTTTCCAAGAGCTTTCAGCCACTTCACTGGCCATTTTCAAGGATGTTATTTATTCGATGCTGTTATTTTGTCCTTATATATTACAGTCAAAACATGAGGACAAAATAATAACATCGAAAAAATTAAATCAAAAGTTAATAAAATCTTCCTTGTCGGTTGTTTTTAATGAAACACTTATACACACACACATATTTGTTTAAAGACAAACAAGACCTTTTGCTTAAGAGTTTTTCTATGGTTCAAACAATTTTTTTTTTTTTTGGTAAAATTTGCCCATTAATTGTTGAATAACTTCAGAGCATCTTCAGCTTTCAAAAGCCATTACCAAAGTATTTTATTTTTATGTTGATAGACTGCAACTATGTGTACGTATTAGGTTTTCTTTGATGTCTATTAATATATGATGGTATGACATTCGGAAACTGCCAAAGAAAACCCAATGCAAACACATACACATAACCCTGTCACCAAAGCCACATAAAGCTTTTGATAATGTCTTCTGACAGCCAGAAGTGTTCAGAAAAAAGACATTAGACAATTTATGTTCAAATTTTCCAAAGAAACAATAAAATGGTTCAAACCACAAAAAAATTTTAAAATTCTTGAAAAAAAACTTATTGGTATTCAACCAAACCAGCTTAAAAAAAAAAAAAAAAAAAAAAAAAATGTTGCTGCCGAAGTATACAAAATATATGTCCAAATAAAAGAATGGATCTATCTTTAATCTGGCATTTTCATTGCTTTAAACAATATTATTGTGGATACTTAAATTGGAAACAGACATCCCATTTTTTATTTTAAACAGTATGTATTGTACTCTCTGACAGGAATCAAACCTTCATTAATCCCTTGTAGGAGAAACCCCCATTTAATATGGCACGTGGTAAGGCATGCTTAAAGTAAAATACATATATCTTAGGAGTAATACAAACAAATGGGTTAACAGTACAATGTTCATTGTAATTTACTTTTTTTGAATAGTACTCAATACTTAGTAGAGCAATATTTATAGTTATATTTTTATTATAAGTGTCTATAATCTAATATAATCTAAATCTAAACTTATTTATAAATGGAACTTTGTGTGTGTGTGTGTGTGTGTGTGTGTGTGTGTGTGTGTGTGTGTGTGTTACCTAAAGACTCCGAAATGGCTGAACCAATTTTCTTGAAAATTTACACAGTTGTACTATAAGCGTCTGCAAGTGTTCTTAGCTAGGTTTTGTGTTGAGGTACCCTCGATAAATATTGAAAATCAATAATCAAAAAATCGGGTTATAGAAGGGGTGGTCCGATTTTAATCAAATTTGATATAGACAAAGACATAAGAAATGATATTCAGAAATTTCAAGGTTGCAGTTCTTACAATAGTGCAGAAAATTGATAATATATATATATAAAAGGCAAGATGTTTGTGTGTATGTCTGTTTATCTGCCTGTATGTCTGTATTTTTCAGTCCTTTTATTTCTGCTTTTGCTTCGGCTCTAAGTAGGTATAATTGTAGTTCTTGGTCTCAGCCATGATACCATTTACTCAGAGGACTTATTTAGCCTTCAAAATTCAGTTTATGATGAAAAAAAACTTATTTGATATCGATAGCAGGAAATCAAAATTTTACTTACATCCATTCATTTTTCTTTCAGTCTACGGTTTCACTTTAACTGGAAACAACTATTGCTTTTTAGTCTTTCATGCCAACGTCCAAAGAGTCTGAGCTCCACGACCATGGATTAGTTTTAAAGCTTTCGTTACACCCGAGCAACGCCGGGCTATACTGCTAGTAAAATTATAGTTGACTGTAACACAAGAACTGTTGTATTTCGGTACTACTTGTTAGTACATCAGGCAGTGAAATATTTTACTGTTAAGGACTGAAATTAAAACATTTAGAAACAACACATTTGTTATCATATCTAGTCCATTAAAGGGGCAGAGGGTTGTGAAGTTCAAAGGGTTGGACTTGGTTAACCAATAGAAAGTAAGTCAATGATGGGTAGGGGAATGAGGGAATGAAGATATTGTGAAAGCTACAATTTTGGTGCCAGTTATGAAACATTTGAGTTGATACAATTGTATAATGACATGTTGAAAATAGTATCAAATGTGCTTGTGGAAAGGTTATGTTTTGTTTCGATCACATAAAGGAGCATAGTTTTTATAGAATGGAAATGTTTTGAAATATAATGTACATCAAACATAAGTAGACAATATAGTAGATGATATATCAGTTAACTGAAACAAAGTAGTTATCAGAGGATGGATATATATATATATATATATAGAGAGAGAGAGAGAGAAATCAGATTCTTGATAAAATCTAAAGAAGAATCTGCAATGTTACTGGTCCTGACCTGGCATCAGTCACTTTCCCACTGCTCCAACATAGCTCCCTTATGCTTTTTCTGTAACACTGATCAACATATATATATTTTTTTATTTTTATTTGATTTTGTTTCTTGCCTTTTCTCCTACTTGTCAAAACTCACATCTGCTTTCTTTTTTTGTTTTTTTGGCAATTCAGATCCCAGTGTAGTATCTCTTGATATTTATTTTGTATCATCCATTAGAAAGGAACCTCCTATTCACAAGACTTCTTTCTATTACCAGGATATTGATTGGAATTCATTTTTTAACTTTTTTTCAAGATGCCCCCTTCTAGTGAGATTCTTAATAGAAAGGTTAAGAATTGTGCCACAGTAGTTATTTCTTCTTCTACCTCTTTTTGGCAAAGTACCATAGGCTCTGAATTGGTTAAGCATCTCACCTCGCAGGGTCTTCTTTCACGTATGCAATACAACTTTCACTTCTCTAGAACCAACAGCCAATGTCTTATTGCTGAAAGAGTCTATCAAGCTTTGGAGTAGATAGACTAAACTATCGCCCGGTTCACACTCCACCCACGTCTATTGAACAGGTGAAGAGGCTCATCCCTTGTTCCCTGCTTAGGATGTGGTTTCTGGCTTTCTCTTTTCCAATCTTTTCACTCTTACATAGCCCCTGCGCTTCAGTGGCATTACTGCCTTGCTCGGGGTGATATGATTTAAAAAAAGAAAAAAAAAAAGATAAGAATAGTGAAACTCTGGCTGCTACTGTTAGATTTTGTAAGATTTGATTGCACGGAAAATCCAAGCTACATGCACCTATAACTTTTCATCAAAAAAAAAAAAAAAAAAAAAAAAAAAAAAAAAAAAAAAAAAGCATATACATGTATACATTCACCAATAAAAAAGCTCTTTTCATAAGATAGTTGGCTCACCAAATTTTACCGTATGCTGACATTTGCAAAAACAAAATAAATACAACCTCTTATTTATTAGCCAATAAGGAGCAAAGAAAAAAAGTTGACCTGATCCTATGTTTTTTTACAATCACATAAATACACATGATTTTTTTCCTTTTCTCTTCAGAGAGTCACAGAACATCAACTGGACATCTCGACATGCCTTTTTCACACTCTCTCTTTCACACTTCACTAATTGATTCTCCCCTTTCCTCATTACTTGACGGCAACGAAAAAGAAAGAGGAACAAAGATATCATTTCCGTTTTTATTTAAACTCTGGACAAACTTGTTCACCTACTACAACTGTATATATATCCATTACACCAGACTTGTCTTTTCTTCACAAATACATTTCGTCAGACTTTAAGAAATTTGAATCCTTAAACAGAAAATCAAAAGAAAAACTTTATACTGAACTTTCAAACATAAATGTTATTTCAAAACAGCAAATGATGTCATTCTTTTTAAATAAATTTACACTTGTTAATACAAACAAGACCCGTTTATCTTTTGTTCAACATTCAGATTCTTTCAAATGTGGTGGGCTCAGTTACATTTGACACAAGGCCAGTTCAGAAGTATAGCTGATGCTCCATACACAGTTTTGGATATCTTGACAAAATTAGGCATACTCATCTTCTTCAAAAGTTGAAAGGTTATCACAAATCCAGGAGAATTTTTGTACTGACTGTATTATCAAATAATGAAATGAAAATTTGTTTGGAATGGTCATTCTTTTAGATATTTTTGCATTAATGCAGGTTTCCTCCAAGATACTATCTTTGGACCTATATTATTCACAATTTTCATCAGTGATCTTCCTGACGTCATCAGTTCTCAACTCAATAACTATGCTGATGACAGCTATTTACTGATGTCTTAATAGTGAATCTATTCGGTTCATTGGAGCAAATAATGACTTGTTAATTTTAATGCCTCCAAAATTGCTCTCTGTTAATCATCTGAAGGAACCCTTTTCTGCTGTCGACCAAAATAGCTGATGCTAATCTTCAGGAGAGTGACCCATTGCACTTTGTGTTACCATTTTCCATGGACAAGAAGTGGAAGATCATACTGAATCAATTGTTAGGTCTGCTCCTCGGAAAGTTGATTCATTGTGTCATGCTAAACTATGTTTCTTGCCTGAATCTATCTTACATATTTATAAGTCTACCATTCATCTTTGCTTTGAATATTGCTGTCATATCTGGTCTGGTGCTCCTGCTATATATTTAGAGATTCTTGATAAAATCCAAAGAATCTGCAATGTTACTGGTCCTGACCTGGCATCAGTCACTTTCCCACTGCTTTAACATAACTTCCTTTTGCTTTTTCTATAAATACTTTCATTGTAATTATTCTGATGAACTTTCCTATATGATTACTAGACTTTATGAATTTAAGCACGACACTAATTTGGTGGAAAGGTCTCATTTTACAGCTGAAAAGTCTAGATGTAAGTAAGTTCTATGCTAACAGTTTCTTTTATCACACTTCTCACTTGTGGAATTCTCCTCCGGATTGTTGTTTTCCAGTTAAAGCTTTGATCATCAAAAATTTAAACACAATGTCAATTTTTATCTTAATTTCTGTTCTTTTGTTGTTTTTGCTCTTTTAGTTGGCAATCTAGTAGCCAGAGTAAATTTGTGTAGACGGGGTGCCAGAAAAATAAGCTTGCCAGAGCAGAAGCCATGAAAATACTTGTAGAAAAAACAGAGAGAAGCCACAACTTGTTGGTGAGAAAGTGACTGAAGTTGAGCTGCCAGATCAGAATCAGTTACATTGCAGATTTTTTGGGTTTTGTTGAGAATCCCAAGATGAATAGCAGGAGCATCCAACCAGATATAGCAACAGTATTCATTGCACAGATGAATGGTAGATTTGTATATGTGCAAGATAGATTCAAATACGAAAAACTTTCTGGCCTGACACAGTGACCCAACCCTTCCTAGCAGTAGACACTGATATAGATTTGATGTAGTTGTTTCATTTGAGGTCAACTGAGACAGTGTGGCCGAGAGGTACATTTTATTATTTTCTGGGAGGCTAGCATGATCCATACTAATGGAAGGTAGGAAAATTTCTCTATGATGGTTAAGGGAGAGCATCTTTGTTTGGGAAGCATCAAAATTTACAAACCATTTCTTACCCCAGTCCACCACAGATTGGAGGTCCCATATTGTGTGTGTGTAAATAAAAGACAAGAGGAATATAAATAAAACATAGTACACTTGGTATGTAATTCAGGTAAATTCCAAAAAAGACAAACTCAAGAGAACTCAATGTTAAATTCATTTATTTAATTTAACAGAGAATTATAATTTATAAAGGATTTTCGATTATTACTATGGATAATATGTATTATCCATCATAATAATAAAAAATCCTTTATAAAAAAAAAAAAGAAAAAAAAATATATATATATATATATATATAATTATCCAGTTATGAATTAATTGTACATTGTGACACGGAAATTTCTGTTTCGAGATAGATTCTCATCATCAGGCAATGTTGCTGTTGGTTGTGCAGATGATTTACATTTAAATGAGAAAAACCTTTGGTTTGCTGTGTATGTATGTGGGAAGATATAAAAATTAACATGTGTCTTTCTATTGGCTAATCAGAGTGGAGATTCATTTTGGGATTTGGCCCCAAAGAATACATACTAACCAGTCCTCTTCATCTGGAATTATATATATATATATATATATATATATATATATATATATATATAATACACATACATAGGTATCTCCAAAGAAAAGCTATACCTAAGGTTTCAGATAATTTCTGAAAAACAAAAATCTTTCTTGAAGTTTTATATTTTAGTTTTAATTTCAAGCTAATAGATTAGATTTAATATTTCTAATTAGAAAATAGTTTGCTGTCTTTCAAAACTAATTTAAATTCACTAGAAGGAGTTTTTTTTTCATTTTTAAATCACTAAAAACTGCTTAGCCATCTGTCAACACAATATCATCCTCTGTATTAAAATATCCTTTTAAAATAAAATATCCTTTTCTGAAACTTTATTTGATGAATATTAACTGATTTAAAGTTTAATTAATATGATTTAAAACAAATATTACTTCTAGTTTAAAACATCACAGAATTACATTTTTTTTAAATCACAGAAGTAGGTGTTTTGACAAATTGACAACTGAAAGTTTAATTTTTTTTGTATGGGACATAAATTTTGGTTGGTTGGTTGGTTGTTTTTATAGCAAATCAACCTCAGCAGGTCATTTATTGCCAACTAAATTTTATTTATTACTGGTAATACCTTTTTCTTTCAACAATTTATTATTGTTTTTTTTTATATATAAGTTTTGTGTCTAGTAATACATTTTTCTTTTCGAGTATCAAGATTCATTGGGATTTGTTTTTAAGGGCAGGGTCCCCAAGTCTGAACAATGTAAATAGTGTAATTACAATACTTCATCTCAGAAATATAGACAGATGTTGAAGGTGAATATGGCAATAAAGATGTGGACAACAGTCCGAACAATATAAATAAAGTAAATAATTACAATACCTCATCTCAGAAATATAGACAAATATTGAAAGTAAATATGGTAACAAAGATGAGGACAACAGACCGAACAGTGTAAATAGTTACAATATCTTATTTCAGAAATATAGACAGATCTTGAAGAAGGCTGGAGTGTACAACGGCCAAAACGTCATAAATATGGTAATAAAGACAAGGATGACAGTCCGAACAATGTAAATAATATCAACATACTTTCTTTTCATATTTACTAAGCTTAATAAATATCGGAAAAAGATTTTTGTAGAAATATTTTTAGATTCCAAGAATGTTACACATGTTAAAAACTGCTACAAAGAAAGAAAACAACAGAAGGTTTGTATTGCATTTCATTTAATATTTGCTTGAATCGTATTAATGATGATACAATTAAAGAAATAAAAGAATGTTGTTCAAAGCAAAGCAGATTAGGATTGTCAGACACTGATATTGAGTTTCATTCTGATTGAATGAATATTGATTTGTCTAAATAAGCCAGCATTTAACATCTTCAACATGTAGTAGTGTTTTTTTTTTTGTTTTTTTTTAGTTCAGAATGGACCTTTTAAACATTTGTGCCAATTTGTCCTTTGGTTTCTATCTTTCTCTCACTCTGTTCTATGAAACTAAAACTCTCAATTTCATTATCTGCATAGGAATTGTAACCATTTTATTTTTCTTAATGATCATTAGCTTTTTTTTTTCAACAGATGAAGCAATACATGAATTTATTACTGTCCCGGAAAAGGTCCTGAAATATCTAGTACTGTGCAAAAGTATCAGGACAAGAACTATTTTATCTTTTATGAGGCAGAAAATAAACAATTTAATTAAAGTAATTTTATTTGATTTACTCAACAAATGCTTTAACAAGAAAAAAATACTTGTTACAAAATAAATTTAATATTTAGTATAATAGCCTTTTGCTTTGAAATAATAAAATTGCGACAATTTACCAATCGCACGTTATATATATATATATATATATATATATATATATATATATATAGTACTATGCAAAAGTATTAGGACAAGAACTATTTTATCTTTTATGAGGCATATTGACAGAAAATACTTTAATTAAAGTAATTTTATTTGATTTACTCAACAAATGCTTTAACAAGAAAAAAATACTAGTTACAAAATAATTTTAATATTTAGTATAACAGCCTTTTGCTTTGATCTTCATTATGTCAGGCATTGACATAAACTTCTTCAATAAATCTAATGGTATCTCCTGTCAAGCAGCTTGTATTTGTTCCCAAAGTATGTCTTGCGAAGTACCATTAGATTTTCAATTTTTTATCCAAAATATCCCATAGATGTCCAATAGAGTAGTTTTAAAATAACTTGTTTAATAGAAAATAGGAAAAACGAAATATAACTTCTTTTTAATACATGTCTTTTACACCTAGTTTTAAATAATCAATATTTATTAGCAATTTACTTGGCTTTTCAAGCTGTATTTGAATTTCAGTGAGGTTTTTAGGAAAATTTACTTTTACACTTACACTACTTGTAGTGTGTAAAAGTGTTAGGACAGGAGTGATTTTGAACTTTATTTGGATGCCTCATAAAAGATAAAATAGTTCTTGTCCTAATACTTTTGCACAGTACGTATGTGCTAGAAGATGCTTTAACAAGTAAAATATTTACATATACATCGCATGCATACAGTGTTAAACAGAAGAAATGACCCACCTAGGCAAAATGGCAATCTGCTTAAGAAGTTTTAAATATTTAATAACAAGCAGTATAGCCCGGCATTGCTCGGGTGTAACGAAAGCTTTAACACTAATCCATGGTCCTGGAGCTCAGATTCTTTGGACGTTGGCATGAAAGACTAAAAAGCAATAGTTGTTTCCAGTTAAAGTGAAACTGTAGACTGAAAGAAAAATGAATGGATGTAAGTCAAATTTTCATTTCCTGGTATCAATATCAAATAAGTTTTTTTTGTCATAAACTGAATTTTGAAGTCTAAATAAGTCCTCTGAGTAAATGGTATCATGGCTGAGACTAAGAACTACAATTATACCTACTTAGAGCCAAACCCAAAGCAAAACTAAAATAAAGGGCTGAAAAAATACAGACATACAGGCAGATAAACAAACACACACAAACATCTTGCCTTATATATATATATATATATATATATATATATATATCAATTTTCTGCACCGTTGTAAGAACTACAGCCTTGAAACTGCTGAATATCGTTTATGTCTTTGTCTATGGGTGTATCAAATTTGATTAAAATCGGACCACTCTTTCTATAACCCGGTTTTTTTGATTATCGATATTTATCAGGGATACCTCGACACAAAACCTAGCTAAGAACACTCACAGACGCTTATAGTACAAGCATGTAAATTTTCAAGAAAATCGGGTCAGCCGTTTCGGAGTCTATAGGTAACGGAAACACACATACAAAGTTCCATTTATAAATAAGTTTAGATATACTTCAAAAGTAATATCTTTTGTTAATCAAGAAGACTGTATTGAAAGTTGTTGCATTTCTATCAAACCAGTTCAAGGAGATAGCAGTTAAGTATGCTTGGGCGATCATGTCTTGAAAGAGACATGACTGACTGAGCAGAAGATTTTCCTACAGTAGGTTGCAATTACTTTCTATGGTAAACTGGTTGTCAATCAAGGCTATAAAACCCAATCTGTCCTGCTATTTAACCCATAGGTGGAGGGAAGAGACAAATTAATACCTTTCTCAAGGGTTTTTGCATGTAAGTGACTGCAGCGAATTCAACTGGAATTCGAACTCAGTTCTTCAATTTCTCATTCCGAGCCTATATCCAACTACACCACAATGCACATCGAGGAGATATTTTTTATTTTTTTTAAATCGTGTCACCCCAAGCAAGGTATTCTACTGCCACTATAGCACAGGGGGTTACATAGAGGGATTGGGTATAGGAAATGTCAGAAGGAGGGTGATAGACAACTTAGGATGTACATAGGGAGAGAGTTGGAGAGAGTGGGTGTGAGTTAGTGTGTTAGGAGGTGTCTATTGACCTTACATTTAAACTCCTGGAGGTTGTAGCCGTTGGGGAAGAAAGCATACAGTAGGGAATTCCACAGGCAGGAAGTGCGAGGAAAGAAGCTGTTGGAGTAGAAATTGCGGTTACATTTCATCGGTTTCACTGTGAAAGGGTGAGACCTAGTTGCCAATCTAGTATCTCGTGCAAATTCACATCTAGGGGGCACCAGTGATTTAAGTTCATCAGAGCAGAAGCCATGAAAGTATTTATAGAAGAGGCACAGAGAAGCCACGTCACGCCGGTGAGAGAGATACTGCAGGCGGTCAGCCAAGTTGGTATCAATCACATTACAGATTCTTCGCTGTATTTTGTCAAGAACCCCGAGGAGAATAGAAGGGGCACCCGACCAAATGTGGCAGCAGTACTCAATACACGGGTGGATGGTGGATTTATATAATTGCAGGATAGATTCAGGCGGAAAGAATTTCCGGGTCCTGCACAGAGAGCCGACTTTCATAGCTGCAGATTTAGCAATGGATTCGACGTAGTCATTCCACTTGAGGTCTGCCGAGAGTGTCAGGCCAAGCAGGCGTAGTGATTTACTCTCTGGGAGGCAAGCCCGTTCCATGCTAATGGTAGGGAGGTGCAGTTGTCTGTGGTGGTTAATTGACAGCAGCTTCGTTTTGGAAGAATTGAATTTTACGAGCCATTCCTTACCCCAATCCACCACGGATTGGAGGTCCTTCTCAAGCTCGGCAGCGAGATTTGCCTTGTCACCAACACCAGATTTTTGATCGAGGCAAGAGTAAACTGTGGTATCATCAGCGTCACAGATCTGAATATTTTTCCCTTTTAAATCATTCATCCTAAATAAGGCAGAAATGCCACTGGTGTGCAAAGGGCTACAGTGAGAGAATAAAAATGGTACAGGGAATGTCGAAGAAAAGATAAGAGATGGATAGGAATCAAATGGATAAAAGATGGCAACTGATCCCGCATTTTAACTTTTGCATCATAATACTGAAAATAACGCAGGCAAAAGTCATGAGCCATTCATGGAAATGTAGAATTAGCTACTCTTATTGAAAGAAGATTGTTTGTTTTGTTTTGACAGCATATCAACCCTTCTGTTTCATTTAATGCTTAAACTGGATTTTTATTCACGAACGTTTCAAAATGTGTCAAGTGGTAAAAGTGTTTCCGAAACATCACAAGCGGTATAGTTCAAGATGCATGGTTCAAGAGTATTTTAAAACTTAAGTTGTATGGTCCAGAATCCAAGCTTTATTTTCTTTGGATATTCTATTATTTGGGCAGTTGGTTTGTTTTTGAAGTGCATATTAAGATTTCATGCTTGGTAATAGTTGCTAAGTACTTTTTGTTCTTTTTACATTCTATCAAGATATGTTTGTGTTGTGGGACATTACCCACTTAACTATGGACTCTTCCTACCACTATATTAACTCAGAGTTAATCACTCTCATGGCTTCAGATCAGATCAGCGCAGTCTGTCTGTCTGTCAGTCACCAGTAAGCCAAGCTGTTCTCTTGTATCTATTTTTGACTTAATATATGTTGTTAATCATACCACCGTGTTTCAAGTTATTCAGTGGTTCCATCACTGTCACTGGTCCACATCAGTTTGACCATGAGAAATTCATTACAGTGGATGCACCTAGATGTTATTTCTGTCTTGAACGTGTGTGTCCAATTCTTATTCTGCTGAGCACTATGTCTTATCTGCGATCAGCTAATGGCTCTACATTTTCCTTTCTTATTGTCAGCTGATGTTCATATAGTTTATTGTTTGAGAGCATGTCTCAAATTGCTTGCCAATTGAAAGAAGAATAACTAACCTTGCACAAAATTCATTTATAGAGATACATTAAAGATTATCATCAGTATTTAATATGGCTCCTACTGGCATGATCTACAGCCTCAAACGGACAAGGTAGAAGGAATACAACTTTAAAATCATTTTATCTAGAATGCTCTGCCATTCCCATTGACAATAAAAAAAAGAAAACTTTTAAAAGTTTTTTTTAGCTTTCTGTAATACATTCAAATTTTTAACCCTCCACAGGGTGATCCATCATGTTGGAATATTCCACGTATTTTTAGTAAGAAGTAGAACTTTAGCAAAGCAACATATTTTTTACTGTTCAGTGCTACATCGATTTTTATCAACTTTCTTGCATCATTGCTTTCTAATGTAGTCCCAAACCAATACATACACAAATTTAGATTGATAAAAGTTTGTTTTTTTTTTATCTGTAGTGCTAGATTGGCAACAAGGTCTTGTTATTTTACAGTTGAAATGGCTCAGTGTAACTAAGTTCTATGTTAATAGTTTCTTCTATTATACTTCTTGTGCTATATTGTGTTATATAATTAAGTTATAATTGTGCTATGTCGGTTGTTAATCAACTTAATGCACCCAAAATGTTAGGAACTTGGTAATGTTCCAGTGTAAGCTGACTCCTTAGTATTCGGCTAATTGCTGACTAATATCAACTGCCTAGTAGTCTACTGAACTACAACAGAACTCTCTAGAACTCCCAAGAACTTCTCAAGTAAACTTCCTGTTAACTCTTATTAATATAGGAGGGAGAGTCCATTATCTGAGGAATAGGAGTGTTTCACCATAACAAATGAATATCAACTCAGAATGAGAAAGCAGGGAGCCAAGTTCAAATTCCAGTTGAATTCATTGCATTCACTTAAGTGCAAATACCCTTGGGTTCTAAAGCCTTGGTTGGCAACTAGTCTTCTGTATAAAGAAATGGCAACCTATTGCTGCAAAATCTTCTGCTTAGTTGGTCATGGATCGAAAGAGACATGATTGTCCAACTGTGTATCATGTAATGGCACTTAACTGACTGGTCAATGATAAATATGTCCTCCTGACTACCACCAAATGGTTGATCAATGTCTCTGTGAACAACAACACTTAAGTTGAACCAATTTTGAAAATGTTATTCTCAATATCAAAAATAGAAATAAACCATTCAAAGGTAAACCATTAAATAAAACATTCAAAGACTCCAAATTTCACAGAAATAGATGCATGCTTAAGAAGCAAGATAAATATATATTTAAAAAAAACAAATAGAAATTACTAGAACATACTTCTTTCTTCATGCCAGTGATATCCGAGATCAGTCAGTTAAGTGCCATATGTGAAACACACTTGGGCGATCATGTCTCAAAAGAGACATGACTGACTGGGCAGAAGATTATCTCGCAGTAGGTTGCCATTGCTTTCTGTGATAGACAGGTTGCCAGCCAAGGCCATAGAACTCAATCTGTCCTATTATTTAACCCATAACTGGAAGGAAGAGACAGATTAATACCTTTTCTAAGGGTATTTGTGCATAAGTGAATGCAATGAATTCAACTGGAATTTGAACTCGGCTCCCCGATTTCTCGTTCCGAGCTGATATCCACTGCACCACAACGCACATCTGCGATGTCAGAGATACATAACTTCAAATGAACAATGAATGAAAGCAGTGACAGCACTTACCCTGAATCCATCAGAAAAATTCAGGATGTAAAATTAGTAAATATTAAACACTTCAAATACCTCAGTTTATAGATCAGTCAGTCAGTTAAGTATCATACGTGATACATGCTTTGGGCGATTATGTCTCAAAAGAGATATGACTGGCTGAGCAGAAGATTATCCTACAGTAGGTTACCATTGCTTTCTGTGATAGACAGGTTGTCAGCCAAGGCCATAGAACTCAATCTGTCCCATTATGTAACCCATAACTGGAGTGAAAAGACGGATTAATACTTTTCGCAAGGGTATTTGTGTGTAAGTGAATGCAAGGAATTCAGCTGGAATTTGAACTCTGCTCCCTAATTTGTCATTCCATTTACGTGCAAATACCCTTGGGAAAGGTATTAATCCATCTCTTTCCTCTAGTTATGGGTTAAATAACAGGACAGATTGGGTTTTCTAAAGTTATTTATAAATGGAACTGTCTCTGTGTGTGTCCGTTACCTATAGACTCCACGGCTGAACCGATTTTCTTGAAAATTTACACACTCGTACTATAAGCGTCTGCGAGTGTTCTTAGCTAGGTTTTGTGTCGAAATACACCCGATAAATATCGAAAATCGATAATTGAAAAAAATCGGGTTATAGAAGGAGTGGTTTGATTTTAATCAAATTTGATGCACTCATAGACAAAGACATAAGAAACGATATTCAGAAGTTTCAAGGTTGCAGTTCTTACAATAGTGCAAGAAATCGATAATATAAAAGGCAACATATTTGTGTGTGTGTCTGTTTATCTGCCTGTATGTATTTTTTTCAGTCCTTTTATTTTAGTTTTTGCTTCGGGTTTGGCTCTAAGTAGGTATAATTGTAGTTCTTTGTCTCAGCCATGATACCATTTACTCAGAGGATTTATTTAGCCTTCAAAATTCAGTTTACAACGAAAAAACTTATTTGATATCGATACCAGGAAATGAAAATTTGACTTCCATCCATTCATTTTTCTTTCAGTCTACGGTTTCGCTTTAACTGGAAACAACTATTGCTTTTTAGTCTTTCATGCCAACGTCCAAAGAGTGTGAGCTCCAGGACCATGGATTAGTTTTAAAGCTTTCATTATACCCGAGCAACATATGGTACTTAACTGACTATATGGATCAGCTATAACAAATTAAGTGTAGGGGGAAAAGAAGATTGAACATAGAATAGACTGTGTTAGAGATAATTTCATGCAACACTGCAAATTGCTATAAAACAGTAAAAAATCTTAAAACTTGACAGGTTATGAAATCACTTCATCAGATCAAGACTTTCATATGGATGTCATGCCTGGTGACAAACCCATTCAGAAATATCTAAACTGCCTTTAGCCGCATCCTAAGATCAATGGTGAAGAAAGGCTTTGATCAAGTAAAGCCTGAGGGTCTTGTCAAAGATCATTCTTCTTTGAACATTGTAGACTGATAAAAACCACATCACTTGAGGACTACCAACAGCAGCAACAACTAAAAAAGCACATGCAACTTGAAAAAATAATGACATAATAAAGATTAACACTCCACACCAATCCAAACAACCGCCCCATCACTACTGGAAAGAGCAATAAAGAAAGTTTCTGCTCATTGGTACCCCTATGTATTAATTTACTCGAGCTACTAGACTAGCAACAATGTCCCACCCTCTTACTGTGAAACAGATAAAATGTAACTGCAATTTCTACTCTAACAGCTTCTTTTCTCACACTTCCCCTCTGTGGAATTCCCTTCCCCGACAGCTACCATCTCCAAGAATTTAAATGTAAAGTCAATAGTCATTTCCTATCTAACATCCTTTCTCTCAAGCTCTTTTCTCCATCCACCTCACCCCCATCACACCAGTATTCTCATCTTTCTAGTACCCTTCTCCTGACACCCCCTATAACCTCTTTATCATCACTTCCCTCTATGTAGCCCCCTGTGCAACAGTGGCAGTAAAACTGCTTTGCTTGTGGTGAAATGATTAAAAAAAATAAAATACTGGACTTGAGAAACTTGTTTTTCCTAAAAAAAAGTTATTTAAGAGGAAGATTTTGTAAACTTGAGCTGAAAGCAGTCCTGGCTGCTCAGTCAATGAATGCCAAACGTTTCATCATTAATTTGAATTGTAATTAATTTTTTATTACAATTTTTTTTATTTTCAATCTATCAAATCTAGAATCAAAAGCAAAGATCTAAAAATCCCTCCACAAATTCCTCAAGTTATGGGTTACATCTTGTTGTGGAAGAATATCCTGTCCTACCCAGGAATGGGTGTGGTCCAGTTTATAAAAGACCTAGATGAGAACGAACTACAGAGATAGGGCTCGAGAGTGATCGAGTGTGTTCATGATTATACAAGAGTTTTCGTCATTACATGGGAGTGATCGAGATTATTCGTCATTATACCAGAGTTGAAAGCCATCGGCCTTAGACGAGAGTTAGACGTCACTAGACGGAAGCCTACTTCTCAAGACGGATGCATACGTCTTATACAGAGATATTGCCTTCGTAATTGTTATTCGTGTTAACTGTTCGTTGGTGTACTTGTATTTGGTTTATTGTACTGAGGTATAATAAATCTCTATATATTCTCAGTGTTAAGAGTTATTTCTTGCACTATTCTTTCTCTGTTTATCCCCTCCCGGGATACAACACATCTTATGGCTTTTAATAGGATGTATAATAATATCCGGACAAAAGTGAAGAAAATAAGATAAAGTAGAAAAGCTTGTTCAGACAACTTGTTTTTATTTAGGTCAGAATGAGAGACAAGAAAACTATGTTGAATTTTTCAGTAAAGAGTAATAAATAACGTTATCAAATGCTACAGCCAGAAATTTGTTTTCTTTCTATCATTACACCTGATATATGGATATATTTAATTTATTTTTTTTTTTAATATTATTATTCCTCCATAAAATAGGAAATTGTGGCTCTCCACAAATGCCTTTTTCTTTATTATCTGTGAATTACTAACTTCTTGAGACAGAGAGTGAAGTGATTTACTGTTATTGCTTCCACAGTTAGTTTTGAATTTGTAGTTCTTCCACTAGACTGGCTCTCACTCCAAAGCTAGTGAGTTCAGTCTTCCCAACTGGTAAGGGGGAAGTGAAGAAGAGATAGGTTCATGCCTTTGCCAAGGTCATAAGTGAAAGTGAGAACAGAACAGAATATGGAAATTTTAACTTAACTCGCTGATTCTCTAACCAAACATTTAAAAAAACCAAAAAACAAAAAAAAACCCCTGTATTTTAAAATATATATTCAACCGCTCTCTTTGTGGGAAGATAGAGTGCCTATTTTGGGATATAAAATTACAGTATTTTGATCTTGTTATCCACAAAAAGAAAATCAATTTCTTTTTTATAATCAAGAGTAAAAATTAGAAATTTTCAAAACACACATAAACAAACCTTCAATATTACACCCCTCACTAATTACACGTTTACAGTTATATATATATATATATATATATATATATATATGTGTGTGTGTGTGAAAAGTATATTATATATATATATATATATATGCAATTTGTTACATATATTATTTATATATTATATATGCGTGGTACTTATTTAAAAGTGCTCAATATCAGTGATAGAGCAGACATATTCATATAAAAGACATTCAATCACAACTATCTATATGAATATATATTCTTTTTTTATTTTTTTATGTTTTTATTTATTTTTTTTTCATTGGAGTAGATAGATCTATCTATCGCCCGGTTCACAATCCACCCATGTCTATTGAACAGGTTAAGAGGCTCATCCCTTGTTCCCTGTTTAGGATATGGTTTCCGGCTTTCTCTTTTCCCATCTTTTCACTATTACGTAGCCCCCTTCACATCAGTGGCATTACCGCCTTGCTCGTGGTGATACGATTAAAAAAAAAAAAAAAAAATATATATATATATATATATATATTCTAAACATATACTGTTAAATATAAGAAACAATGAGTGTCTATTATGTTTAATCATTAGCCATTCTAAACGTCATATTTTGGCTTTAATTTCAATTTAAAATAAAGACAAAAATTCTCCATTTGGATAATTTTTTATTAATTTGGTTCTAAGCTTTCGGCTCACATGAGCCATCTTCAGATAGGTGATTATATATATATATATATATATATATATATATATAATCACGCTATTAATTCCTCAAGATATAGGTTACATCACATGGGTGTTAGTAGGATGTATAATACTATTTGGACAAAAGTGGAGGAAATAAGACAAAGTGGAAAAAGCTTGTTATTTTAGGTTGGAATAAGAGACAAGAAAAGTATGTTGAATTTTGCTAGAAAGAGTAATAAATAACATTATCAAATGCTACAGCCCTGACAAGTGAGAAGATTATAACAGTGGACTCATGAAACTTCGAAGTTGGCATGAATCTGTTATGTTAAAGACACAAACTTTGTATTCATCAACGCTCTATCTACACCCTAATATCAAGCACTTTACAATAAAAAACCTGCTTGCCAAAATATATATTATCAGTAAAACCACTGTAAAACAACAATCTTGGCACTAAGCATTATCACAATTGAACACACACACACATATATATAATATATATTAATGCATATTTAGGCAGCAACCTCATTTTTTAAGCTTGTTTGTTGAAAACAACTGACAAGGAAGATTTTATTACTTTTTTTATTTAATTTTTCCTTTTTGCTTGAGATAATAAATGTGAAAATTTTCTGTAATTATTATTCCAAGTGCTTTCAGCCATTTCTCTGGCCATTCTCATGAAGTAGCTGAAAGTGCTCGGAAAAAATAATTATGGAAAAAAAATATATCTATGTACTCGCAGTATAGCCTGGCGTTGCTCGGGTGTAATGAAAGCTTTAACACTAATCCATGGTCCTGGAGCTCACACTCTTTGGACGTTGGCACGAAAGACTAAAAAGCAATAGTTGTTTCCAGTTAAAGCGAAACTGTAGACTGAAAGAAAAATGAATGGATGTAAGTCAAATTTTCATTTCCTGGTATCGATATCAAATAAGTTTTTTTGTTGTAAACTGAATTTTGAAGGCTAAATAAGTCCTCTGAGTAAATGGTATCATGGCTGAGACTAAGAACTATAATTATACCTACTTAGAGCCAAACCTGAAGCAAAAACTAAAATAAAAGGGCTGAAAAAATACAGGCAGATAAACAAACACACACAAACATCTTGCCTTTTATATATATATAATCGATTTTCTGCACTATTGTAAGAACTGTAACCTTGAAACTTCTGAATATCGTTTATGTCTTTGTCCATGAGTGTATCAAATTTGATTAAAATCGGACCACTCCTTCTATAACCCGATTTTTTTGATTATTGATTTTCGATATTTATCAAGGGTACCTCAACACAAAACCTAGCTAAGAACACTCGCAGATGCTTATAGTACAAGTGTGTAAATTTTCAAGAAAATCGGTTCAGCCGTTTCGGAGTCTATAGGTAACAGGGACACACACACAAAGTTTCATTTATAAATAAGTTATATATATATATATATATATATATATAAAAATTATGCATGTATGTATATATATATACATGTGAGAGTGTAAAAATGCAGATGTAAATAAAAATATATCTGTAAAATGACAATAAAAATAAGGACAAGAAAACTTTTTATCAATACATTTTGTCCACTGAAACATTTACTATTAGGTATCAAATTACATTACTTAGGGTTCACCATCGTTTACCTGGACTTTCACAGTTGATCTGGATAATATTTGTCAGTGTTCTTAAATGTAAAAATATTGAAAATCTAACAATATTTTTGCTTCTATTCATTAATACATGTTGCAATAGAAATCCTTACTTTTGCTACAATAAAGTTTATCAGAGGATGAAACATATCAATAAAGAAAAGTTTTCTTTTTATCTTTATTTATGTGTGTATGTACATATAATTGATTTGTTTGAATATTATTGTGAAAAGATATTCATATTTGAGTAGATACTATCTCAGAGGTAGAATCGCCGACTGACGCCAATTCAGTCAGGTTTCAATCCTGGGTAAAAAGCAATTGGATGTATGAATAAGTTTATTAGTACCCCTATACCAAAAACTTTTAAAGACCAATAATAATTTGCTTTTGTATATAAATACTTAGCTAAAAATAAAATCCTTACATCTGCTTTGATAAAGTCCCTCAAAGGATGAAATGTGTCAGTTAAGATAAACTTTCTTTTTGTCTTTATTCATATGTATACAGGACGCAATGAGTAAATTGTCATCATTTTAATTTCTCGCATGCACATGGTTCGTTTTTTTTTTGTCAAATGCACAGTATAGTAGGGTCAGTTGTGCACTGTCTGTGAGAAAAGAGCACCATGATGCAATTTACTCTACCAGAGATTTGGAAACAGCATGCTTTACTGCTTGACATTTATGTTAGGAGCTCCAATATGAACATTTCAAAGTGTTTGGGTATCAATCTTAGGACAGTGACGAGGATTTAGAAAGAGTTGGATGATATATCCAATCAACATCATAATGTTTAGAGTGATCACTAGTTTGGTTTGGTTTATTGCATATCAACCTCAATGAGTCAGTTAATGCATACAAAAGATTTGTATGAAAATAATATATATACTTTGTAAGAAATAAGTTTGTAAATCAGGTTTCATTGACATATTTTTGTAGAGTGGATTGTGTTGCGAGTCAGATGTATAACTGGTAATATTTTTTTTTACTTCAAAATGAATTGCTGGTAATATATTTTTCTTCAAAAATGTATTCCTGGAACTTTTACGATAAAAGCTTATTTTTATACTTTCATAGTGTTTTGATCCTAGTTTGGGGGTTAACTATTTGCCCATTGCTGGAACCCTCACAGGTGCTATCACACAGAGTCAGGATGGACCTGGAAACAACAGCAATTAAAAAGTGATTTGATGTTTCTCACAACCTCCCAGCCTTGCTGCTGGATGCAGTTTATTGTCATACACAAGACCAGTAATCCCTTGTGATGGCGATGTTATGTCTTAAAGAGACAGTACTACCCTTGGTCAAGAGGGTAACAGTTGGAGGTACCTATGTCTGGCAACAGGAATCTGCACCATGCCACACAAGCAGGATAACCCAGCCATGGCTTTTGGACAATTTCTGCAACCACATCATTCTTTACATCTGGCCACTTAACTCCCCAGACTGCAACCCCTTTGATGTGTGGGGTGCAGTTGAGCATTAAACCAAAAAACTCCTTGTAACACCAAAGATGAACTGACAGCAAGGATTATGGCAGCATTCAACAAATTAAGCAAGGAGACTATCCAAAAGAATTGCAGGAGATTCTGAAGTCGTCTGGAGGCCATGATTGAAATCAATAGTGATTTTATTGAATAACTTTATTCCTTAGTATTAAAGATATTTTGGTATAATTTTGGTAAATATATCTTTCAAAATAAGATGTCAGTGTTATTTCCGTTTTAGCATAATTTAGTTGACAATTTATCTATCGGACTGTGTGTGTGTGTGTGTATATATATATATATATATATATATATATATCTAATCTAATCTAAACTTATTAATAAATGGAACTTTGTGTGTGTGTGTGTATCCGTTACTTATAGACTCCGAAATGGCTGAACCGATTTTCTTGAAAATTTACACAGTTGTACTATAAGCGTCTGCGAGTGTTCTTAGCTAAGTTTTGTGTCGAGGTACCCCTAATAAATATCGAAAATCGATAATCAAAAAAATCGGGTTATAGAAGGAGTGGTCCGATTTTAATCAAATTTGATACACTCATAGACAAAGACATAAGAAATGATATTCAGAAGTTTCAAGGTTGCAGTTCTTAGAATAGTGCAGAAAATCGATAATATGTATATATATATAAAAGTTTTCATTACACCCGAGCAGCGCCGGGCTATACTGCTAGCCTATATATATATATATATATATAGCCGGGCTATACTGCTAGCCTATATATATATATATATATATATATATATATATATATATACACACACATTTTCAATCAAAGTCTATCTACAGCAGATACAAAGTTTATATACACACATATACTCATCTTTTCCTGTATAACACTAGGTCAAAAGAGAAAAACGAAATCAAAAGGAAAAAAATTAATTTCTCAAATGGGTCACTACTGGACATGTTACTGATATCTGGCCTAAGTGTAGATCGTATACACCAAAGCAAAAGTGGAAATTACTGACCCCACACCCGACTCAGAAAAGCCGTTAGCAAAACACACTGAGTCATGATTTAGCAAGGGAGTCCAGAATCTACTTCAGACTTATTGATATTACTGTCAGTTTTTACCACCTAAAGCTCTGTCTTGGTATTTAGAAAAAAGACAAATGCCAAGCAAAAGAAATCACCAGCAGATTTTTTTCATGTTTGCTTAGGTTTTTTTTTTTTTAATTTCTTTTGAACATAATTTTCAATGGATTGAGAGTAGGAGGGTTAAAGAGATGACATTTTTTTCATGAAGCACTTCAGAAAAATAAAATGATAAACCAGGGTAGTATGTACTTGGACAAAGCAATAACCAAGTAGTACTAAAAAATAATGATTACACGAGTTATGCCTAGATATGGGAAGCAGAACAAGACCGGTCTAACGTTATGATTTAATAAGGGGTTCAGTTCAAAATTCCCTGCAAGTTATTCAGATTGATAAACTGGAAAGCAAAATTTTATTGTGTAAAAAAAAAAAAAAAACACAACATGATGATAATAGACCAACTGTCAGTCAGTTTAAGTGCCATACGTTATACACGCTTGGGCGATCATGTCTCGAAAGAGACATGACTGACTGGGCAGAACATTATCCCGCAGTAGTTTGCCATTGCTTTCTGCGGTAGACTGGTTGCCGACCAAGGCTCTAGAACCCAATCTGTCCTGCTATTTAACCCATAACTGGAAGGAAGAGACGGATTAATACCTTTCCCAAGGGTATTTGCGCGTAAGTGAATACAATGGATTCAGCTGGAATTCGAACTCGGTTCCCCGGTTTCTCGTTCCGAGCCGATATCCACTGTACCACAATGCACATCCTCTGACCAACTGTAAGTCGTGTAAAAAACTCTAAATACTGTTCACTTAGGTAAAAGAAGGATGAGAACACTGGTGTGAAGAGAGCTGCATGAGAGTAGAGAGGAAAGAAAGAAAGAACACGATACAAGGGTTGTCAGAAAGGATGCAAGTGAAGGAGATAAAAAAAATGGCAATTGACGTGGCATTTAAATTCCTGGAGATTACAGCTGTCAGGGAAGCAAGTAAATGAAAGTGAATTCCAAAGGTAGGAAGTGCAAGTAAAGAAGCTACTAGAGTAGAAGTTGTGGTTACATTTAATTGATTTCGCTGTCAAAAATGACACCTTCATACTCTGGCCACACTAGGAAGTCATTCAGCTACTACTGGATTATGTGAATTCAATAAGATCTTTGATACAGTTCACAATAAAGAAAGAAAAGAACTAACATTCTTAATTTATCTCGAACAGAGCAGGAGTTCAAGACATCTATATATTGCGAGCTAACATTCACCGAAGAATACTTCAACTCCCACCATCCATACAATGTAAAGAAAGTCATAAGTGGCAACCCAGAGATATATGAACAAGAAATGGTTATTATAAACAGTACCCTATAACGTAGTAGCTACCCTGGGTATGTGACAGCAGCTGCAACAAAGTGAGATAGAAAGGGTGCAAGAGGATAAAATTGCTCAAAAAACAGCCTCAATCTTCTCACTCTATGTGAAGGAATTATCAGAAAAAATAAAATAGATCCGTGATCCATGTAACATCAACACGACCTTCAAAATTGGTTCAACACTTCGCAGATACCTCTTCTGAGTGTAGAGGAAAACATGGTTAAGGAATGCTTGTATGTCATTCCATGCATCTGTGGGAAGAAATACAAATGAGAAACAGATCACCCACCCCTTAAGATAAGACTGCAAGAAAACCATAAAGTAGTAAAACGAGAGTAAATAGAAGAATCAGGAAAAGCTGACCATATATGGAGAGAAAAGGGAGATAACCACTCACTGTGGGATGAAGTTGAAATAACAGACAGAGAACATCACTGGAAAATACAAAAACTTAAGGAATCGGCACATATTCTTCTTCTTCTATGTGCCTTGTCCCTTCAGGACGTAGGCGATCATGGCCTTCCACGTTTCCCTATCCCTGGTGGCTCTGAGCACGCCTTCTCCTGTTACACCATGCAATCTTTGTTCCGTCATCCACCTGATTAGGTCCTTCAAATATGTTACCCGTTGCTTTCCCCTGTCTCTTTGGCTAAAAAATTCTAAGTTGTCCAAGCATGGAAAGAAATACAATATGGGAACCATTAATATAGAATGCTTGAGAAAAACAATTACAAAAAGTAAAAAAAAAAAACGATACTGATACATTATCTTTCTATGAGAGTCATTCAAGAAATAAGGTGAACTTTTTGGTATAAGGATTTCTAATACAGATAAGCTTACTCTTTTTTTATTTTTCAACAGTCTCCCAGCAGTGTCACACACCTTTCCCATCTGTGCACAAGCTTCCATATTCCCCCAGCATAAAAATCTTTGGACTGATGTCGCAGCCAATCGCTCACAGCACTTTTGACTTCATCGTCACTTTCAAACTTTGTGTCTCTCGTGAACGCTTTCAAGGGACCAAACAGGTGAAAGTCTGAAGGGGCAAGGTCTGGGTTGCATGCGGGATGAGGGAGTAGTTCCCAGCCCAGCTCATTGATGATCTGCATCATTTGGGTAGCTGTGTGAGACCTTGTGTTATCTTGATGCAAGACCACTCCATGTGACATAACCACTGTGTTTGTTCAACAGATAGGCTCAAAGTCCTTGCAATGTCACCCACTGTCACCCTTCTGTCAGACTGAGGTTATTGACTGATTCGATCACCTCAGGAGACCTCACTTCTGTAGGCCTCCCAGGCCTCTCTTCATCCTCAACACTGCTCCATTCTTCTTTAAACAATTTAACCCACTTGTAGACATATTTTTGGCTGAAACATGTGGCACCATACACAGTTGACATTCTCCTATAAATTTCAACTGGTTTGCACCCTTCAGCAACCAAAAACTTGATAACTGACCTCTGTTCAATCGTGGAGTACGCTTCTTGGTCAGCCATCTTTGTTAATCTCCAAAACTCTCAAAGTCTTTCAATCTACAAAAAAAATTAAGTCCCTTTGGAAATAAGTAAATTAAAAAAATTAAAAAAGTAAGCTTCTATCTGTATTAGAAGTCCTTATACCAAAAAATTCACCTTACTTATTGAATGACCCTCATAAGTCTCAAAAATTAATACACTGATGTCCCCAAGTGGATAAAAGTGTTGGTTGATTGATTGACACAGAGTTATGAGTTCAACAACTGGCTACAGCAGAACAAAAGCTTAGATAGTTGAGTTAAAGGGAGATAAAAGATATTGAAATATCTGGAAGAGGCTCTCTGGAAATAGAACAATCTACTCTGGTGAATGGGTAAAGAAATTCCAGTCATCTGAAGAAGATCACATAGTGAATGTGGCAACAAAGATGAGGACAATAGTCCAAACAATGTAAATAGTGTAATGTTTTTATTACATATATCAGGGAGAGTAGTCACAGTTGCAAAATATGGCACAAGGTCTTGTGAAGAGCCATGATCAACCACCTCCTGAAGTGCCAGAGTGCATGGGAAGAACTGACCCCAAAATAGCCAGTCTTTACCACTATTGTTGGTGTATTTGTGACCCTACTCTGTTTCATACAAAGCAGTGATGTTGTCTCAAAGACAGACCAGTTACCAAACTGCCACGTTTTACTTGATCACCTGTTTAGAAACAAATTAATCATATTTTATTCTAAATTCATTTTCAATATTTACATATTTATAATAAAAATACTTGCAGGCATTTATTGACTACAATAGTTTCAATATGATTTTGTTAGAATATTTAAACCTGTTAACTCAAGTCATCACTGCCAGAAGACTTCCAATTTTGAACTTCTAACTCCACTGTTCTAGTTCAGAACTCATGTTCTTTTGAATCACTCATTAGTCTTATGCCAATGTTTTTTTTTTTCCAAAATTGTTGAACTTTCTCGACTAAAAGAGTTGCAAAATGAAAATACTTCCTACAGTCTGCACTGTTTTGAAAACTGTTTCATAGTTTCACTCCATGATTTGGTTAAATTATTGCAGAGATAACATTTTTTGATAAGAGATTTTCTGAATGTGGAGTGTTTACAAGTGAAACACGGGTCCTGAAATAAATTAATCTTGCTTGCTCAAATACAAGGATCATACATCACCAAGTATTTCCTATTGTAGTAAAACAAATAGCAAACTAGAATGTTCTTATATATTTATTTTTTGACAACAATTCAGAAGCTGAAATTGAAAATAAAGCAGATATTGTGCAAATGAATAATTGTAATGCTAATATTAGTTATCTGTCTATTTCTGAGATGAAGTAGTATTTAGAGTATTTACATTATTCAGACTATTGTCCTCATCTTTGTTGCCAGGGATTATAATAAAGGGTTCAATTTTAAATTTCTAGCACCTGAAGAAGGCCAGAGCGTACAAGAGCCGAAATGTCATAAAAATGACAACGAAGATGAGGACAATAGTTCGAATAATGTAAATACTGTTAATATTAGCTGTTTCTTTATAAGGAAACATTTAATATTCAGTAACTGAGAAGCCAGCACTACTCAAGTTTTGCTTTTCTTCACATTTTGGTCATTGAGCTAGAATCAAAGTGTAGTATCTGTATATGACAATATTAACCAATTACTTATGCAGAAACATTCAGTATTTATTGATGAAAATAGTCAAAAATGTATAAAAAACATGGACAGTTTATACAAATTTTGAATTGAAAGAAAGTCAAATTATTTGAAATTTTGGAAAAATACAATAAAATATTTATTCATACCTAGTCTCATGAATTTATCATATTTTAAAAAATATATGAAGAGGTATTGAAAGTTTTCAAGCTGACACAAATCATGAAATCTGATGAAACAGAATTTGTGAAGGAATCCTTTCTTTGTCAAAGAAAGAACTTTTCACCACCCCTTGTGTATGCATGTATTTTTACTCCAGAAGTTTTTGTTTAGTGGCATATCAACACCTCTACAGGTCATTTAATGCCAAAATCTATTTTGTACAGGAAGTTTTTCCCATCTGAAACCATCCTGCACATATATAAATCTACCATCCGCACATGCATTGAATACTGCTGCCATATCTGGTGCCCCTGCTATCCACCTAGGGGTCCTTGACAAAATCCAACAAAGAATCTGTAATGTGATCGATCCCAACCTGACAGCTCAGATACAGTCACTTCCTCACCGGCGCAATATGACTTCCCTCTGTCTCTTCTACAAATAATTTCATGGCTTCTGCTCCGATGAACTTAGCTCACTGGTGCCTCTTATATATATATATAAATTTACTTGAGCCAAAAGATTAGCAATCTGGTCCCACCCTTTTACTGTGAAACAAATAAAATGTAAACGTAAATTCTGCCCCATCAGCTTCTTTTCTTGTACTTCCCACCTGTGGAATTCCCTTCTGTTTACTTGCTTCTCCAACAACTACAATCTCCAAGAATTTAAATGTAAAGTCAATAGTCATCTCCTATCTTACTAACCTGCATCCTCTCTCTCATGCTTCTTTCTCCATCCACTCCACGCTTATCAGTATTCTCATCCTTCTCTTACTAACTTCCTGACACCCCCCTATAACCTGTCACTCTTTCTCATAACTTTCCTACTATGTAACCCCCTGCACACCAATGGCAGTAAACTGCCTTGATTGGGGCGATATTATAAAATAAATTTAAAAAAAAATTTGTTTTGAGATGATCATTGTTTTAGTTGTACAAGTATGACTATGGGGGAAGAAGAGAAGGATTCATATCTTTCCCCATGGGTATTTGCGTGTAAGTGATTATGATGAACATAACTGTAAAAGGAACTTGGCTCCCTGATTAAAAATGCTGAGCCATTATCCATTACACCATCCACACATCCAAATTACAGCACCTGGTATTTTCAAGCAGCCACCCATCTAAATACTGACCAGGCTTGATATTGCCTAACTTTGGTGACTGTACAGGAACTGGTGTTCTAACATGGAGCAGCTGTAAGCAGCTCTTAGTCAAAAAAAAAAAAAAACACACACATATACATCATCATCATTTAATGTTCGTTTCCATGGCTAACATGGTTTAGACGGGGTTTTCTTGATGGCTCTGTAATTGAACCATCATGAAATATTGGAGTGAGTTTTACAGCTGGATGCCCTTACTGACACCAACCAGTTTAGAAGAGTGGAAGATTACCTAAAAGAGTTCAGCCTACCATATTCCATGCAGAGTAGGTGTAGAGGTTTTTATATCAGATTTCCTTCTCCTAGATAAGTTGCTACCCCAAGTTAAAGACTCTTACTCAGCCTAACTTTTCTTTTTCTCTCAAATAACCCCAGTTTGGGGGTTTATTTGCCCATAGCTGCAACCCTAACAGGTGCTACCACCCTGGGGTAAGGTAGACCTGGGAACAACATCAATTAAGAGGAGGTCCCATGCTCCACTAAACCAACCAATCTCATAGTCAGATGCCTTACTGCCTGAGGGAGTTGAAAGTCATACCCTGTATGTGTGTGTGTGTGTGTGTGTGTGTGTGTGTGTATATCGTTTCTTATATGAATGGTTAAAGGAAGTCAGCAAGCTAGTCAGAGGGTTGAGTTCAGTTGCATTGTTATCAGAAAAAAAAAAAAAGTAGTGCTGTTGTCAGTCAAATTTGTAATAGTAGCCAATTCTTTTTATGTTAGCAACTAATAATAGTTCATCATGAAATAGCCTAAAAATCTGTTTCCAAAACAAATATCGTGATTTGTCGGTTTTAGGTGATGGGGGGAAAAGTTAAATAAATAATTTGGGCTTGTAAGGAAAAAAAAAAATCATTAGGAAATGAATTTAATATCATTTAAAATAAACAAATATTTTAATTTTATTTCGATATGTTTATATAAACAATAATGGTTTAAATTGCTTGATAAATGTGATATAGAAGCAAAGACATGTTTTACATATACAAAACATATATATATAGTTAAACAGTACATTTACACCGGCCTTAATCATTTGAAAAATTGTCTGGAAAATATCTATCTTCCAGCAGGAATCAAACCTGCATACTCCCAACACCGGGGAGATACTGTCTTTAAGATCAGATGTGTCTTACCAATCAACCCATAAATGACTTCATGGTAGACAAGATTCACTTTAACCTTTATATAGTGACTAGCAGTATAGCCCGGTGTTGCTCGGGTGTAATGAAAGCTTTAAAACTAATCCATGGTCTTCGAGCTCAGACTAAAGAATATTTGTGAGAAGTTTTGTGAGAATCGGATAACAATTGCGGATTTGTATAAAGGACATACAAACAGATAAACAGACACGCACACAAACATCTTGCCTTTTATATATATAAAATCAATTTTCTGCACTATTGTAAGAACTGCAACCTTGAAACTTCTGAATATCGTTTCTTATGTCTTTGACTATGAGTGTATCAAATTTGATTAAAATCGGACCACTCCTTCTATAACCCGATTTTTTCGATTATCGATTTTCGATATTTATCGGAGGTACCTCGACACAAAACCTAGCTAAGAACACTCGCAGACGCTTATAGTACAACTGTGTAAATTTTCAAGAAAATCGGTTCAGCCATTTCGGAGTCTATAGGTAATGGATACACACACACAAAGTTCCATTTATAAATAAGTTTAGATTCTCCAGATTCATTCTATCAAATGATTAATATCTGCTCAGACTGTATCGTATGTAAACAAACTCAGCCAAAGACAGCATTACAGAATTATACGGAAATTTACAAAACTGGCATTAGGCATTATATTTTAATTTTTATTTGTTTAACAATATTATTTTTTTTAATGGATACTCGTATTTGAGTAGAAAGATATTTTCCAGACGATTTCTCAAATAATTAAGGCCAGTGGAAATTATAATGTAGTGATTAACTATACATATTTATATATGTATGATAAATAAACAAATTTCCCGCACAAGGGGTTACTGAGTGTGAGAAAATTTAAGAACAAAAACAATAATAATGAGTGGGAAAAGAAAAAAGTAATCAGAAGGACAATAGATAGGGATTGACACAGCATTTAAATTCTTGCAAATTAATGTTTGTTAGAAAGCATGGAGCTGGAAGGGAGTTCCACAAAAAAGAAGTGCTAAAAAGAAACTTAGCATAGAACTTACAATTACATCTAGACAACTCATTTGTAAATTAATAAAATCTTTATGCCAGGTTAGTACTGTGCTTAAATTCAATAAGTTAAGGTACCAGATTTGGAGAGCTCATTCGAAAATGACCATAAAAGTATTTATAGAAAAGGCACAGAAAGGCAACCTTACTTCAGTGGGATATATATATATATATATATATTCAAACATGTTTCATTGAATAATATAGACATATCTACTTATTTTTATAATAATCCCTTCTAGTTCTCTAACCAGTTTCTTTATGTCAAGATAAAATTCATCAAGAAAAGCATTGTGGTTTTTTTCTTACCCAAATACTTTCAATCTCATCCAAGATCATTCTCAGAGGTAAATTAGTACAAAACAGTATATAATAAATTATGAAGACAAAATAAATTTACAAAAATACAATTTAAATAAAAAAAAAATTAAAATAAAAAAAATTTTTTTTTTTTTTAAATTGTAGAAATTATAAAAACAAAATTATTGTAATTACAATTGTTATGATGGGGGTTTTTAAAAACAAGCACAGATGCACTGTCAAAATTATTTTAAATTTATCCATTGCAGCTATGGAATCTTTCAAAACACACATCCAATATAAAGATGCTAACCATAAATATATTTAAGGGGTCTATCAAAAATACTTTTACAAATTTTGGAGATGGGTTCTTGACACCAAAACAAAGAGAAAAATTCATATAAACATGACTCCAAAGCTTTCATTTTTTTTAATCTTCCATTTTTCACTTTGTTGAGTTGGTTGATTGCTTTTGATATGAATTTAATTTTAACATGAAGAAACTCTTTAGAGAACTACAAAGGATTATTATGAAAATAAATAAACATATGTCTATATTATTCAATGAAATACATGCATATATATATATATATAAATACACACACACACACACTTATAAAAGAAAACTCAGCATGCCATTTAAATTGGTTATAAATTATAATTCATTTTAATGAGTTAAATTAGATCATTTCATCAGACCACACAAAATTTGTTTCATTTGATACAAAAAATTTTACCAAATGGAACAAATATTGTGTGGTCTGATGAAATGAGCTAATTTAACTCATTGAAATGAATTATAATTTAAATGATGTTTTGAGTTTTCCTTTATAAATATCATATTGCTCTGGATAACATCCATTGAGCTCTCTATATAAATATAACACTTAATATTTTATATTAAGTTGATCTTGTTGGATTAAACTCGCCATTTACAGACTGGTCAACTACACCTATGTGTGTGTGTGTGTGTGTGTGTGTGTGTGTGTGTATATATATATATATATATATATATATTTTAAATCTTAGGTATCACTATTTTTTTTTTGTAGTAGCTATATATATATGTATAAATATACTGTTAGATTAAAAACAGAATATCTACTCAAATATGAATATCGATTAAAAATAATGTTTAGACAAATAAATTATATATATATATATATATATATATATATATTAGTCATTAATTAAGCAGAGCTTAGTTGTGGCACAAAAAACGAAATTATAGGGCACCTAGTGAGGATTGAACTCACTACTCAGTCATTACTGATCTAGTGAGACAGGCTTGCTAACCATTTGATCACATTGAAGTGCCCAATATATATATATATATATATATATATATACACGAAAAAAAATCTAAAGCGAGCCAAAACCTACCGCAGTTTCACACTACGGATCGTCAGGGCAAAGGCTAAACCACTAAAGATAAAACCAATTAAATAGATATGCACTAAGATAAGGAGGAACCATACCAACAACAAAAGGGGGGGGGGGGTTTAGAACAAAAAAAGCAAAACACACTAAATAAGAAAAAAATTTTATAAAACACATAAATAAAAAAATATAACACTACGTTTTCACACTAAGCAATGAATTTAAGTTTATGAAACTTACACTTGTTAAGAATTTCGGTCTTAGCATTAAGCAGATTATGGGCGGGTTCGAACAAGGCTATCGCTAGATTTTCTTAGTGCATATCTATTTATTTGGTTTTATCTTTAGTGGTTTAGCCTTTACCCTGACAATCCGTAGTGTGAAACCGCGGTAGGTTTTGGCTCGCTTTAGATTTTTTTCGTGTGTCTTTGCTCTACTTTTGTATATCTTTTGTACTTTGTATGAGCACTTTTTCTTGTGGTTGGTTCCGTTTGGGTTTTTTTTTTCTTTACTGCGGAGTATTGAATGTTTTGTTCTTGTTCCGCGGCTTTCTTTTTTTTCTCCCCATTTATCCGACGCCTCAGTGCACCAGATTATAATGGAATTAGGTTCTGTTTGTTAGTGGTTTTTTTTAAGGTTTATCTTAGTATAAATTTACAGCCCATATACTTACAGAGTCTATTTAGTTATTATTTTGATTTTTATATATATATATATATATATATATATATATATATATGGCTGTTGATGCCTCATTGAAGCATTATTTCTAACACAGATAACTATTGATAATTTAAAGTGTCACACAAATATATATGTATAAACATTCATATTCACTCACATATATATATATATATATATATATATATCGATAGATAAATAGATAGTGTTAAGGTGTGATAGTTTTTGGTGCCAAGATTGTTGTTTTTTAGTAGTTTTACTGATAAAAGGTATTTTGGCAAACATTTTTTTGTCATAAAGTGCTCGATATTGGGATGGAGATGTAGCATTGATAGTTTTAGTGCAAAGAACGTAACTTTTTTTTTTTTTTAAAAAGAAAAAAATAGAAGAAACAGCCCTGATGAGTGAAGACAGTGATAAATTCTTTGAACTATATATGATTAAAATGATGTACAAATTGAAATATTATGCTACAAAATTGTATGATCTAAAATGACTTAAGCCCTTGCAGGACTAAAGTCATTTTAGATTTTTCTGCAAAGACGACACAAAAAAAAAACTTGTTTTGATTGATTACCAGCTTATAAGTTGATACAGCGAAATTTCACACATACAGCTCATACACACCTCTTTCTACATAATTTATCACTAATTGTGCAGGGGGAAATTAGTTACATGTAGTTAATTGGAGATATCTTAGTCTATGGTCATGCATATGTTTAGTCAGGACAGTTTCACTGAGTCTGAATCAGTTACAAATATCATACAAAAAAAATAGTACCATCAGACATCTCTCATTTCATTTTTTTATATTTTCTTCAAAGAGCTTTGCTTCTTCTTAAATATCTTTCCTCTATTTTAATCTGTCAGCAGAAGCCTTCTCTCAGTTATCTTGATTGATTTTAAAAACTGCAACTGACTTGTCTATTGAATGCTTAAAATGTACTTTTGTGAGGAGATTTTTACCCTTTCAATACAAATTTGGATTAATAGAACATAAGCAGAATTAGAATGGAAATAGATCAAGAACAGTGTAGTTTCATAAAGGACACTGGAAGAAAAACATTTTTAATCATTTCACCCCAAGCAAGGCAATTAAGTCACTAAATCACACATAATTACTCAAAGTGAAAGAATAGAAGAAAAAAAACATTAAGGATAGTTTGTTTGTTGTGTGTTTGTTTAGCAGCATATCAACTTCTTATGGGTCATTTAATACTAAAATAGTAATTTTCTTGGGAGAAACGGTAATTTTTTGACAAAAAAATGTATTTCTGGTAAATTTTTTTACTATGAAAATGCATTGCTGGTATTTTCAATATAAATTTTTTTATACTTCCATAATATTTCAACTCCAGTTTGGTGGGTTAATTATTTGCCCATTGCTGGGACCCTAACAGGGGCTACCACCCCAGGTCAAAATGGATCTGGGAGCAACAGCAATTAAAAGGTAGTTCTACGCTCCTCAAAACCTTCACTCTCCCAAACAGAGGCCTTGTTGCTGGATGTAATCTATTGCCATAACCAGGTTGCATTATTAAGGAAAGAGAACAGTAAATGAACAATAATTAAACTTTTGAAGGTCAAATTTTGATGGTCAAATGTTGAAGGTCAAATTTCACTGGAAAGCAAATGATATTACATTTATGATCAGAATAATATTGGAGAGAGGAATAAAAAGCAGAAGCATATAGCACTCTTCTGTTTTGTAGATGATGCATAAGCTTTTGATAAGGTACAGCCCAGGGATCTATTTGAAAATACATAAATAAATACTTTTTTTTTGTTAAGGCAGGACTAGGATTAATTTTACACAAAGTAAGGTGGCTCCTGCCTGATAGAGGATTTGTCATAATGATTTGAGACTGGGTCTTACAAGGCCAGATGCTTTTCCTGACATCCAACTCAGACACTCAAGACATTCCATGTACACCGAATGTTTTTATCAAGACACTATCACTAGGAAGATTGTCCTTCCTAGCCAACCAAAGACATCCCTGATTTGTCACTCGATAGAATTATTTTTTAACTACACGAAGGGAAACTAAGACAACTTTAAATCTTACATTGTGGAAGCTGCCCTCTCAATCTTCTTCAAACATGATGCCTCTAAAATTGCTGTCTGTCTCAGATTGGATCCTTTATAGAATGGAGAGATTACGCCCGCCAAAATTTCCAGCAATACCTAACAGCCAGCTCTGGTTCACCCTGAATGCACTGAAGCCATGGCTCACCATAATCACTACTTCAATATCACATGGAGAGGTATAGATAGACACTTCCTGTTTTCAGAATTGCTCACAATCACTGCAAGAAAGTTCAGGAAAAGGCAAAGTGTAGCTATGTGCAAGCAGTCCAGGCTAAGGTTGAAAACAAATTGGATCCCAAAAGTACTAAAAGATCACCAACCAAATTATGAATAAAGGCAAAGGGTCTGTCTCCACTAGTTTTTTTTTTAATAGTCATTTAACCCCAAGCAAGGCAGCGGAGCCACTGGTGTGCAAGGGGTTACATGAGAGGAGAGTGGAAAATCAAGGAAAATAAGGTACAAGGCATATTGAAGAAAGGATAAGAGAAAGTTGGGAATAAATAAAATAAAAGATGGCAATTGACATTGTATTTAAATTTTTGAAGATTGTAGTTAGCAGGGAAGGTAGTATGCAGACGGGAGTTCTATAGGTGGGAAGTGCGAGAAAAGAAACTAATAGAGTAGAAGTGGTCATTACATTTGCCTGTTTTGGCAGTAAGAGGGTGAGAGTTTCCAATCTAGTTGCATGAGTAAATTCATGAGAGCAAGGCACCAGAGAAAGCAGATAGTCAGAGCAAAAGCCATGAAAATATTTGTAGAAAAGACAGAGGGAAGTCACATCTTGTCCAAGAGAAAGTGACTGTAGTCAAGCTGCCAAATTAGGATCAATTTCATTGCAGATCTTCCTTTGGATTTTGTTGAGAATCCAGAGATGAATAGCAGGAGACTCCAACCTGATATGGCAACAGTATTCAATGCATGGACGAATGGTAGATTTGTATATGTGCAAGATGGATTCTGACAAGCAAAACTTCTTGGCCCAACACAGTGACCCAACCTTCCTAGCAGTATGTGTACCTATTGATTTGATGTACTCATTCTACTTGAGGTTGAATGAGAGTGGAGCTGAGAAGGCAATATATTGCTTTCTGGGAGACTAGCTTGATCCATACCTTAGGTCATATCTTTCTTGTCAGATAAGGTAAAGCTATTTGCCTTATTCTTTGCATCTAACACAACATTAGAAGACACAGGACATTCTCTTCTAGGTCTTACTGAGCAAATCTCAATAGTATTTTTATTACAGCTTGAAAAGTTTCAAGATTTATCAAACGTTGTGATCCTAAGAAAGGCAGAGACAAAATTCCAGTGGTTGTCCTTAAGAATATCAACCCAGAGCTATGCCCAGTGAAGTATGCTTAGTGAAATTATTTAACCACTGCTTTCCAAGTCTGTGAAATGCTCCAAGCATATTCCTGGTTTTCAAGAATGTGAGTGGCTGCTCATCCCCCTCTTAGTATAGACCTATCATCCTCCTCAGTGTCATTAGCAAGCTTTTTGATAGTGTTTCTACTTAGGTGATGAACAATCTCTTGAGTGATGAGCAGTATGATTTTTGATCAGTCTGATCCACTGCTGATGTCCTAACGACTATTACAAAATCAGTGAGGCACAAGACAACAAATACATTTCAAATACATGAGCTATTTCAAAGGCCCTTGACAAATGTGGCACAAAAGATTGTTGTGCAAGCTCTCTAGATATGGGATCACTGGAAGAGTCCTTTCAATAATAAAGGACTTTCTAATGGGTAGGTTACTGAAGGTAGTTGCTAACAGCCAGTCCTTTAAACCTTGGCACTCAATGCAGATGTCCCCCAGAGGTCGCTTCACAGACCGACCCTCTTTTTAATTTACATAAATGATCTCCATAAGAGTATACTATTATTTGATATAATGGCAAATGGGTACACCTCCAAAACCCCAGATGACCAGAGATTGGCTACTGATTTCTCCTCTAACATCTCTGTGAGAGAAAAACTGGTTAGTTACATTAAATACCTTGAAAACAAAACTAGTTACATTCTGTCATCACCAATCAGATCCTGAACTATTACCATGAAGTATTCATGATAAATGGATGTCCCTTTAAGGAAGCCTTGTGCCTTGAGGAAAGATTGGGCTTTAAATTCTACCTAGACTTCAAGTGGAACTCATGCATGTGATCAATCACTAACAAAGCAGGTAAAATGATTGGTTCCCTGCACTGCTCCAGCAAGTACCTGACTCCTTTACGCTATCCTTTACCTTTACAAGAGCCATATTTGGACAGGAGTTGCCCAGTCTTCACTTTTGAATCTGGATAGAGTCCAAAAGCATCTCCCCATCCTCAGAGGTTAGAAATTATATTCTACCCTACAACCAGAGGTGATTTGGGTGGGGCGAGCACCCTGGATTTTGGCTGGCTCCTCAGTTGACCTCCATTTTTATAAACTTCAAAAATTTATTCAGAATCTGATCAGTGTCTGATTTTGATAAGATTTCATCTTCAGCACTTTTCCCCTCTGCATTTTCTTCTTTTGTTTAGCTTTTTAAGGATACATACAGAAATCAGAGCAGCCAAATCACACAGTTCTGATAGTACAGCATAACCCTGATATAAGAGAAACCAGGATATAAGAGAGGTTTTCTCTGGTCCCAAATTAGAGCCTGTGGTAATGTATATAAAATAGAGAAACCCGGATATAAGAAAACCCCCGGATATAAGACAACATTTATCCGGTCCGGTAACTCTCTTATATCCGGGTTACACTGTATCGACATTAGTAACAATGGACTGAGCTTGAGAATGGAAAAAAGGGCAAGAATAGATTAGAATTCCACTACTTTGAATGAAAATTTATTGTTTAATTTAGCAAAGTAATGGATGTGCATTGTGGTACAGTGGATATCGGCTCAGAACAAGAAATCGGGGAGCTGAGTTCGAATTCCAGTTCAATTCATTGCATTCACTTACGCGCAAATACCCTTGGGAAAGGTATTAATCAGTTTCTTCCTTCCAATTATGAGTTAAATAACAGGACAGATTGGGTTCTATAGCCTTGGCCAGCAACCAGTCTACAGCAGAAAGCAATGGCAACCTACTGCAGGATAATCTTCTACCCAGTCAGTCAGGTCTCTTTCGAGACATGATCGCCCAAGCGTATTTCACGCGTGGCACTTAACTGACTGAACATACTTATACTCAATTTCATTCCTAAGTTATGTATACGATAGAAGTGTAGTATCAAAATGAAGATGCTACTTGAGTTTTCTTCTCTCCTCCTCAGAAAAATCTTGGCCCCAAAGTGGCCCCATTGACTTTCAGAGTTTCACAATCGCTACTGCCTACAACCTTTTTCTCACAGACAAAACATCACAAAGTCTCTCACTGCTCTGTTGCTATTTCCACAGAAAGTGTTCAGATGAACTACATTCCTTAGTCTCACCAGTTCTAACCTTCACGGCTAAGACCTGTCATGATACATGCATTGTAGCAAACCGCCCTCTAATATCCTCTGTATTTCATTGGTGAAAAGTAAGTTCCACTCGAGGAGCTTCTTTTCACAAACCACTGCTATATGCAACCAACTCCCAATCACTACAATCTTAACCTGTTCTAGTCTAGAATTAACCACCTTCCCCACATTTCTGCATGAACTGTGCCTCTTACACTGTAACCTTCTACCTCAAGTAGCTCCCAGACCTTGTACAGCGTGAACCTCGTAATATATACACTACCGGCCATAATTATTAGGCCACTCCAGTTTTTTTTTTTAAAAGAAATGATGTATTTCATACTATTTTTAGTACTTATTGCCAAGTGGATAATTCTAAATGAAAATAGAATGGTTCTTTTGTTATTACTTTGCAAAATTTTACAAGGCAAGGAAGCAATAATGAACTCATTCGAATCACCCTAAATTTTCTTCATTCTTTCATTGATAAAACTGTAATATAGGTAATTATTAAATATTTATAAATTCATTTGATACACATATTATTGTGCAGTATTAACAAAAGAACCATTTTATTTTCATTTACAAATTATTCAGTCAGTCAGTTAAGTGCCATACATGATACACGCTTGGGCGATCATGTCTCAAAAGAGACATGACTGACTGGGCAGAAGATAATCCTGCAGTAGGTTGCCATTGCTTTCTGTGGTAGACTGGTTGTCGACCAAGGCTATAGAACCCAATCTGTTGTATTATTTAACCCATAACTGGAGGGAAGAGATGGGTTAATACCTTTCCCAAGGGTATTTGCGCATAAGTGATTGCAAGGAATTCAAACTCAGCTCCCCGATATCCACTGCACTATAACGCACATCCTACAATTAGCCACTTGGCAATAAATACTAAAAAATAGTATGAAATACATCATTTTTTTAAAACACTAGGGTGGCCTAATAATTATAGCCGGTAATGTATATCTATTAATAAATATACATATCTTATGCCTATAGCACGACTGAGTTTCATGCACCATTCAATCATCAGGTGCTTCTTATGAACTGACCATTGTGGGATTTGAATTTTTGGTTCTCGCATTGTTAAGAACAATTATATATTATAATTACATATATAATTATCATTATGTTAATAATAATTAACATTTTATAATATATAATTTATAATATATAATTATTATATATAATTTATAATATATAATTATTATATATAATTTATAATATATAATTATTATATATAATTTATAATATATAATTATTATATATAATTTAATAATATATAATTATTATATATAATTTAATTTATAATATATCATTATGTTATATATGTTAATATATAATTAAGAATAATTATATATTATAATACTGGAATGCTATTTTTTTTTAATTATATAATTTAATTTGAACATAATCTTAAATATGAAATTGGAAAGTAAAATCTCAAAAGTTAAATAAATAGAATATTTTTAGGGCAGGGGCTATAACGTTTTGTGCCTATGGGTCAAAGTGGGGATCAGTTGTTTTTAGTTTAGAGGAAAACAAAAGAAATTAATACTGCTAATAATAATAATAATAATATAAAAAGGTCTACATAAAAGAATCTATATTAATCTGGGTCAACGTATTTGAGCAGATATTTATTTCTAAGTTTGCATGTAATCATCGATTCACTTCTTTTGTTTAGTAAATTAGGATCATTTAAGTCTTTTAAGGTAAGTTTTTTTTTCTAAAAGGCATAAATTATATCTAATTCCTCTTCCATTACAAAATTTGGTTTTTATGAAGATATTCCAATTATGAATTGGAATTTTGTTGTTGTTTAGTAACTGCTAGAAATATTTTGAGAGGGCTGTGCTTTTACAGTATTTATTATTTCTTAAAGCCAATTTATGGTTGCAATAGTGGTATTCCCATTGGTTTTCAATTGAGCCAAAATAAAATTTGACATCGCCATCAGAATTGATGCTAGCTCTGTAAATTGGTCAGGAACTAGACATTCAGTGGGCATGTCTTATTTTTTCGGTAATTACATTTTTAGTAGAGTTACTATTATTTTGCAGGTTGGACATGTGTTTATCCTATTTTTATGTAGTAATCAGTCAGTCAGTTAAGTGCCATACGTGATATACACTTGGGCGATCATGTCTCGAAACAGACATGACTGACTGGGCAGAACATTATCCCGCAGTAGGTTGCCATTGCTTTCTGCGGTAGACTGGTTGCCTATACCAAGACTATAGAACCCAATCTGTCCTGCTATTTAACCTATAACTGGAAGGAAGAGACGGATTAATACCTTTCCCAAGGGTATTTGCGTGTAAGTGAATACAATGGATTCAACTGGAATTCGAACTCAGCTCCCCGGTTTCTCGTTCCGAGCCGATATCCACTGTACCACAACGCACATCCTATGTAGTGATATATATTCATAAATGTTCTTAAAACAACCATAACTAACCTTAACATTGTTTTTGTTGAAAATCTTTTTTTTAGTGTCGGGGAATGGTTGAAATGTTTGTGAATTAAATTTAGGAAAATTCTTTTATTTGTTTGATATTACAACTAAAAATAAATGTACCTTTTGCAACTTTGGAACCAATTAGACATACTATAAAAATTAGGCATGAACTCGAAAATAAACCATTCTGAATGGGCATCACCAACAGTCTACGTTAAGAAAAAAAAAAAAAACAATAAAATCTGTATATGAGCTGATTTTTTTTACAGGACTAAATAAAAGTTTAAAACAACATAACTACACATTACCAAGTCCAGAAGAAACTTTTGTTAAGTTAGATGGTGGAAAATCTTTCTCTAAATTGGACACTCTTTAAGTACTACTAGACAAAGAGTGCTCAAAATTATTAACAATAAATATTGTCTCCAGAGTAAGTTATCTCAAAAGAGGTGTCATATAAGAGGACTCCAGAGAAAGTCATTTCAAAAGGAAGGCGTCTTATAGGAATAATGTGTCACTGCTGACAGTTTTGTTCAAACACAGATTGCCAGGGAGTAAACACAGTCAACCTCGTTCCTAAGTAATTAGTGGTACTGTGCAACATAGGATCACATAACATGTAGAATAAATATACATCTGGGTGTAGAGGGATTAGAGAGGGTAGAGTTGGAGAAGAATAAGTGTCTGATGCACTATTGTCTGAAGGTGTAATTATACTTTTATCTGTAATTTTACTAAAGTAACTTTACGAAAGTAGAAGCTATAAAACTAACATCAAGTTTTGTTGAACCTAATAAGGTTACAAATAAAACCGACAATGTGATTGTTAACACACATATATATATATTTTTATAAGCGTTTCACCCTGAGCAAGGCATTTCACTGCCACTACTGCGCAGGGGGCTACATAGAGTGGAGGAAGGATGGTTAAATATAGGAAATGTCAGAGGATGGGTGATAGGCGGGTAAGGATACCAAGAATGAGGGTTGGGTAGATGAGAGTGTTCCGAGAATAATTGGAAGTTAGTGTGATAGGAGGTGTCTATTGACCCTACATTTAAACACCTGGAGATTCTAGCTGTCAGGAAAGCAGACTTGTGGAAGGGAATTCCACAGGCGGGAAGCGCGAGAAAAGAAGCTGTTGGAGTAGAAATTATGGTTACATCTTATTTGTCTGTTTAACTGTAAAAGGGTGGGACCTAGTTGCTAATCTAGTATCTCGTGTAAATTTGTGTTTAGGCGGCACCAGTGATCTAAGTTCATTGGAGCAGAAGCCATGAAAGTACTTGTAGAAGATGCACAGGGAAGCCACATCACGCCAGTGAGAGAGTGGTTGCAGCCAGTCTGTCAAGTCAGTATCAACCACGTTACAGATTCTCCTTTGTATTTTGTCAAGAAGCCCAAGGAGAGTAGCAGGGGCACCCGACCAGATATGGCAGCAGTATTCAATACATGAGCGGATGGTAGATTTGTATATGTGCAGGATAGATTCAGGTGGGAAAAACTTCCGGGCCCTGCACAGAGAGCCGACTTTCATAGCGGCAGATTTGGCAACGGATTCAATATAGTCATTCCATTTGAGGTCTGCCGAACATACAAAAAAGAATATACACAATTTTTACTCATTATTACTGCATCCTGGTCTCCTGTGTCTAACACCACATACCAATTACAGCCAACTAGGTAATAAATAATATTTGTTTTATTGTTTCCATATTTTGCAGTTTCTCATTTTCTATAAGTATTTTTGTATGTATAAATTTGTTTTTTTTTTTGTGGCGGGGGGGGGGGGGGTATAATTACTTACACAGAATCAAAACTTTCCTATATCTAGCATGCATATGTAGTAATGAGCAATGTACATGCAGAAATATTTAAGAGAAAAATCTTTTTCTCTATTTGAATGTCTTACTTACTTGAAAGCGTAAAATTTTTTAATATCTCGACATATTCACGATGTTTTGGCCATGCTCGAACTTTCTTCAGAAATTTTAAACTGAACCCTTCAATTCTACTCACCTGAAGACGGTTGGAGCATACACCAGCCAAAATATCGTGAATATGACAAAAATGACGACAACAGTAAATCAAGGAAATATCTCAGACAAACTTAATAGCTATATATGCTTAAAAGCTGAAATTTTACAGACTAATAATTGAATATATGTTTTAAAGGTTGTGTAAATTTTGTCTTTCTCTTTAAATTTTCAGTTGGTATCTACTCAGTAGGGATATTGCATCTTCATTATTTTCAATAAAAATAGGTTTTCATTTTGTTTAAAACAAATTATGAGAATATGTTCTAATAATGCGTCTGCTATCATTTAAATCTGACGCATTAGTTTTTACCAAATTTTATTTTCTAATATATTTTTAAAGTTTTTCTTTACAAACTCTACAGACATTTCTACAAAATCTAATAAACCAGGAATATCCAATCAGTATATCAGTCAGTCAGTTAAGTGCCATACGTGATACACACTTGGGTCTCAAAAGAGACATGACTGACTGGGCAGAAGATTATCCCACAGTAGGTTGCCATTACTTTCTGTGGTAGATTGGTTGCCAGCCAAGGCTATAGAACCCAATCTGTCCTATTATTTAACACATAACTGGAGGGAAGAGATGGATTAAGGGTATGTGTATGCAAGGAATTCAACCCAAATTCGAACCCTGCTCTCCAATTTCTCGTTCTGAGCCGATCAATATCCACTACACCACAACGCATATCCGTCAGTATACAATGGATTTAAAAATATAACTTATTACAAATTTTGAAGAAATGGTTGAAGCTCACCTGATAATTAAAAAAAAAAATGTTGATTTTATTTTCTTTTAATGACAAAAGCAAAAGTTGTTAGTTTTAACAAGCATCTGGCTAGTTGCCAAACTAAGGGAGATAATCATAGAAAAAAAAGAATCAAAGTGAGATTATCGCATGCTTTGATTTCTCTTACCTCAACACCTGGTCGTTGTTCAAGTACCTCATAGAGGGAAGTCACCAGTTCATCGTTGTGTCGTAAAGTGTTTGCGTATGTATGCACCTCTGAATCTGACAATGCCTGAAAGAACAAGGGGAGATCCATGGTTGAATGAACACGGTTAATCATACTGATAAATAAACAAAAGTAGATATCTACAGTCAAGTGATGACTGGCAAATCAAATTATTGGAATTTGCTTTATCAGATCAGATGAAAATAGGCAGGAGATATGGTGGAGTAAGGGATAACAGTTTAGATTGAGGAATCGGAGAGCTGAGTTTAAATTCCATTTGAATTCACTTATGTGCTAATACCCTTGGGAAAGGTTTGAATTTTTCTCTGCTCCCCTCCAGCTATGAGTAAATAACAGGACAGACTGGGTTCTATAGCCTTGGTTGGCAACCAGTCTACTGCAGGAAAATCTTCACTTCGTGTGTAGTTAGAGCCTGCTTGTGGAGCTAAAAAGTCCCACAAAAAAAAAAAAAAAAAACTAGGTAAGAAACCGACTCAACATACCCAGGGTGAATGCCAACACAAGTATAAGTAATTAGATGAAAATAGACGGAATTTTTTCTCTCACTGAGTTTGCTTAAGAGTGAAGTGTGATACTCATTTTCAGGAAATAAAAAAAAAAGATACTCATTAATAGTCTAAAAAAATATTGTCTAAAAATCAACAAAAAGTTATGATAGGAGTCCAAATAACGTAAGGAATAATAAATATTCATATCAGAGCTCAAAGCAACAGTTAACTTCTTAATAATTCCATATCTACTTTATTAACGATAAATACAAAGAAGAATCTGCAATCTTATTGGTCCTGACCTGGCATCTCGGTTTCAGTGACCTTCACACCACTGTAACATAGCTTCCCTGTGCATTTTCTGTAAATACTTCCATAAGTGCTCTGATGAAATTTCCTCTATGGTACCTAGACTTTATGAATTTAAGCGAGATTAGCAGGATGTGCATGTGGTGTCGTGGATATCAACTCGGAATGACAAATTGGGGAGTCGAGTTCAATCTCCATTTGAATTCTTTGCATTCACTTACGCACAAATACCCTTAGGAAGGGTATTAATCTGTCTTTTCCTTCCAGTTAAATAATAGGACAGATTGGGTTCTATAGCCTTGGCTGGCAACCAGTCTACGGCAGAAAGCAATGGCAACCTGCTGCAGGATAACCTTCTGCCCAGTCAGTCATGTCTCTTTCAAGACATGATCACCCAAAGCGTGTATCACATCTGACACTTAACTGACTGGATTAGTGGCAAGGTCTCACCATTTTATAATGGAAACGGATGTAACCATAAGTTCAATGCTAACAGTTTCCTCTCTTGTACTTTTCACTTGTAGAAGACATTTCTGGCTTTTTGCTTCGCAGTCAACTTTGATTTTCAAAAATTTAAATGCAATGTCAATCATTATTTTGTCTTAATTTTTGTTCTTTTGATTCTTTTTTTTCCTTAATAGAGTTTTTTTAATCATATTCTCACACACTTAGTGGCCCCTCGCATCTTGCTCGGGGTGAAATAGTGGCATTGTACAATAACAACCAGAAATACATTTTTTCATATATTACTATTAAGAATTCTCTATTACGAATTAAGACTGAGTGTCTACAATCATTAAATCACTGAAGTTCCATGAAGAGGATGCTTCCCAAATCACTATAATCTTAGCTTGTTTAAGACTAGGGTCAAATGCTATTTTTCCTACATATCTCCATAAACTGGACCTCTTTCTCTGTAACCCTCTACCTTGAGTGGTTCTTGGGCCTTGTACAAGGTGAACATCATTCTTAAAAAAATTTGAAAAAAAATGAATAAAGAAAAATAAATTAATCAATATTAAAAGTTAATCGGGAAGTTGAGCTTGCTATGTAGATTCCTTGTAACCTGATTCCCCTATAAAAGCCAAAACAATATGCCCATACTCTGTGATTTATTTAAAAAAAAAAAAAAAAAAAAAAAAAAAAAGCTTAAAATTTGTAATCTGGAGTTCTTTTTTCTTATATTATCGTCTTTTAGGCACTCCAGATTATAAATTCCTAAAAAATTTTTAATCTTTGTTAATACTTTGTTTTGGCTTCTGTAGGTAGGAAGAATTTACAATGAATTTACATAGCAAACTTGACCTGCTGCCATTAACTTTTATAAAATTTGATAATTTTCTTTTTGACTGCTATATTAAGCGTTATATTAAGCGTATGGTGGCAGAACAAAGAAGAAACAACAGAGATTTAGGAAAAAAAATAATTGTATTAATGAAAGAATATAACAAGTGGAAAATCAGTGTGAATGTCTCTTGTTGAAAAAAAGAGATAAGTAGAGTCATAAAAAGTCATCTGTACAGGGGCTTTTTGGAGATGAGAGGTTGAGGCAAGCATTGTGAATCATGGCTGGTTTGCTGAAAAAGTCTCTTTGACGGGTTTTTATGTCTTTTTCTTAGGCTCAAGATTGGCTTCAATTTTTTTTTGTTTCTTTAGGCAGAATGGGTGCTATTGATTAACATTTTGAATTGTATTCTTCTTTGAATAGGTAAGTGAAATGGAAGCTACTTATATGTGGAGCCTATGAAAAATTAACAGTTTTTAACTCAGCCTTGGGTTTTGGAGTTGGCCAGTGGTGGAAATTTGTGTAATGCGAATCAGAAGATGATCTGGTTTTAGGAATATTATAACAATGCTCATGATCTGGAATGCATACTCTATGGTAATATGAAAACAAAAAAAATTTAAAAGATTATTTCTAGTCATATTGCTTGCAACTTTACAAAATAAATAATATCCATTTTATTTTTAAAATCATTTAATATTTATACTATTAATATCATCTGGACTATTGTCCTCATCTTTATTACTCTATCATGATGTTTCAGCTGTTGCACTTCTTCAGGTGATATACAGTGAAATTTTAAACTAAACCCTTTATTTAGTCCATGAGAGTCTTCTTCTATTTGCCTTGTCCTTTCAGGATGTAGGTGATCATGGCCTTTCACGTCTCCTCATCCCTGATGGCTCTTAGCTTGCTTTCTCCTGTAACATCTCGCAACCCCTGTTTTATCATTCACATGCTCAGGCCCTTCAAATATGTTATTCACTGCTTTCCTCTCTCTTTTTCCCTTTATCTGGCCTGTTAGTATCAGGTTCTCCAAGCCCTCCTTCCTCACTGCATGTCCCAAGAACTTCAGTTGTCTCTTCCTGATGCTCAATATTAATTTCCTTCTCGTTTCCATTCTTTCCAACATCTCATCATTGCTCACATGCTCAGCATCCTTCTGTAGAACCACATTTCAGCTGCTTCAAGTTTTTCCTTCATCTTTGATATTTTCCAACATTCACTGCCATATTGAAGAACTGACATTACATAACTATCTAGTACTCTCTTCTTTGTTTTTAGTGAAAGTTTCCTGTGTCTTAATACTTTACTCAGCTTCTGGAATGCATCCTTCGCCATGCCTATTTGCCTTCAGATTTCTGTGTCGCACTTTCCGTCATCTGTTAGAACACTTCCCAGGTATTTAAATTTTTGTACCTGCTTGATTTTAGTATCCCCCAACAGCATTTATCATTTTGGGCGGCTCTTTTTGCTGATGACCATACATTCGATTTTCTTGCAGTTTATTTATACTCCTTTTTTGTCCCTCTCTTCAGCTACCTTCTGTAGGAGGTCTTGCAATTTTCTTTCCGTGTCTGCAATCAGCACTGTATCATTTGCGTATCTTATGTTGTTCAAATTGTGGCCTCCGATGACAAATCCTGGCATAACATCTAGGGTCCTCAGAACAGTCTCGCTGTACAAGTTGAATAGATCTGGTGAAAAGACACATCCTTGTCTTACGCCCTTTTCTATCATTATAAATCTGCTGAATTTGTTACCTGTCCATATGCAGGCAGTTTGCTGCCAGTAGAGATTCTTAATTACTCTAATGTCTTTCCTAAATAAGTCGAGGCTGCTGAGCATCTCCATAAATTCTTTGTGGTGTATTTTGTTGAACGTCTTCACATAATCGATAATACATAGGTACAAGCCCTTCATTTATATTACACTTTCAAAGAGCATAGATTGTTCTATGTGCCATGACTTTTTTTTAATATTTCAGCATCAGTTAATTCCCTTGAGTAACTAAGTTCTCCAAGATGTTGTTACCTCTGCTCTGGTCAAGTAATGAACTCACAACTCTTTGGGTCAAGTCAGTTTTTGGATTACTCAACCAATGCTTTTATTCACTGGGCCATTAATTTTGTGAATATAGCGAAGATGAGTACAACACTCTGGATGACGTAAATAGTGTAGTTACAATACTTCATCTCAGAAATTAAATTTTAAACAGATATTTTTAAGATTCAGTTCATAAAATTTATCAAAAATATTTTTTAAAAAATAATATATAATATATTAAAACAATTTAAATTTTTGCTAATTGTTATTAAAAATCTTTATCTTGTTTATTAAAATACAATAAAACACGAAAATAAAATTTAAAAAACAAAATAATAATTATCTTATATTTTTGTAATAAAAATACTTGATATTGAACAGGTGAAGAGGCTCATCCCTTGTTCCCTGTTTAGGATGTGATTTCCGGCTTTCTCTTTTCCAATCTTTTCACTCTTTTTTTTTTTTTTTTTTCAATTGGAGTAGATAGACTAAACTATCGTCCGGTTCATACTCCACCCAAGTCTATTGAACAGGTGAAGAGGCTCATCCCTTGTTCCCTGTTTAGGATGTGGTTTCCGGCTTTCTCTTTTCCAATCTTTTCACTCTTACATAGCCCCCTGCACATTAGTGGCATTACCGCCTTGCTCAGGGTGATATGATTAAAAAAAAAAAAAAAATTTAGGTTAAAAATTTAATATTGATTGTTTTCTATAGCTTTTCAATCTCTTGCTGGTTGTTTAAAGACAGAAAATAGTTTTAGATTGTAAGAATTGGTGGGGAGGGGGCAAATAATATTGATTTAGTGATACAAAGTCTTACTAATTAACGCATAGCTGGGAGAGTAGAAGTGGATTGATCTTTTCCAATTTGCACATAAGTGAAGATAACAAAAACCAAAATGAAATTGGAACTCAATTTTCAGATTAACAAGTCCAAGCCATTATCTATTACACCACCCACACACCCAAACTAACAGAACCTGGTATTCCTAAGTGGTCAATCATCTACATGCTGACCAGGCTAGACTTTGCTTAACTTTGGACATCATGCAAGAAACGAACAAAGTAACGAGAGAATACTCTCTATGAAACGCATGTGGAAAAAATACACGTCTCACAAGTCATACATTAATTACAGTTACAAAATAATTACATTACTCTTTTTGCAAAAGTATATTCAGTTATAAGAAAAGAACAGTTTGAAAATAAAAACGACAAGAGAAAAACTATATATAAGAGCCATACGTGAGACATGCATTGGTCGATCATGTCTTGAAAGAGACATGACTGACTGGGCAGAAAATTATCCTGCAATAGGTTGCCATTGCTTTCTGCAGTAGACTGGTTGCCAGCCAAGGCTATAGAACCCAATCTGTCCTGTTATTTAACCTGTAACTGGAAAGAAGAAACAGATTAATAGCTTTCCTAAGGGTATTTGTGCGTAAGTGAATGCAAGGAATTCAAATAGAATTGGAACTCGGCAACCTGATTTGTCATTCTGAGTCAATATCCACTGCACCACAACGTACATCCTAAAAATATTCTTGGCTCTTAGAAAAAAAATGCTCATGATGTTTTTTAAATGTTTAATATATTCAGTTAATCTTATGAATATTTATGAGCACATATTCTAATAGCAACAATATTTCTTTACAGTTACCTTATTTGAAAAAATTCATTTCGACTCTTTGCCTTGATAAAGTCCGTCACAAAAAAATTTAGTTTTCCTTGTCTTCATTATTTTCATGACTCTTTTTGAATGCAAGTATTCTAATGAAGAAAGGGAGTATGTTGTTTTGTGTTTTTTTCAATCATTTTAATCCAAGAAAGACAATGCAACTAGGATGCAAGGGGGTTATAAGAGACTTTAGTCAAGAGAAGTGAGAAAAGGACAATAAAGGAACGGTTTCTGGGAAGATAGCAACTGGCATTGCGTTTAAATTTTTCAAGATTGTAGGTAGCATGGAAGCAATATATTGTTACACAGATAAGACATGCAAGAAAAACTATTAAGATAGACCTGATAGTTTTAACTTGATAGTCCAACAATAAATGGGTGAGACCTAGTTGCCAATCTAGTAGTATGCTTAAATTCCTATGGTAGAGGCACTAAAGAGAAAAGCTCATCAGAACAATTGCCATGAAAATTGTTATAGAAAAGGCAGAGGGAAGTCACATTATGTCAGCGAGAAAGTCACTGAAGTTGAGATGCCAGGTCAGGGTCTATTACATTTCAGACCTTTATTTGAAATTTGTGACGAATCTCGAGATACATATAGTAAGAGCACTAGACCAGATATGGCAGCAGTATTCAATGCATGGGCAGATTGTAGACTTATAAATGTGCAAGAGCAATTCTGACAAGATGAATTGACAACAATGAACCACCTTTTAAAGAGATTGACTATTAGTGTGTATTTGTGAGAGACAGAATAGTAAGTTAGTCAATGGATTTTTTAAATATGGCAAAGCCAAATTATTTTTTTCCCCTGCAATATATTGGTTTCTGTGATAGACTGGTGGCCAAACAAGGCTATAGTTTATTCTATTCAATACATAGGTGAGGGGTAGATAGATTTATAACTTTCCCAAGGATATTTGTGTATAAGTGAACAAAATGAACCTTACTGGAACTTGAACTTGGTTTCCAATTTTTTCTTTCAAAATTATATCCACTACCCTATAATACATGTCCTTTCATTTGAGCAAATGAGAAAATATTTTAATATCAATTTCTTGTTGGTTTCAATCTAGATTGGGAATGACTGCAAAACACTTGCCCCTCCCCAATTCATAAGCAGAATCACACAAATGCATGCTGGGATTTTTTTTTTCCTAGCTAATAAAATAGCTAGTTTTTTGGTTTCATCTGATTCAGTTTCCTTCTGTCTTGCTTTGGATTCAGAATGTTACATTCATTTGTCCAAACTTGTTCTTTTCTCTCAACTCCAATTCTTAGTTTGGATGACTTTTTGCCATTTTACTGTTGCTTTGCCTTGCATACATTGTTTGCTTGCTTTATATTATTTTTTGGATCTACTCTTTTCTTTTTCTTACTTATTACAAACTTTGTTGGACACTGTTGTCATTTATTCTACATTTAATTATGGCCACTCATTCTACAGTTTCTCTTTCTTTGTGGAAGGTGGGGTGGGTTAATTGGACAGTTACTAATCTTCCTTGTTACTGCTAAGTTGCCTGGTCCCAAGGATGCCAGATTAAGGTGATCAAACTATACTAAAACTACATCACTTAATCAGATATATTGTGCATAATGCAAACATTTTTCCTCCAGGATTTCATAAACAGTTTTTGAAATGAACAAAATCATTTTTATGATTGTACATAAACTTGTTTCTTAATTACAAGAAAAATACCTTGTCACTTTCCTTCCATGTGTTAAGATTAGTTTCTGTTGGTTTTAGTCTAGAATGGGAATGACCGCAAAACACTTGCCCCTCCCCAATTCATAAGCAGAAGCATGCTGGGATTTTTTTTTCCTAGCTAATAAAATAGCCAGTTTTTTGGTTTTATCTGATTCAGTCCTGATCTGTCTTGAAGTCAGAATGTTAGATTCACTTATCCAAACTTGTTCTTTTCTCTCAACCCCAATTCTTAGTTTTTGTAACTTTTTGCCATTTTACTGTTGCTTTGCCTTGCATACATTGTTTGCTTGCTTTATATTATTGTTTTTCTTTTTGTTGTTGTTTTTTTTTTTACACCTGTTCTTTACTTTTTCTTGCTTATTGAAAACTTTGTTGGACACTGTTGTCATTTACTTTACATTTAATCATGGCTACTCAATCTCCAAAAATTTGTCACAAAAGATTTCTCTTATCTCAATTTTATTTACCAATCACCATCAGTTCTTTTCAATTAATGAAAATTTTATATAGAAATCAAACAACAAAAAGGTGTTCAAGAAAACCATTTTAGGTGGGACCAACACTAAATAGTCCCCTGGCTATAAAAAGAACTTGTATCAAGCATCCTCTCTAATTTTCATTGTAAAAAAATAAAATAAAATGAATCCATAAGCCTATTTAGCCACTTCATCAAATGAGACAGATTGATGAATGGTTGACACATGTATTAAGCAAAAAGTCCACCACAAAGATTAATGAAGTTCCAAGGAAAGATAACCAGTGTAAATACTGGGTTCTTTCACAATTTCTCTCTTGAATATGTAGATATGCAATAAGATGGAGAAAGAGGAAAACATAAACAAAAAATACATGATGAATCTGTTCTCCTCAATTCCAGTTAATTTTTTTCTATGATCTGCTTTTATTCATTTATAGCTTGACTAGACTGAAAAAGTCCAGAGCTAAATGCACAAGGATTAGGGTTCATATTGTGCTTGTCATTACACGTCAAGGAGTCTATCACATTCAACAAATCAATTTGGAAAGGGTGGAGTTTGATGGGCAATCTTGATTGGAAATCATTCTGAAAAATTGCAAAATAAGAAGAGTAGGAATATCAATGAATGTGACTAAGAGAGGTCTAACAAATTAAATGATAATTACACACACACACACACACACAGAGACAGACACCCCACACATACACCCAATATCAGATTTTATTATGGTAGTGGTGAGATTGGCCATTTCCTTATAAGAAAACATTTGGTATTCATTGACGGAACAGTTAGCATAACTATTGGATGAATTTTTTCTCTTAAAACAATTTTTTCAGGAAAATAGATTTTTCAAGTCCACTATTGGTGTAATTGATAGTGACTTGGAATGAGAAATCAGGGAGCTAAGTTCAAATTCCAATCAATTTTTACTTTTACTTATGCACATATACCCTTGAGAAAGGTATGAATCCATCCCTTCTCCACCCAGCTATGGGTTAAATGGCAGAGCAAAGTGGGTTTTCCAGCCATAAATGGCAACCAGTCTAGAAAAAGGAAGACAACTCTAAATTCAAAACCATATGTAGCCCAGAAACCAAATAATGGATTACTCTTTGGTAAAGCATAACACCATTGACAGGGTTATGGTGAAGATGTTGAATGTGATAATTGGCCAAATTTAACAGATGCAATTTGTGGCATTGAATTGTAATGGTCATGCAAAAGATACCAGGCAATGAATGAAACCAAATTATAACAAGTTAGAAGCTGTATGAACACAGAGTTGCTCAGTTAGTCTCCTAATATATGCATAATCAAAACCCCTGTGTAGAAACATGGGAGTGTTCTAAAAGATGACCAAGTTAAGTCCACTAGCTGATATTGTTCTTTCTTTCTGATGGAAGTTTTCTTCTTAACCTTTTGTACAATGCAGTTTGGAAAGTCTACACTTTTATTTTATTTTTATTTTTCTAATCATTTCACCCCAAGCAAGGCATTCTACTGCCACTGTTGTAGAGGGGGGTTACATAAGAGAAAGTGATGAGAAAGAGGGGTTAGTTATAGAAAATGTCAGGAGGAGGGTAATAGACGGATGAGAACACCGAGAATGAGGATGAAGTAAATGGAAAAAAGAGCTTGAGAGAATGGATGCGAATTAGTGAGATAGGAAATGTCTATTGACCTTACATTTAAGTTCCTGGAGATTGTAGATGTCAGGAAAGCAAGTATATGGAAGGGAATTCCACAGGCGGGAATTGCATGAAAAGAAGCTGTTAGAGTAGAAATTGCGGTTATATTTTATTGGTTTCACTGTAAAAGGGTGGAACCTAGTTGCTAATCTAGTAGCTCATGTAAATTCATACCTAGGGGGCACCAGTGATCTAAATTCATTAGAACAGAAGCTGTGAAAGTATTTATAGAATAGGCACAGGGAAGCCACATGATGCTGGTGAGATAGCGGCAGCAGCTGAGCTGCCAAGTCGGTATCGATCACATTACAGATTCTCCATTGGATTTTGTCAAGAACCCCGAGGTGAATAGCAGTGGCACTCAACCAGATGTGGTAGCTGTATTCAATACACAGGCGGATGGTAAATTTATATATGTGCAGGATGGACTCAGATGGGAAAAACTTCCTGGCTCTGCACAGTAAACCGACCTTAGCAGCACATTTAGCAATGGATTCGATGTAGTCATTCCAATTGAGGTCTGTAGAGAGTGTGAGGCCAAGGAGGCATAGTATTTTACTATGGATTAGAGGTCCTTCTCAAGCTCAGCAATGAGGTTCGCTTTGTCAACCTACACAGACTTTTGATCAAGGTGAGAGTAAACAGTGGTGTCGTCAGCGTACATGCCTACTTGGGATCTTAGTACATCAGGGAGATCATTAATGTAGATCAGAAAAAGCGTAGGACCTAGAATAGGATTTATGCCATTTCCTCAAGTTCCATCCATCTTATCAGTTGCTGCTGTTGAAAGCCTTCAAGTATTATTTATACACATGCCCTACACTCTTGTCGGTTAACTTGTCATTTGTGAAAATTTAGTGCAATTCACATGTATCGATCTAATCTAATCTAAATCTATGTAAACTTATTTCTTGCTTTCCTGATGGCTACAACCTCCAGTAATTTCAATGCAATGTCAATACTCATCTATTAACCTCTGGACTCTAGCTCTCTCCCCGCCTATATCCTTCCCTTTCTCTCCACCCATGTATCTGTCATTGCATCTGCATTCTCAGCTTTCTATTGCTCCTTTCTAACTAGTTTGTACTCCTCACTCTTTTCTAATTAATCTTTTTACAGTTATGGGCAATAGATAGATCTATCTACTCCAATTGAAAAAAAGAAAAAACAATGTGAGGAGATTGGAAAAGAGAAAGTCAGAAACCACATCCTAAACAGGGAACAAGGGATGAGCCTCTTAATCTGTTTAATAGACATGGGTGGAGTGTGAACCGGGCAATAGATAGATATATCTACTCCAATTGAAAAAAAAAACAAAAAAACAAAAGTAAGATTATTTTTGTAGATTGTAGTTGACTGGAAAAGAAAGAGTTCTGTTAGCAAGAAGTGTAAGAGAAAAAAACTATTAGAATAGAATTTAAAGTTATGTCTAGCAATTTAAAGTTATGTCTAGCAATTTAAAGTTATGTCTAGCAATTTAAAGTTATGTCTAGCAATTTAAAGTTATGTCTAGCAATTTAAAGTTATGTCTAGCAATTTAAAGTTATGTCTAGCAATTTAAAGTTATGTCTAGCAATTTAAAGTTATGTCTAGCAATTTAAAGTTATGTCTAGCAATTTAAAGTTATGTCTAGCAATTTAAAGTTATGTCTAGCAATTTAAAGTTATGTCTAGCAATTTAAAGTTATGTCTAGCAATTTAAAGTTATGTCTAGCAATTTAAAGTTATGTCTAGCAATTTTAACAGTAAAATCATGAGACCTAGTTGTTCATCTAGTACTACACTTAAATTCATGAAGTTCAGATACCAAAAAGTAAAGTTCATCAGAACAATTGCAATGTAAATATTTATAGAAAAAGCACAAGGAAGCTATGTTAAGGTGAGGGGAAAGTGACTGAACTTAAGATGCCACATTGTGACCAATAATGTTGCAGATTTATTTTTTAACTTTGTCAATTTTCTCAAGATACATTGCAGATGTACCAGATGTGATAATAATAACCATTGTAAAGATGAATGGCAAGACAGAAATGGGTCGGAAAGATTGCCTAGCTTGACTGTATTAATTTTCTTAGCAGCAGTTTTAGCAATTGACTCTATATAATCATTCCAGTTCACATAAGCAGAAAATGTCAGACCAAGACGATGCAATGCAAAGTGTTACTTTCCTGAAGGTTTATTATCAGCCATAATGATCAGTAAGTCAGTCAAGGGTCATACGTGATACACACTTTGGGCTATCATGTCTTGAAAGAGATATGACTGACTGGGCAGAAGATTATCCCACAGCAGGTTGCATTGCTTTCTGTGATAGACTGGTTGCCAGAACCTAATCTGTCCTATCATTTAACCCATAACTGGAGAAAAAAGACGGATAAATACCTTTTCCAAAGGTAATTGTACATAAGTGAATGCAAGGATTTCAACTGGAATTTGAACTTGGCTCTCCGATTTGTCGTTCCGAGTCAATATTCACTGCACCACAACGCACATTCATAGCCATAATGATAGAAGGCCAAAATTTGTTTACTGTCAGATATCGTTTTTGTCACTGTCACACTCACGTAAGACCAGAATCTACCTGCTGGTAAGAACTTTTATCCCAAAAAGAATCTAGTTGCTGGTAGGAATGTCTATGCCAAAAAATGAATTACACAAATTAACATAAGTAAAATATGCCCCACTGAATAAAAGCATTAGCTGAAGTAATGCAAAAAAGTATTTGACTAAAAGAATTTTGAGAAATTCATGATGGCTACAACCTCCAGGAATATAAATGCAATGTCAATTCCCATCTCTTATCCACTTGACTCCAGTCCTTTCTACATCATCCCGTCTATCTTTTCCTTTCTCTCTACCTTCGCAACTGTCTTCACACCTGTGTTCCCATCCTTCTTTTGCCCTTTCTCTGATACCCTGTAACTGGTTCATCCTTCTCTTCACTCTCCTCCTGACTAAACTTTTACTCTAATGTGACCCACTGTACATCAGTGGCAGTACTGCCTTGCTTGGAGTGAAACGATTATTAAAAAAAAAAAAAGAAAAAAAGTTCAATATCAAGGCACAGCAGAGGGAATAAAAACTTAGAACATTGAGTTACTAAAAGGTAATTATCTAAAACTGAGATACCAAAAAGAATATGGCATGTGAAATTAGAAAATGCAGCCCCCATGGACTAAAAGAGTTTGGTTCAAAATTTCAATGTATATCACCTGAAGAAGACTGGAGCATATGGCCAAAATGTCATGAATATGGCAATAAAGATGAGAAGAAGAGTTATCGAAACCATTTACCCCATTCAGATTCATTTACCCCATTCAGATTCATTTACCCCATTCAGATTATTTTACCCCATTCAGATTATTTTACCTCCCATTCAGATTATTTTACCCCATTCAGATTCATCTCAGAAATAGGGAAAGACGTAAAATAAAGCTGTTCATACGAGCAAATTAATACTCACCACTCACAGTTTTTCACAAGTTGTTCTAAAAAATAGTAAACTTTACCTAAAATACATAGCTATAATGTATCCAACAACTGATTCTAGCCTTTAATAAAAAAAAATAGTCTAATATACTTTAAGTAAAGATGATGATCGTTTTAAAACTTAGAAAATAAAATAAGTATGCAATTCTATAGGTATGTCATTAATTAACAAACTATCGGTATGAACTGAACAAAACAGAATGGTACTAAATGAAATTAGCTACCAATGATACCTTAATCTGGCACAAGATTGTATTTATAGATCACTATATAAAGATTATATACACTATTGTTTTGAGAGCTACACATTAATTTACTATAGTCAGTTTAAAAATATAGGTAAATTGGATTCAGCTTATTTTTTATATTTGCTTGTTTTGTTTTCATGGCAAATCAACCTCAGTGGTTCATTTATTGCAAACTAAACTTTATTACTGGTAATACCTTTTTCTTTCAACAATTTTTTGTTGTTTTTATATAAGTTTTGTGTCTAGTAATACATTTTACCTTTCGAGTATCAAGATTCATTGGCATTTGTTTTTAAGGGCAGGGTCCCCAAGTCATAGCCATATTATTTAACCCATAACTGGAGGGAAGGGACAGATTAATACCTTTCCCAAGGGTACCAATGCATAAGTGAATTCAGGGTATTCAACTGGAATTTGAACTCGGCTCACCGATCTCTCTTTCCGAGCTGTTATCCACTGCACCACAATGCACACCCATCACGATATGCTTACAGCACCTGGTATTTCCAAGCGGTCACCCATCTAAGTACTGACCAGGCTCAACGTTGCTTAACTTCGGTGATCAAGCAAGAACTGGTGTATTCAACGTGATAGGCCGTAAGCCTTTACTTTTTATAAAGTTCACACAAAACAGGGCTCATAGCCGCTCAGGATACAAGGTTACTGAATGAGGCATGTGATATAAACGTAAAAGAAGGAAGTGAAGATTATGTAGATAAAAAGAAAATATAGTGATTTGTCCCAGAAAGGGATATATATCAATACGAGGTAGTTAAGTGGTTTAGGCAAATGTAACCGGATAGGTCAATCTAGTATGTAGACGTAATCGCTGTATGCAATATCCTGAGATGTAGGTGTAGTCAATAGACCTCTGGATCTCTAGTGGAAGATCAATAGATCTCTCACTCTGGATGTCCTTGCCTTCGTCTGTATTTATGGCTAACACCAGCTAATCATATTCCAGTGAGGGGGAACCAAGGTGTATACATATTCATTACCTATTCATTACATCATGTTGTAAATGAACTTTTACTTAATGGTTAAGATTGTAGCATTTAAGGAAGCATCTGTGTGGGAGTTGAGTCATTCTCTGTCAGATCAACAATGCTCTGACAATCAACACAAATTTAGTACACTTATAGAGTTTCATGAAATGAACTGAATGGTACCTATTTTGCATCTCTAGATCAAAGGGTTCCCAAGACACTTTGACCCCTGCCAAAAAGTAAATTTTGAAAAATAGTCACAGTTTAAATATCAATATCTCAGCTTTTTTTTCCACCTACAAAGCTAAATTATATACCACTTCCAAGTACTTGGTTAGATCTAAAAGGTGATCTATTTGTTTAAAGGTCAAATAAGATAATTAAGCCTTTAATTTCTCAAAAATAGTATGTTTAATTTTTGTTAAAATTTGACAAATTTGTCTGCTTTATGGCAAGATATGTACAAAATTTTGTGGACTTTTGATTGTGGCTTGAGTTACAAGGATTTTACTGTGTTGGGCCAAATTAAAAATGGCGTGTTTTGCTATTTGTGGTTAAATGTTGAACAATTGATGGAAATAAACAACCTTAATTTTTTATTTTGTATACATTTTTATTATAAAACAAATTTTTATATTAGAAAGTGTTATGGTGCCCTTCTACAAGGAATGTACTCTTCCTCTTACTATATATAATTAACTGCGTGACTTCCAGGATGCAGTTAGCACACAGTTAAAGCCAACTAGGATTCTGGAAATAAGCAGCATAACTGTACCTTTTGAACTTACTTATTTCTATTTACTGATTATTAACACTTATTTTGTATATATGTTCTTGTTATTCTAATACACTGTTTTGAACCTAACTTCTGCATTCTGTGTCTTACTTCTGGTCAAACCAGTCACTATAACTTTGCAGTGAAGTTTCTCCACAACAAATTGGTGACGAAGATCCACAACAGAATGGGACAATGAAAATAATTATTTAAAAAGTGTTATGAATTAATGTTCATATAACATAAAATATGAAAATATACAACCATGTGATAATTAACAGATTTGTAATCATGGATGAAGTGTACCAAATTTGGAAAAAATCTGTATTGCTGATAGTCAGATCCTTATAGATTTGGCGTGGAATGACTCGGTTTGTCCCACAAAGTAACAGTGCTCAAAGAAGATGTCCAAGTGCAATTTCCTCCTTACAAATGAAATTAGAGGAAATGTGGATGATTTGACTCCTTGGACATAGCATGACAAGTTGTAGCTCTAAACTGATGAAAGTATAGAGTGGACAGTGTAGCAGACCCCGAAGCACAACGTATCCAAGAACTAACGTAAAAGTGACAATATCAGAAGGACAGGTCAAGCTCCCCTTTCCCAGCCAGACATTCCTTGCCCACATTGCGGCAGAAAATTCAGAGCAAAGATTGGCCTGATTAGCCATCTACACACCTAATGATACCTAGTAGTAATGTGTGATGAAAAATGGTCATCTTCACTCGCAAAGAACAATCATCATCATCAGAGTGGAGCACATTTGAACATTTGCCATTGAGATAGCAATAGAACAGGGGTTGCAATATTGCATCTGTGGAGAAAAAAACTCTTAGAAAAAAAATTAGGAAAAAAAATGTGTATTTCTTTAGAAAGTTGGAAAAAAAGGTATTTCTCTCTAGAAGATTGTATGAACAATATATGATAAAACTATTGTTATATCCCGGGAGGAGATAAACAGAGAAAGAATAGTGCAAGAAATAACTTAACACTGAGGATATATAAATAGAGATTTATTATACCTCAGTACAATAAACAAGAATAACATTTAAGAAGGCAATGTCTTTGTATAGGACGTATGCATCTGTCTTGAGAAGAAGGCTTCTGTCTAGAGACGTCTAACTCTCGTCTAAGATCAATGGCTTGCGACTAAAGTCGATGACTTTCATATAATCACAAAGACACTCGATCACTCCCAGGTAATGACAAAGGCTCTCGTATAGTCACGAACACTCTCGTTCTCTCTCGTGTAATGACGAAGGCTCTCGTATAGTCACGAACACTCTCGTTCTCTCTCGTGTAATGACGAAGGCTCTCGTATAGTCACGAACACTCTCGTTCTCTCTCGTGTAATGACGAAGGCTCTCGTATAGTCACGAACACTCTCGTTCTCTCTCGTGTAATGACGAAGGCTCTCGTATAGTCACGAACACTCTCGTTCTCTCTCGTGTAATGACGAAGGCTCTCGTATAGTCACGAACACTCTCGTTCTCTCTCGTGTAATGACGAAGGCTCTCGTATAGTCACGAACACTCTCGTTCTCTCTCGTGTAATGACGAAGGCTCTCGTATAGTCACGAACACTCTCGTTCTCTCTCGTGTAATGACGAAGGCTCTCGTATAGTCACGAACTCTCTATTTCTTTCTAGTCCCGGTCTTTTATAACCCGGGCCATACCCATTCTTGGTTACGACAGGATATTCCTCCACAACAACTATTTAACCAGAGTAATAAATCTGAATGGAATATGGCAGCTAGAAACAAACAGACTTCATAACAAATAACTTTTTGCAGTTATCACCTTTCTTCGGGTTATTCTATTTAATATTAATTCTTCAATGGTCATTCTGACACAAAAGTGTGTGTGGGGAGGAGCATGTATTTGATCTTTCTCAACAAATCAATATCTATAATCCTATCACCAAGAATCCTCTCAGATCTTTGATCATCCATTTCTGCTCAAGAGCTAAATTGCATGCCAAGGGGAAACAGTGCTGTTGAACAACTGCAAAAACGCTAGTAGTATAAATATACACATCAGAGAGAGAGAGATCAATATCAACAGATTTTTCAAGACGGACATGAACAATCCAGGATAACAGATCATTTAAAATTATTATTTGCTTATATTACTTATGAGACTACATGCTAGTGGTGTAGCAATTATCAGTGTGGAAATGGACTTCAAATTCCAGCCAAGGAATGTTGCAGTCATTTCTCTTAAAAAGATATGAATACATCTCTTTTCTGCTAGCTAGAGATTAATAGCAAAGCTGACTGGGTTCACTAGCTATATTTGGCAACCAGTCTAGAAGAAGGATAATAGTGAATTCCAAATTGGTTGGCAAGCAACTCCACTTGCTTTACACTCCACAGGAGTCTTCACAGTTCAGATATATGCATATTACATATGGAGGTGTGGAATGGCATTATGGTTACAACATGTAATCCAACGACTTATTTGAGTTTTGATAGGGATACCCTACATTACACCTTTGCCTTTGGGAAAGGCATGAATTTACTTCTCCCTTCCACTTTTGAGTTCTTTATCCATGTAATAGCTGACGATCAAAAAAATTAGGAGTCCCAGGTCCAGATGAAGGAAAAGGCATGGGTGTGGGGTTAGAAATTACACTCTGACCTGCTATTGAAACCAAAGCATGTCCTATGCTCTACTGGAAGCCTATGGTAACAAATCAGGAAAATGAAAGCAATTTCATCTTCCCTAGATATGTTTTAACGGAGAATTGGGTCAACCCCAGAACAGACCCAAAGTTGGTTGCATGCAGTGCAGTAAACGCCAGGAGTTATGTCCTTGTAACAAATGTATGAGTGAATGTTTGACGAGGCAAACATCATGGCAGCAAACACAAAAATGGCAGTGTGTGCATGTGTGTGACCAGACTGATAGCAAGGCCTGTATTCAATTGCATAAGCGTATGCCTTGCTGGCATAAAAGCTGAGAGTTTGTGAGGGTAAGTTAGTTTTTTCAGTTTTGCGAAACTCACACGTGTTGCTCGTTTTGGTGTCAACTGCGGTGTTTGACTGAGAAGAAGAAGAAAACTACGACTACTGAGAAGACAGAGAAAACAAAGACTACAATAATTTCATTACAGGAAGATGACAGACTTTTTCCACAATTGGCTGTTCAGAGAGGACATTCTACTTAGAAAAGATGGCACTGACAAAATTTGTAGATGAATGATATGGAACAGGTATTAGCCAATAATCAGTGTAAGTTTGGGACTGAGAGAACTACATTATAACATCTGCATTTTCTCAGCTGGGTAGAAGGTTCTCGATGCATGGACCATTAGGGATTTGTGTAAGAGTTGGCGATTACATTTACTTTACTTAGAAAACCAAACAAAATGAAGACAAAGAAACAAAACAGCTTGCAACTGGTTTTACAGAGGACACTTGAAGAGAGATAACAGAATTTTTTAACTGTAGGCAAGAACAAATCTATTAGAACACTCAATATTAAGGCTGAGATAAAACAATGTGTTGGTCAGTTACTTGAACAACAGATCAACCCTTGCTGGACTATTTAATGCTAAATATAAATTCTTAGAGAGCAAAATCAAAGCAAATTAATAAAAAGGTAGACAGATGTTTAGTTTGCATGAGAGTCAAACAATAAGACATTGACTGAGGTTGAGTCTATAAGTATCCACCCACAAGGTCCCTTTTGGTAGGGACTTACCCTTCATGAGATGAAGTCAACATCGGCTAAGCCCACAGTAGAATAGTAAATACTGGCATCATGGAAACAGAAATGAAACTATTAGTGAATGCAGAAAATTAGTTCAGAGTACAAAAATAGCCATGAGTAATGAGGAACAATGCAAAACTACTGGAATTAGACCCTGCAGACTAATTTCATATACATAATCCAGAATCTGTTTTAAGTTTTGTTTAATGGCATATCAACCTCTGTCGGTTATTTAATGCCAGAAAGGTGGGGTTTTAAGGTATTTTTTTTATGTTCAGTTATGGTGAGAAAGTTGATTTAGTCAGATTTTGATGAAATTTTTATTTTATTTTAGAAAACTGAAGATGTCTTCTAGTTTTGTATTTAAAAATGTATTGCTGATAATTTTTTTATTTTTATTTTTATGTATATGTTTCTATAAAAGTCTATTTTTATACTTTCATGGTGTTTTGACCCCAGTTTGGTGGTTAACTATTTGTCCATAGCTTGGATCCTAACAGGTACTACCACTCCAGGTCAGAGTGGACCTGAGAACAACAGCAACAAAGAGGTAGTACCATGCTCCTTACAACCTCCCAATCAGCGGCCTTGCTGCCAGATGCAGTTTAGCATCATACCTTAAGACCCCAGAATCTGTCTTGTAAGATAATTAAAGCAAAACTCTAAAGAACTAATTCTCAGGTCAGTCAATCAGTTAAGTGCCATACATGATATACATTGGGCAATCATGTCTTGAAAGAGACATGGCTGACCAGAAAGATTTTCCCACAGCAGGTTGCCATTACTTTCTGCCGTAGATTGATTGCCAACCAAGCGGTATAAAATCCAACCCAGCTATTTAACCCATAGCTGGAGGGAGAAGCAATGAATTAATACCTTTCCCAAGGGTATATGTGCCTAAGTGAATGCAACAAATTCAAATGGAAGTCAAACTTGGCTCTCTGATTTCTCATTCCGAGCTGCTATGCACTGTACCACAATGCACACAGGCACCAAACAAAATTCGTGGAGGAGTTAATAAATGAAGAGAATCAGAAAATATAATCAATAGGAAGTGTAATAAACAAATAAGAAAAATTTAATAAACGAAGAGTTCATCGAATGGCAAGGTTGGGAAATGATTAAGAACAAGTCTTTCAAAGTTTTTAAAACAAGGCCTCAAAGAAATAAGACCATCAATATCTTTAAACAAAATGCTTCTACAAAATTGAAAATATTTCTATAAAGTCTTGCCAACATTACAACATCAATATCTTAAAAAAAAAATAAAAAAAATAAAAATAAAAATGTAAAAAATTAATAAATTTAATGAGCATTTATTGAACAGGTGAAGAGGCTCATCCCTTGTTTCCTGTTTAGGATGTGGTTTCCGGTTTTCTCTTTTCCAATTTTCTCACTCCTATGTAGCCCCCTGCACATCAGTGGCGTTACTGCCTTGCTTGGGGTGATATGATTAAAAAAAAAAAAAAATTGGCAATGGAGAGTAATTTCAAACAAATCATTGAGCTCAGCCTAAGAAGTTCAATATAGTCAATGAAAATGAAAGAAAAATCTGGCAGTTTGTAGATGTTGTCATCTCAGGAGAGGAACGAGTGAAACTGAACACTGAGTAAAAGTGACGACATATCAAGACAACTTACTATCACTTTGTCTCCAAAGAAAACAAACCAAACAGAACTTGCGTTAAGACTCAAACACAAAATAATGATTGGCTCTGCACGGAAAACCGACCTGAGAATACTACCAGAACTATGGAGATTTTGTCTGGGTATAGCTAGATATTTGCTTGTTTGCTTTGAGCCGATGTATATTTTCCCCTCTGCAAAAAATTTCTGGGTTGAATTATAAATTATATATGTGTTGTGATGCAGTGGATATCGACTCGGAACGACAAATTAAAAAGCCGAGTTCGAATTCCAGTTGAATTCCTTGCATTCACTTGCACACAAATACCCTTGGGAAAGGTATTAATCTATCTCTTCCCTTCAGTTATGGAATAAATAACAGGACAGATTGGGTTCTATAGCCTTGACTGGCAACCAGTCTACCACAGAAAGCAATGGCAACCTACCGTGGGATAATCTTCTGCCCAGTCAGTCATGATTGCCCAAAGCGTGTATCATGTATGGCACTCAACTGACTGACTGATATTTCTATATAATTTTGACTAGCACATCCAAAACATTGTGTGTTCAGGTGTATATTCTGTTGAGAAGGTCTGTTTTACAGGAACTAAAAACATGTTCTAATGTTTGTGGATTTTCCTTACACAGGGGCAAATTGGATCGCTCTTGTTCTTAGATCATAGCTGGACATATCAACCTGAGAGGAGCCGAATGTCTTTCCAAGTAATAGATTTCTGCAGAGCCTCCTCCCACTTTGTCCAGTGACTGTGTTGGGATTGTTGTACTCCTTTTACGAGTCTTTTATTATAGTCTTCGTACTTTATATTTTGGATGACCATGTCTCGGTAATCTTTACTAGAAGTGTTCAACCACCATTGCCTTTCATTTGGTCATAATTTTTGTTTCCCTGTTTGGGTGTATCTCTTAACTATCACAGATGATCACACCTACCCCCCATTAGCATGAATCAGTCTACCTGAAAGCAAAACACTGCGCCTCCTCGGGTTAACTTTCACAACAGATCTCAACTGGAATGACTATATAGAATCCATAGCTAAATCCGCTGCTAAGAAAGCTGGTTCTGTGTGTAGAGCCAGGAAGTTTTTACCATCTGAAACAATCCTGCACGTATACAAACCCACCATCTGCCCATGCATTGAATACTGCTGCCATATTTGATCGGATGCTCCTACTATCCACCTAGGGGTCCTTGACAAAATTCAACGAAGAATCTGTAATGTGATCGATCCCGACTTGACAGCTCAGATACAGTCACTTTCTCACCGGCACAGTGTGGCTTCCCTGTGTCTCTTCTACAAATACTTTCATGGCTTTTGCTCTGATGAATGTAGCTCACTGGTGCCCCCTATATACAACTTTACTCGAGCCAAAAGATTAGCAACTAGGTCCCACCTTTTTACTGTGAAGCCAATAAGATGTAAATGCAAATTCTACTCCAGCAACTTCTTTTCTCGCACTTCCTGCCTGTAGAATTCCCTTCCATTTACTTGCTTCCTCGATAGCTAAAATCTTCAAGAATTTAAATGTAAAGTCAATAGTCATCTCCTATCCCACTAACTTGCATCCTCTCTCATCTCATTTCTGCAGTGTTTTCATCCTTCTCTTACCCGCTTCCTGACACCCCCTGTATTCTGTCACTTCTTCTCATAACATTCCTCCTATGTAACCCCCTGCACAACAGTGGCAGTATAATGCCTTGCTTGGGGCAATACGATTACAAAAAAAAGAAAAAGAAAATTAAAATATTTAAAATTGGGTAAGATATAGTTGATAGCCTGATATCAAAAACAGAGGCATAGATTTTAGGTAGCTGTCATGGGCAAACTGCAGCCATATTGGTTTTCTAAGTGGCAAGCATACTTTCAAAAGCAAAAAATAACATTAAGATTTTGTTGATTTCATTCCATTCTAACTTGTTCACTCACTATCTTGTATTTCTCATTGTCGGGATGTAGCTTCCCTCTGTCTCTTCTATAAATATTTTTATGGCTTCTGCTTTGATGAACTTGGGTCACTGGTGCCCCCCTTCACAAGAATTTACTTGAGCAACCAGACTGGCAACAAGGTCACACCTTTTTACAGTTAAATCTACCAAATGCAGGTGACAATTCTACTCCATTAGCTTCTTTTCTCGTGCTTTCCACCTGTGCAAATCCCTTCCACATACTTGCTTTCCTGATGGCTATAACCTCCAGGAATTTAACTGCTAAGTCGATTCCCATCTCTTTCTAGATCACCCTACATATCTTGTTCTTTTCCTCTCTACCTTGTCTTCACTCCTGTGTTCCTATCCTTCTCTTGCCCTTTCTCTTTCACCCCTTGTAGCTGGATTGTCTTTGTCTTCACTCTTCTCCTGCCTAATACTTCAACTCTCTTATGTAACCCCCTGCACATCAGTGGTATTAATGCCTTGCTTGGGGTGAAATGATTAAAAAAAAAAAAAAAAAAAAAAAATTAAAATATATATATATACACTGTAATGGTTGTTACAATGTTTATAAATTCATAGCATCACTACACAAAAAATTTCTCATGTTTCGAAGCCAGCTCTTTATGTTTTGGCTTCATCCTCAGGTGATTTTTTTAGAAATAAGAATTATCCAGTTGAAAAGACCGTTTATTTGTGTTGGATTTGTTATTTTCGGGTGTAAGAGGGGTTGGTCTGTATTTTGAGTTGACCTTTTTATGGGTGTTGGGGTTAAGTGTTTGTTTTTGGCAGAGTTCATGATAGGTTAATCTATTAATCTTGAAAGGGCTGATGCTAATAGCGCCTTTGGTTTAGGGGTTGGTAGGTGTTGTTTTGTTTTGGGGTTGGTTTCTCCTTAATTTAATGTATATTTTTTGTATTGGGGTGTGTGCTTTTTCCTTTTTTTTTTGTTCTTTTACTCCCTTGCCCTTTATAAAATATATTTTCCACAAAATATATCCTTCACAAGAAAAAAATAAAAAATAAAAAACACTTTATAATATTCTATATTAAGCTATTTTATAATATTATAAAATATAACATTTTATAATATTTAAGAAATATATTTCTTTTATAAAATCTATCCCCTATACAACATATTTTATAAATATAAAGTATATTTTTTTATTTATTTACCTACTATTCTGTTGCAACTGCATTATTTTTTGTTGGTATTGTATACGGTTTGTTTGTTTTGGGGGGGGGGGGGGTCTGGTTGTTTTTGTTTTGTGTTTACTTAAATTTTAGCGAGAAATATTTGCTATGTTTGCATATTACTGCTAATTCGTCTCTACGGTTTAGTAAATTGTTGCTGTAGGGTACTGGAGAATGTGTAGTTTTTCACTTAGACATAAAGGGCAGATGTCATTAAGTGAGTTGCAAGTTCTAGTTTTTTCCATTTTACTTTGGGTTTCTGTTTTGACTCGTTTAAAAAATAATATGTGGTTATATATATATATATATATATATATATATAACCACATATTTTTTTTAATCATTCCAGTAAAATGCAAGAGTGTTAGAGACTATGAGAAAAAAAAACAAAAAAAACACCATTAAGGAGTGAGAACAATAAAAGAACAGAAACTAAGCAAACAGAAAATAACAAATGACACTGCATTTAAATTTTTGAAAATCAAACTTAACTGAAAAGCAAGAAGCCGAAAGAGAGTACCACAAGCCAAAAAAAAAAAAAAACTTAGCGTAGAAATTAAAGTTACATATACAGTTTATATACATAAACAATGTTTAAGTACAATGATTCCTAAGTCTTTGTTAATAGCTTTTTCATCGTTTTAAACAAATGCTGATTTTCACTAAAGAATACCATTTGTAAACTTCATTTCCTGTAGAAACAGGAAACATTCATAATAACAGTCATAAAAAAATATGTTTGCATATTAAACTGGAAACAAATCACATACATCAGCATGTTTTAATCAAACTTGCCATCAGTGATAATACTATCCCAAGACTTCAGCTTTTTAATTATAGAAATAATCTTTTCTCTAAAGAAAAAATATCAAATCTCTTCCCATTTCTAAAGCAGATGCTTATGCATATGATCTTCTGTTGTTAATGTTAACCATGTCGACCATAGTTTATGAATATAGAATACAGCGCAGTATGTAATCTGTTCAATGAAACAACGTCAAATATTAACACTCACGAGTCAGACACTCTACGGAATCGGATTATATCACCAATACTCGGGAAAATATGGTCGCCGTTTATACATGTTGCATTGATATTTTGAGCCTTCTGATTGGTTAACCCTTCTATTGAACTATAAAATGAGTCAGCCCATGGCTGGCTCACCAGTATACAAGGGTACCCCAAAAAGACTCCAACAGTTAAAATGGCTACAGTACAATCAATAAAAAAGAAAAAAAAAAAATGCAGCTGGAATTTTTTAGTAGTGCAGACTACATTATGATGAACAATATCTAATGTGGCCCACTGATCAGGAAATGTTGCCTATACTTCTTGTATCCAACACTCTTGAACAAAAACAAATATTTTTTTTCTCAGTTAGTCTTTTCTGTTTACAATGAACACATGATTTTTCAGTAATAAAAAAAAAACATTTTCTCTTTCAAAATCTCTCACGAAATAGCGTACAATATTTTGGTTATGGTTTGGGCATATACCATAAAATAGCTTCTATGGACATTACTTTTATACATATTTTAATAAAATTACACTGTGTTATTGTTATTTTATTGTCCAATACCTTTATGTTTGAAAAGGTTATTATCATTTGCAGAATGACAAAGTAAAATTTTTCCAGGAAATCAATAATCCTTCTGTGGAAATTCCACAGGATCCGCTAGTAAATTATTAACCTGAGTAGATTCTGATTAAACAATCATTTTGTTTAACAGCAGATCAACCTCTGTTGGTTATTTAATGCCAAAAAGGTGGGGTTTTAAGGTATTCTTTTTTAATGTTCGTTTATCGTGAAAACGTTGATTCAGTCAGATTTTAATGAAAATTTTTTTGTTTTTATTCTTTTTTATTTTAGAAAACTGAAAATGTCTTCAAGTTTTGTATTCAAAAATGTTTTGCTGAGAATAATTTTTTTTTCCTTCAAAAATGTGTTATGGTAATAATTTTTTCTTCAGAAATGTATTATTGTTAATATTTTTCCTTCAAAAATGTACATTTTTCTATAAAAGTCAATTTTACATATATATTTCTATAAAAGTCTATTTTTATACTTTCAGTGTTTTAACCCCAGTTTTGGGAGGGGTCAGCTATTTGCCCATTACTGGGACCTTAACAGGTGCTACCACTCTGTGTCAGGGTGGACCTGGGAACAACAGTAATTAAGAGGTGGTTCCATGCTCCTCACAACTTCCCAATCAGAGGCCTTGCTGCCAGATGCAGTTTATCGTCATACCCTGGAGTTAGGACAAAGTTAGACCAGTTCTAAAATCTTTAGACTGTCTACTTTCAAGCGAAATAAAGCATATATCCCTTGGAAAATGATCAATAAATGCTAAATGCCTCTTTTAATCCCTCTACAATGTCAACAAATGTTACATTTAATCCAGATTTTACAGTACTTTTCATCATTTAGCAGATGAGACTAATTTCATTTGACTGGAATCCCTTTCATAAATCTATCTGTAACATTCTGTCATTACTATACATTCATTAACCAGACAGAGTTCAAGCCAAACTCGGGAATCAGAGCAGCGATACAATAACAGAGGAGGATCCTTGAAATCAATGAATAAAATGTTATGGAAGCTGTAGAAAATGTTAAATTAAAAATTGTTTATTTCTGCAACCTTCATGGTTTTTTGAGTGATTTGTAAAAATGTTGTGGAGTAGTTTTCACACTGAAATATATAATCGTGCTATGTCGGTTGCTAATCGACTTAACGCACCCAAAACATTAGGAACTTGGTAATCTTCAACTGTAAGCTGACTCCTTAGTATTCGGCTGTTGACCAATATCAACTGCCTTAGTCCAATTACATCCAAACTGGAACTAACCAATAGTTCTACTGAACTCTAAAGAACACTCTAGAACTTCTAAGAACTCCTATGAACTTCCCAAGAATTTCTCGAGTTAAATTCCTGTTAACTCTTATTAATATAGGAGGGAGAGTCCATTATCTGAGCAATAGGTGTGTTCCCCATAACAAAAAAGAAAACCTAATTTCCCCTTTTTCTTTGTGATGTACCACGGTTCCTCTTATCTGTCGTTTCACTTTTAATGCCTCCAGTCAACTCCATGTATAAACAATATATACATTTTGCTTAATAATGATCTCAAAATAGTGATACTGGCAATTCAGATATGCTGAAGAGAAGCCATACTGTGCTTCCTTTAAATTAAAAAGTCAAAGTTCCAGTTTTGATATATGAAAGAAAAATAATTGTATGCTGTGTCAGCTAAAATTTGTAGCAAAAATGAATCTTCTATACATTATGTTCTATTTTAGTTTTAGTCAATTATATGATAAATCAACCATTGTTGGGTTATTTAGTGTTGAATTTTCAGACATTATATACTCAATGAGAATCAAAGCAGTACTGGCCATCAAAACTAGTTTTGCTAACCATTACTCCACACTGAAAAGGTTATTGTCATACAGAAAGACTCCAGAGAAAGTCATCTCAAAGAGGAGGTGTCGTACAGGAATAATGTCACTGCCTATACCTGTGTTTGAACACAGATTGCTAGGGAGTAAATAGACAACCTCATTCTCAAGTAATCAGTGGTACTGTGTTGATGGGATGACATTGTGTGTGTGGGGGGGGTGCATATATATATATATATATATATAGAGAGAGAGAGAGAGAGAGATAGATAGAGAGTGATTAGAGAGTCGGAGAAGAATAAGTGTCTGATACACTGTTGTTTGAAGGCATGATCATATTTGTATCTGTGATTTACAAAGTGATTTTACTAAAGTAGAAGTTAACACTGAGTTTCATTGAATCCAATAAAGTTACCAAGGGAACTGACAAAGTGATTTTGTTTACTCTAGCAAGGTTATGAAAGTTAGGATGGTTGATTTTACATGTCAATCCTTGTGGGGTGATTTAACACTGAATTTTGCATAAAACAGTGAAGGTCAAGGCAAATGAAGCTATCTCATGCTCATCAGATAAGGCAATCCTCTTCACTATAGTCTTTACCTCTAACTCCACATTAGACAACAAAGGCCATCCCCCCCACCAATGACTTATCGTCTTCTCAAAGAGCACAAATAGTAATGTTTTTATCATACTATGACTTATCGAAAATCTTGATCCTAAGATGGCTATCAATCCAGAACCCCAGTGATTGTCCTTAAAAATATTAACCCTGATTGTTCTTGATCTCAGCAAAATCATTTAACTGCTGCTTGAAAAAGAAATCATTTCCAAGTCTCTGCAAAATGTCAAGTGTATGACAGTTTTTTTTAACTATGCACACAGGTGCTCATCCTCGTCTCAGTATTGGCTCATCAACATCCTTAGTGTCATAGCAAACTTTTTGAGGCTATAATAACCTCAGTAGGGTCAATCTCTTGAATGGCAAGCAGTACATATTTTGATAAGCTGAGTTGACTGCTGATAACTTATCATTAGTCACAGAATCATTGATGCACTACACAATCCATCTCATAGATGATCCCATTAGATATTTTGAAGGTCTTTGACAATGTGTGGCATAGAGGGTTGCTGCTGCACAAGTTTACCAGTTATGGAATGACTGGAAGAGTCTTCTCAGTTACCTAGTCTTTACTAATAATAGGTCACTGAAGGTAGTTGTTAACATTCCCAATTTCTTGAGCCAATTCTCTTTCTACTTTACTTTAATCTGCCTAACAGTATACTCTAATCTTTTATGGATATCTCTGCTGATGATACAATTGTATATGGGTGCATCGCCAATTTGCCAGAGCCTGGCAATTGATCTCTCATTTGATCTAACTAACAGTTCAGTGGGGAAAAAAAAACCTTGCTAGTCACATTGAATGCCACAAAAACCAAACTAGTAACATTACATCATCCCTGAATAGGCTATGAATTTTTGCCTATCACAATGAATGGGTGTTCTCTCAAAGAGACTCCATGCCTATTATGACAGATATACAAAATGCTATTGTGGTAGACTGGTTGCCAACCAAGGCTATAGAACCCAATCTGTCCTATTATTTAACCCATAACTGGAAGGAATAGACTGATTAATACCTTACCCAAGGGTATTTGCGCATAAGTGAATGCAATGAATTCAGCTGGAATTCGAACTCGACTCCCCGATTTCTCGTTCTGAGCCAATATCCAATGCACTACAATGCACATCCAATGGCAATGGCAACCTACAGCGGGATAATCTTCTGCCCAGTCAGTCATGTCTTGAAAAAAACATGATCGCCCAAGCGTGTATCACGCATAGCACTTAACTGACTGAAAGACTGCTATAACAACAGATATACATGTTCGCTAGATAGATGCTAAAAGAATGATCAGTTCCCTCTACCGCTTCAGTAAGTACCTGACTATTCCAGCTAACTTCTACCTTTACCATATCAGACTGAAACTGGAGTACTTCTGCCATATATAAGAAAGAGCTTTCCTGTCTTCACTTTTTGATCTCAACAGAATCAAAAAGCATCTCTGCAACCTTGTAGGTGATGAATTATTTTCCACTCTATAAACCTCTTCCCCACAGATGAAATGTTGCTTTTCTATCACTATTTCCATAGAAAATGTTTAAGAAAAACTACATTCCTTAGTTCCACTAGTTCAAACCTTCACAGAAAACCTGCCATTCTATGCACATTACAGCAAAAAATGCTTATTCATTCCCTTTGTATTGCATTAGTAAGTAGGAAGTTCCACTTAAGTAACATCTCCCCATGAATTGCCACTTATTTTTGGAACCGACTCCCAAGAGGGTGCTTCATTGATCCCTATAATTTTAAACTGTTCAAGCATAAGAGTAACCATTATTTTACCCAAATATCCTCATAAACCATGCCTCTTACCTCTTGTTCTGTAATACTTTACTTTGAGTGACTCTTGGGTTTTCTACAGGGTAAACATTATTGTAAAATAAATTTAAAAAAAAAAAAATTGCTTTTATGACATGATGGACTTAGTTTTAAAAATTGGTCAAGAAAATTATATCTTTCCAAAAAATGTCCCAATCCTGAATATTGAGATTTAATATAAAATTATATTGTTTCATATTCTAAGGTATTTTATTTTTCTATAAATTTTTACCAAGTGATCAAAATTGTTTCTAACTTAGACTTCATCTACACAAAGCGGTAAATTTTTGTTTTAGGTCCCGAAGGCTTTCCCCACCCCTTTCAAATTTATCCAAGATAGCATTATTTCTGTGCAAATGTATATGCTGAACTCAAATCAACAATTAATTATTGAAGAAACCTACCTATTTTGATCTGAAAGTCCATAAAAACAAAAAAAAAAAAAAAAAAAAAACCGAACTATATCTTGCACTTTTTCTTTCCCATAACTCTCACAAAGTCATGTAATTAAATGCAGAATGACGTTCTGCATAGACAACAAATTTTGGTCGAATTACTTCCTTTACTGAAATTTCCAGCTATTTACTTCCTGTAATGAAAGTAAATAGCCAGAAGTTTCAGTAAAGGAAGAAAATTGGCCGAAAATAGACTGAAATTTGTTGTCCTACGCAGAAAGTCATTCAGCAGTTAATTACATGACTGCATTAGAGTTACGGGAGACAAAATGTAGTTCAATTTTTTTTTTATGGACATTCAGATCAAAAAGGTAGGTTTCTTCAATAACTAATTGTTGATTTGAGTTCAGCATATACATTTGCACAGAAAATGCTGCATTTATCCAATGCTATTGGATAAATTTGAAGGGGGAAAAGCCTTAGGGACCTAAAACGAAAATTTACCCACAAAGCTTTGTTCTAAGTTTGCGCAAAGAGCCACATTCTACACCAATTTCAAAATCTGAATGTATTGGCAGTAAAAAAATAAATATTTATAAAAAGTGTAAAAAAAAACAAAAAAAAAAAAAAACAGCTTTTCTCCTGGCCACAAACCTCATATTTAAAATGGCAAAACTTGCTTTAACATTGAATTTAATTTCACCACAGTTAAATAGCTCTCATTTTCTCTCGAGTCAGTTTTCTCTTTTATTTTGAAGGATGTTATATTCAAGTATATGCCCAAGATAAAAATATAATTTTTATTATTGCAGTTGCCAAATACCAAGTCAATTCGGTATCTCGTTGATTCTAACCAGCAAATCTAGTAATCACAACTATCTACCATATTCATGCCCATTTTTTCCACCACACACACACACACACACACACACGAGTGTGCATGTATTAAAATTTACTATATATAAGGGAAGCATGCTCAATATTAGGGAGAGCATGTATAGATATATACAGTGTGGGCATAGGGATCAACACTGCATGGCAATTGAGTTTTATAAAGCAAAACAATCTTTCAGACAATGTATGTATGTATGTATGTATGTATATATGTTTCTGTTATATAAGAAAAAAGTGTCGATACTGACACATGGGGTCAAACACGGATCTCCAGGCAACAAACGTAACTGTTGAATGAATTGTGATGCTGGAATCACGTGACCATAAATATCTAGTATCTAAGTCTCAGTTTATTCTGTGTTGTGCATTATTCCGGTGTTGTGTGTAATTGAAGAGATTGTTTTTGAGTGAATTACTCGAGAGAATTATTCTAAAAGTATTACTGGGTATTATTCGAAGGATTCGTTTATTACGTTGATTTTATGTGAAGATACCGAAATATGATAACTTGCTAATAGCAAGACCTCCTACAGAAGGTAGCTGATGAGTGACAAGAAGAGACTACAAATAAACTTCAAGAAAACCAGTCCAAAATGCCAAATACAGGTGAGGGACACTAAAATCAAGCAGGTACAAAAATTTAAATACCTGGGAAGTGTACATGACTGACCAATAAGAACTGACCCAAACAAAACTGAAAATACCAGTGCTTCTGTCTTTTTGTCTGTATTCTCTCAATCCTCATTATTGGCCATAATCTCAACAATATAAGATACACAGATGATACAGTGTTGATAGCAGACACTGAAAGGAAAATGCAGAACCTCGTACAAAAGATGGCAAGAGAAAGCAAGAAGAAATGACTAAGCATAAATTTCAAGAAAACTGAATACATGTTCATCAGCAAAAAGAAAACCCCAAAATGCCAACTAGAGGTCAGGGAAACCAGAATAAGACAAGTAAGGAAATTTAAATACTTGGGAAGTGTTCTACCAGGGGATAGAAAGTCTGACACTGAGATCCAAAGACGCATTGGCATGGGCCAAGGACACATTACAAAAGCTAACCAGAGTACTGAGAGATGGGACAATCTCATTGGAAACAAAGAAAAGAAAGCTGGATTGTTATGTGATATCTGTCAGTCTATATGGCAGCAAATGTTGGACGATCACTTCAAGAGTGAAGTAGAGACTCGAAGCAGCAGAAATGGGGTTCTACAGAAGAATGCGGAGGATACCATGGACCGAGCGTCTGAGCATTGGGGAGGATGCAAACAAGAATGAAGCTAATTCTCAATATCAGAAAGAGAAAGCTGAGATTCCTGGGACACGTAATGAGGAAAGGGGTTTGGAAAATCTAATACTTACAGGACGGATAGAAGAAAGAGAGGGGAAAACAGCACGAGACCTACTTGATGAGCTTGAGCAAATAGATGGCAGAGTGGGGTTTTGGAGAGATATTAAGAGGAAAAATATTAAGAGCAACAAGGAACGGGGGCAAATGGAAGTCCATTATTGCCTACATCCTGAAAAGACATGGCACATGAAGAAGAATTACAGATTTGTACTTTATTAATAATTTTACGTGTTATGTAATTTTTTTATGAATTATTAAAAATTTTTAAGGTTTAGTTAAGCATTTTTCACAAAATATTCCATAAGCCATACTTAGTATCTCCATAAATTGAGTAAGAAAAATAATCTTTGTCCAAGCCGCATGCACCCTAAGTGGGTTGAGCCAGCTTCCTTCCCGATGGAGAAAATTTCACTGGGATTTGTTTAAGAGCAGGGTTCCAAGTCCTACCCTGTTATTTAACCCATAACTGGAGGGAAGGACAGATTAATACCTTTCCCATGGGTACTAGCGTGTAAGTGAATGCAGGGCATTCAACTGAAATTCGAAATCAGCTCATCAATTTCTCTTTCCGAGCCGACATCCACTGCCCCACAACGCACATCCGTCAATAAATGCTTACAACACCTGGTATTCCCAAGCGGTCACCCATCTAAGTACTGACCAGGCTCAACATTGCTTAACTTCGGTGATAAAATGAGAATTGGTGTATTCAATGTGATATGACCTTAAGCAACAAAGTAATCGTTCAACTCTGATGACTATAAAAAAAAAAGAACACAATTTTTTTTGACCAATGTAACGATTTGAGGTGGTTTTACCTCCACAAATAGAGGAGCACTACATTTTTTTTTATAATTGTGTCGTCCCAAGCAAGGCATTTTACTGCCACTGTTGTGCAGTGGGTTACATAGGAGGAATGTGATGAGAAGGAGTAAGAGGTTGCAGGGGGTGTCAGGAAGAGAGTAGGAGAAGGAAGAGAATACTGATGAGAGTGGGGTGGATGGAGAAAAAGGCATGATAGAGTAGATGTAAGTTAGTGAGACAAGAGATGACTATTGACTTTACATTTAAATTCTTGAAGATTATAGCTGTTGGGAAAGCAAGTATGCGGAAGGGAATTCCACAGGCGGGAAGTGCAAGAAAAGAAGCTGCTGAAGTAGAATTTGCGTTTACATTTTATTGGTTTCACAGTAAAAGGGTGGGACCTAGTTGCTAATCTTGTGGCTCGAGAAAATTCACATATAGGGGGTACCAGTGAGCTAAGTTCATCGGAGCAGAAGCCGTGAAAGTATTTGTAAAAGAGACACAGGGAAGCCACACTGAGTTGGTGAGAAGGTGACTGTATTCTAGCTGCCAAGTCGGGATCAGTCACATTAGATTCTCCGTTGGATTCGGTCGAGGACACCTATGTGGATAGCAGGAGCACCGGACCAGATATGGCAGCAATATTCAATGCACGGGCGAATGGTAGATTTGTATATGTGCAGAATTGTTTCGAACGGGAAAAACTTCCTGGCCCTACACAGAGAATTAACTTCCTCAGCAGCCGATTTAGCTATGGATTCTAGATAGTTATTCCACTTGAGGTCTGATGTGAGAGTTAATCCAAGGAAACACAGTGTTTTACTGGTGGTTATTTGATAGCAGCTTCATTTTGGAAGCATTAAAATTAAAAAATATCAAAGAAAAAGTACAGATGAACATGCTTCAATCTGTGAAATTTCACAAACTACAAGTAAGTTATATTTTTCATCAAGATAACAATTGACAATCCCAAGCATACTGGAAAAAAACGAAACAAATCATGAGTGAGTCCAAGTAAAGAAAGTAAGTGTTGTAGAGTGGCCTTGTCAGTTCCTGGATCTAAATCCTATAGAAAATCCGCAAAAGCTTAAAGTTTGGTTCGGAGCCAACCACAATATTAGGGTGATCTTGAGGTAATTTGTCAACATGAGTAAGAGATAACAGGTGTTAATTTCTGAAGGAAGATTATCTCAAATTATTCCAAATGTCTGACAGCTGTCATCTAAAATAATACAATTTCCATTAACTATTGAACAAAATATTGAACATTGTTTATTGATATGTGTCCAAAACTTTTGCATGTTACTTTGTTTTATGTCAAGAAATTTATGTAGAGTTAAACATTTGTTTCTTCTTATCGTCTAAGTATTTCATCTATTCAGCTCTAGTTTTAGCAGAGTACGAGACAGGAGTCAGCAACCTTTTGGAGAGTGAGGGTCAAAAAGCTATGTAGAGTTATGGAGGAGGGCCAAACAGCTATGGCTCCAGTATCATAGAGGAGAACCATGTAAATATGTGAATAAATTTTTCATGTGTTTGAAGAAATCAAGGATTCACTATAATTTAATTGTATTTAAACACTTATACAAGAATAAGAAAAAGAGAAAAAATCCAAGCACATTTAACAAATAGATTTTTATTTTGTTGTAGGAATAAAACAAACTACTATCACCAAGAAGTGAATAATTTCAGAGTTGCAGAAAGTATTTCACCTTTTCAATCTGATAAAAAAGCAGGTTTTTAAAGCATGAAAAAAAAACAATCTGACAGGAATTTTGTTAAAAAAAATATTACATCTTAAAATAAATGTTTCATAAATCAGTATTGAAAAAAAAATCCATTAAAATCGGTGGAAAACACTATATTCATTTAAAAGTGCCCATTCATGAAAGCAATTTCACAGTGAAAGTGAGGCTGTATGCTAATTTTGGCAATCCTTACAACTAAAAAAAAGTAAAACATGTCCAGGTAAAAAGAAAAATTTTTTTTAAAATTTCGACGCAATATATTTAGACTATCAATTGTTACTTTGGTTTGGTTTATCTATATTCATATCATGTCCAGAGTAAGGTAGCGGGTCTGAAAAGATTCACTTGAGGGCTGGATGTGGCCCACAGGCCGGGGGTTGCCAACTGCTGGTATAAGTATTAGAAATCTCTAAAAATCTTGTGTGCCCAGTAATACTTTTATGTATATGTGAGTATTTATTTTATTCTGGCAAGTCAATCTACAAGCGTACGTGATGCATGTATACCAATGTAAGAATTTTGTGTTATTTGTTGATTATTAGTTGTGAAAATACAATCTTAAAAAAAAAAAAAAAAAAAAAAAAAAAAGTAAATTTATAAACATGACTTTTTGGAATGGATTTTTAAGGTGCTGAATTATTGCTAAGAATTAGATTAAACTTTTTGAATTTTTTGTAACAAACAATAAATCTAAGATATCAAAAATCCACCCTATATAAAAATCATTAGGGACACACACACACACACACCACCCCCAAGAGAATGGTAACTCATGAAGACAGAAAAGATAATCCCAAAGATTTTATCTAATTAATATAAAACATCAATTAAATAAAAATAGAGAGCTCAATGGATATTATCCAGAGCAAATATTGAGAAGAAAACTCAACACATAATTAAATGGTTATAAATCCAGAATTTATTTCAGCAATGTAAAGAAAATTTTTACAATTGCTTTGTTCAGACCATTGATAATATTCTGTACGAGAATATTTTAAAAATTTTCTCTACATTGCTGAAATAAATTCTGGATTTATAATCATTTAATTAGGTGTTGAGTTTTCTGCTCTCTCTCTCTCTCTCTCTCTCTATATATATATATATATATATATATATAAGCAGCAACAATTCATCCAAACAAGTTTTATTAAATTCCACCAGCAAGGTCTTCAGCCAGCTTTTTATTTCACTTTCCAATTTCCAAATATGGTGTTGTAGTATTGGGATTGAAGTTATGACTAAATTGCCAAAATGTTTCTCTTTTTTCTTCTTTTATATTCAAGTACATTCGATTATCACAGTCATTGTCAAGAACTGCATGTTACCAGTATAGTAAACAATATAAATGCTAAATATATAACCATAAGCTCTGTATTCTCCTCACTGTTGTATATAGGACCAAATCCTCACCAAGATTTGCTGCAATGGTTTCTTTAGAAAGTGGGGTTTTATGGGGTAGGGTTGATAGCAGCCGCTACCCGCCTCCTCCCGGCTCAACTGATTTTGATGACAGTGTTATTATTCTCCTAAACTGTCTGCCAGCTACAGTGAGAGAGCTGAGGCTATTTTAACCCACAACTGGACTCATACTTTTCAAGGGGCTTTGTTAGAGCAAATGCAAATGGCCTCCATTGGAATTTGAACTGAGCATGACAATCCCACTTTATGTAGTGATAACCACTATACTATGAACATTTCCAAAATATATTGAGTCAAAACAAAGGTTATAACATTTTTAAGTAAATATCAAAGACAATGTTTAGATATTTTCACAGACTTATTCAACTGCATATGTGCCATTTTGTTCTAACTTTTGCCATCTTTGATTTGTTTTCTACAGATTATCAATCTTTGCAGGTTATTTAAAGCCGGAAAATAGTTTTATATTGTATGAACGTTTGTTTTTTTGGAGATAATAATGGTTAGTTATATAAATCATACTAATTAGCCTATATCTGAGGAGAAAAAAGATGGATTCATACTTTTCCCAACGGAATTTGCACATCTAAACTTATTTATAAATGGAACTTTGTGTGGATGTGTGTGTCCATTACTTATAGGTTCCAAAACGGCTGAACCGATTTTCTTGAAAATTTACAGTCATACTATAAGTGCTGCGAGTGTTCTTAGCTAGGTTTTGCGTCGAGGTATTCCCGATAAATATCGAAAATCGATAATCAAAAAAAAAATCGGGTTATAGAAAGAGTGGTCCGATTTTAATCAAATTTGATACACTCATAGACAAAGACATAAGAAATGATATTCAGATGTTTCAAGGTTGCAGTTCTTACAATAGTGCAGAAAATCGATAATATACCCAATATAGGAAATCGAAACCCCCAATATTCTATCGAGTCTGATCAAAAACCGGTATTCAGCCATCAATATGGCTTATTTTCTCCAATTTTACTCCCGATGGGTATGATAAGTTTTCATGGACTTACTTAGGTTAGTTTATTCTTGGATGACTTATTCGACTCCGATATTGGAAATTGATACCTCGATATCCTACTGGGTCTGATCAAAATCAGTTTTTCAGCCCTTTTATTTTAGTTTTTGCTTCAGGTTTGGCTCTAAGTAGGTATAATTGTAGTGCTTAGTCTCAGCCATGATACCATTTACTCAGAGGACTTATTTGAGCTCTAGGACCATAGATTAGTTTTAAAGCTTTCATTATACCCGGGCAATGCCGGGCTATACTGCTAGTATATGAATATAACAAACCAAATATGAAAAGGCATTTGGCTCTCCAGTTTACAACTACCGTCCATTATCCTCTTCACCACCTGCACATTTAAGCTCACAAGACCCGGCATTCCCAAGGCGTCGCCTGATCTAGGTACTGATCAAGCTTTATTAATAGAACTTGGTAGAGATCAAAATAAGTGGCATTCTGAAGGTGCACATTCAAGTGGGTTTGGCAGGTGTAGCAGAACCTTCATGCCAAGCTGTACGCATTTCTGGCAGATCTGCAAAGAAACATACAATCTGGTATGCTGATGGAAGATGACACACTTACAAGCGGCTAATTTCAGTTGCTTTTCATCGATTACAGACTTCAATTTGTTTAACTGGGTTATAGTATTTGTTTAAATTCAACATTTTTTTTTACTAATGTTCCCACAATACAAGGCACAAGAGCCACTCATGGTAGTGTTATTGTGTGTTGTCATATGAGCATAATAAAGGGAAACAAGTGAAGTTCAGAAAAGATAACAGCTAACTTTAGACTTCAAGTTAGCAAGATATAATTAGTGACTAACGTTTCAGAGTTCAGTCAAAGATGTTAGAAGTATAATGTAGAAATAGACTTTAGTAGGAGCTGGAAAACCGATCCTAAACAGGAAACAAGGGATAAGCCTTCAAAAAGACCATGGAGGTGTGTGAACTAGACGTTTCCTCTTCCCATCCAACCTTGTCCTGAGTATGATGATGAACTACATCTGGCAGCAAGACCTGTGATAAAGATACTGAAGGTTTTAAGGAGTGTGGAACCACCTCTTAATTGCTGTTGTTCCTATCTCCACTCTGACTAGGGTGGCAGCACCTGTTAGGGTCCCAGCTATTGGGAAATAGCAAACCCTCAAACAAAAAACAAAGCACTATAAAAGTAAAAAATACTTTTTTATAGTAAAAAAAAAAAAAAAAAAAAAAAAAAAAATCGATAATATAAAAAAAAATTACCAACAACAGCCATTTATAGCCAAATTGCCAACAACCCTCATTTATAGCCCAATTGAAAATATTTAGATTTTGGCATTAGATAAACCATAGAGGTTGTTATGCTGTGAAACAAAATCAACCAAATTCTATCCCACCAAGCACACAGCTCCTTCCTTAAATGCAGACCAGCTTTGCTAGCAGTTAATTGGGGCTCATTCATCGCTCCAATTTTTTTGTAAACAATCCATTTTTCAAACAAAATACTGAGAACAACTTTTGTTGGTCTTCAACCAAATCTACATAAATTGAAAGCTGCTGCCCAAGTGATGGACTATGTGATGGGCTCTCCTGTTGCCTTTGTCATATGAGCTCATTACTTAAATCCAAACAACCAAGCTAACCTCATATATGACTTGATTACAAGTGTGAGGCTTGAGCAGAACCAACCACACTTTTTAAAAGAACTGAATACAGAACACAGCTGTACATAGTGTGCCGCAAGGTCTCCAAATGACCCATGTCATGTTTGAAGCCAGTGTCGTATTGTCTTAGACCAATTGCCAGTCTGCTCTACTATTTAACACATAGCTAGAGTAAAACGAAGTGAAAGATCCATTCCTTTCACAAGGGTATTTGTGCACAAGTGAATATAAACTCAGGTCTCTGATTTCTCATTCCAAGTCGTTACCCATTACACTACCCATGTACCTAATATACAAGTTGGATGAGAATCTGGCAGAAAAAATAAAAATTTTTAAAAACTTAAGTTTTAAGAGAAGTTTTGCCAATTCATCAGTGAAAATGTCAAAGAAAATTTCTAAAGACATATATATATATATATATATATATATATAAAATCATAGTACACTTGGTATGTAATCCGGGTATTGAGACACTATCAGGAGAAATGGCATCAACATTTATTTCTTGTGATTCGGTATTTCCTGTGATTGTATCTCTTTGCCCCTTCCTTATCGTGTCTCTTGGTCCCTTCCTTTCTCGTTTCTTGTTTTCCATTCCGATTTTATCTGCTCCCCTTTTTCTTTTGTCTTATTCCCCCGTTTTCTTTCATTTTTTTCAACTTTCTCTCTTCCTTGCACTAATCAATCGTCAACCCTCCTATATCCTCGCCTTCCCCTTCCTTTGGGGCTCTTTTTCGAATGAACGACAACTTTTTCGTATATAACCATCACAAATGTCTGTCCTAATATAGACATGTGGGCATCTACGTAGAATTAAATAAAAGAGAAGAAATTTTGGGGGGTGATATTTCGATTGCCTTCTGTTGTACCATTTGGATCTGACGAGCCGTGTTAAAAACATCAAAGTGGTGAAATATGTATTATCCATGGTAATAATCGAAAATCCTTTATATATATATATATAGATGTGTGTGTTAAATTGTAGTTTAGTGCCAACATTGCAGTTTCATTCAGTAGTTTACTGGTAGAAAGACATTTTAAGCAAGCAAATTTTTGTCATAAAGTGCTCGATATCGATATAAAGATAGTGCATTTGTAGAATTCATGCGGAGAATTATTTCACTTAGTTGAGCAGTGTTACTTCATGCTAACTTCAAAGTTTTTAAAAAGCAAATTCCTTTATGAAACTTCAAAGTAGACATGGAATAACACTATTCAACTTAGTGACAAACTTCTTTGTGTCAATTTTATTGATCAACTTTTCCAAATTACAAGTTTTCTTTCTCAGATGAAGAGAAAATTCATTTTGGAAGAAATATGGTCCATGTTTGACTTTCTTAATATCATCAAGGTATGGCAAATTGCAAGCTTTGTAGAACTATTGAGTCTAGCGATGTAGATGAAGTGGCTCATCCCTTGTTCCCTGTTTAGGATGTGGTTTCCGGCTTTCTCTTTTCCAATCTTTTCACTCTTACGTAGCCCCCTGTGCATCAGTGGTGCTACTGCCTTGCTTGGGGTGATATGATTAAAAAAAAAAAAAAAAAAAAAAAAAAAAAGGAAAGGTGTGTGTGTGTTTTTTAAGAGCCTGCATCCTCAAATGTATTTAAAAAAAAGAAATTTTTTTTTAAATTTAAAAAAAAATAAAACACAAACATGTACATCATGCCTTGCTGACGTCACTATACTCACTAGTTCTAGGAAACTCACTATTTGCCTACCTGTGCTGATGATGACAAAATCAAAAGCTTGGACAATATTTCTTCTGAAATAAACTTTGGATAATTCCTGGTGGTATTTCTGCTTTATCTGAAAAGGATTATTTGCAATTTGCAATTTACAAATGGCAATCAATGAAATTAACCTGCACAAAATGTCTGTTGGCTTTAACAACATTTTAAGAACATTTACTGCCTAAATATACAAATGAATATATGAATATTTATCTTGCTCATTCAGTAATGAATTAGAGCACTCTGGCTATTGGCGTATGATACATCATACGCTAAAAGTCTGCCTCCTTCTATTGAGCGCCCATAGCTCAGAGGTAGAATTGCTGACTGACACCAATTCGGTCGGGTTTCAGTCCCGGGTTAAAAGCAATCGGATATCTAACCGTACTGATGAGCTGTGATACAGCGAAACAGATCTGTCTGCGGATGACTATATATATATATATATATATATATATATATATACACACACACACTAATACACCAAGTGATGATAAAATGTTTTGAGCACAACCCCAGCCACTAAAAATGAAAACTTATATTTGGTCTTATTGTTGACCAAGAACTTTTCAGTGCGAAGTGATTAACCCATTAGTGCCCATGATCCTTTTTTTTAAAACCAGAAATCACCTGTTTATGTACTGAAATGTTTTGACAGAGATACTGAACAGGTGAATGTTGATATCATAATATCACACTTCTAATAAAAGTATTCCCATAGATGTTTTAATATATATATCTTTTTTCATTTGAAAAGTAGTTATTTCTTCAACCTAGGTTTCAACCTTTCGGTAACTTCAGGCGATTTATAATCATGATTTATAGTTATTATAAATTGCCTGAAGATACTGAAAGGCTGAAACCTAGGTTGTAAAAACTCTTTTCCAAATGAAAAATATTCAAAAGTTCTACAATATTGAACACTTTAATACAACAGTGTACTGATCCAATTTAATTATGACCAAAAACTAATATATATAACAGGTACTACCACTCTGGACCTGTAAGTAATGGCATTTAAGGGTTAACTCCACATCCCCCAAGACTAAGTAGTAAATTTAAAGCCACACCAACAGTTGCAGTTTATATGTCATACGCAAAACATCTATGAGACATATAGTGTGTGTTTGTGTGTGCATATGTATACACACACATGTGAGACAGCTATGTAAATATGTACTGTGAGTGTATACACACATGTGAGACAGCTATGTAAATATGTACTGTGAGTGTATACACACACATAATGAGACAGCTATGTAAATGTATGTGCACAGTGTATACACACACATGTGAGACAGCTATGTAAATATGTACTGTGAGTGTATACACACACATGTAGGACAACTATGTAAATATGTACTGTGAGTGTATACACACATGTGAGACAGCTATGTAAATATGTACTGTGAGTGTATACACACACATGTGAGACAACTATGTAAATATGTACTGTGAGTGTATACACACATGTGTGAGACAGCTATGTAAATATGTGCCTGTGAGTGTATACACACACATGAGACAGCTATGTAAATATGTGTGAGTGTATACACACACACATGTGAGACAGCTATGTAAATATGTACTGTGAGTGTATACACACATGTAGGTTTGTATGTAAATATGTACTGTGAGTGTATACACACACATGTGAGACAACTATGTAAATATGTACTGTGAGTGTATACACACACACACATAGAGACAGCTATGTAAATATGTACTGTGAGTGTATACACACACATGTGGAACTATGTAAATATGTACTGTGAGTGTATACACACACATGTGGAGACATATGTAAATATGTACTGTGAGTGTATACACACACATGTGAGACAGCTATGTAAATATGTACTGTGAGTGTATACACACACATGTGAGACAACTATATAAATATGTACTGTGAGTGTATACACACACATGTAGGACAGCTATGTAAATATGTACTGTGAGTGTATACACATGTGAGACAGCTATGTAAATATGTACTGTGAAGTGTATACACACACACACATGTGAGACAGCTATGTAAATATGTACTGTGAGTGTATACACACACATGTGAGACAACTATGTAAATATGTACTGTGAGTGTATACACACACATGTGGAACTATGTAAATATGTGTGAGTGTGAAATATTTACATTGTGTGTGTGTGGGTGTACACACTCATGGATGTAAATATGTACTGTGAGGTGAAATATTTACATTGTGTGTGTGTGGGTGTATACACACTCATGTGGAACAGCTATGTAAATATGTACTGTGAGTGTGAAATATTTACATTGTGTGTGTGGGTGTATACACACTCATGTGTAGCTATGTAAATATGTACTGTGAGTGTGAAATATTTGCATTGTGTGTGTGTGTGTGTGGGTGTATACACACTCATGTGAGACAGCTATGTAAATATGTACTGTGAGTGTGAAATATTTACATTGTGTGTGTGTGTGTGTATACACTCATGTGTGAGACAGCTATGTAAATATGTACTGTGACTGTGAAATATTTACATTGTGTGTGTGTGGGTGTATACACACTCATGTGAGACATCTATGTAAATATGTACTGTGACTGTGAAATATTTACGTTGTGTGTGTGTGTGGATGTATACACACTCATGTGAGACATCTATGTAAATATGTACTGTGACTGTGAAATATTTACATTGTGTGTGTGTGGGTGTATACACACTCATGTGAGACATCTATGTAAATATGTACTGTGAGTGTGAAATATTTACACTGTGTGTGTGTGGGTGTATACACACTCATGTGAGACAGCTATGTAAATATGTACTGTGAGTGTGAAATATTTACATTGTGTGTGTGTGGGTGTATACACACTCATGTGAGACAGCTATGTAAATATGTACTGTGTGTGTGAAATATTTACATTGTGTGTGTGTGGGTGTATACACACTCATGTGGGACAACTATGTAAATATGTACTGTGAGTATAAAATATTTACATTGTGTGTGCATGTGTGGGAGCTTTTCGTCATGGGCACTCAAGCCACCAGCCCTTGTATCAGAGATGGCAAACTCTGACATCAAAGCCCCTTATCTATATTGTGCTGTCCATGCACTACCCAATGTATTTGAGGCCCCAGGGAGGTCTAACTCCGTGATAATCTAGCATGTAATCATCACAAACAACTAACACACGGCACACAGTGCACCTGTATGGGCTATGTTGTTCTGATGGAGAGAGTGATCTTTGAGCCATACAAGCAACTGACCACTTTAAACAAATCTTAGTGCAGGTTGATTTGTAGCTGGATGACTAACAGTTAAACACAAGTGCATGCAAGACAGAAACCCAATGCATAAATGTAAAACAAAGAGCACCATCCACTGCTGACCCTCATTTATAGTTTACTAGCAGTATAGCCCGGCGTTGCTCGGGTGTAATGAAAGCTTTAAAACTAATCCACAGCCCTGGAGCTCAGACTCTTTGAACGTTGGCACGAAAGACTAAAAAGCAATACTTGTTTCCAGTTAAAGCAAAACCGTAGACTGAAAGAAAAATGAATGAATGTAATTCAAATTTTGATTTCCTGGTATCGATTTATATATATATATATATATATATATATATATATATAAAATCGATTTTCTGCACTATTGTAAAAACTGCAACCTTGAAACTGCTGAATATCATTTCTTATATTTGTCTAAGAATATATCAAATTTGATTAAAACCGGACCACTCCTTCTATAACCCGATTTTTTCTATTATTAATTTTCGATATTTATCGGGGGTACCTCGACACAAAACCTAGCTAAGAACACTCACAGACAACTGTAAATTTTCAAGAAAATCGGTTCAGCTGTTTCAGAGTCTATAGGTAACGGACACACACACACACACAGATACACACACACAAAGTTCCATTTATAAATAAGTTTAGATTTAGATGATAAGAGAGTCCATCATATATATATTTTCTCTTTGTAAGCGAGTTATTACTGAAATAGGTTGCTACCATGAGTGGTGTCTTCAGGCAATTTGCAATAAAAGATTTTACCATTTACCCCCCCCCCTTTTTTTAAGAATGCTCACATAGCAGGGAATTTTTAAATGTGCAATTTTTAAATTTACAAGGAATTATGACATTTTCATCCATGGTTGTTTGAACCTAAAAGACAGTTTTTAGTATGGTTACAATTATTCAGAATTTCCGTCCTTTCATTCAACAGTTCACTTTTGTTTGTGAATAGCATAATCACTATAAACTTTTCTTTCTTCTTGGCACAGTCTACATATTTTGTCACCGTTGTAAGGTTTGGCTGTTTTTACTATACTCCACGTTATGTTTGGGTCTTTTTCATATTTTGATTTTAATTTCCACACGTGGCTAGCCACTTTTGTACAGTTTTTTTAAGTTTTCTATTTTGAATGTAGACCTATGATTGAACAACTTGGTCTTAAAGGTGTCTTTGGTTGATCCTAAATATATTTTATTTTGGCCATTTGGGTCTTGTACTTTTGCCTTGTAAAATCTTTGAAGTGGACATTTATTTTTGCCCCTGCAGTTGCATTCTTTATTAGTGGTTTTGTTTTGTACACTGTTATCTAAGTTCTGGCGTTTTGTTTTTTTTATGAAACTATCTAAATTACTAATGCAACTATAACTTAGCTTGATTGTGTTTCTGTTGAAAATTTTGTTTAGTTCTGATCCTTTTGGAAAGTGTCTATCAGTTTAAGAAATATTTGTCCTATTTTGGTCTTTACCTCTAAATTGAATGGTGGGTTGAACCAGATAATGTTTATTTGTGTTTTAGGGGATGAATTAAGTGTTTATTTATGTGTTTGCAGTGGACCTGAAGGAGACTACCACCACCTTTAAATTTTCGGTTTTTCATTTTTTTTTTTTTTCAGCACAGTCTTATCTATTATTACATAAAGTTTCCAATTATCAAAACAAGTTTTAGGGGGAGGGGCTCAGCTTCTCAGACAAGATTATATTAAATCAAACCTCGATTTTGGAACCACTCGTGTTGGGGTCACTTTATTTTGATTTTTTTGGTACAAGTTGTTGCTCTTGTTTTGTCTTTTTCAAGTTTTCTTCAGTTCTTACGATGACATCTTCCTTGGAAACTTCAAGAATGGCTTTATTCAAAAATTTTGCAAAGAATTCAGTTGTTGAATATGTGCAAGCAAAAAGGTTATTTGCACAGGATCGAATTACTATAAGCTTGTATGAAAAACTGAGCCACCCCCCCACTCTCTAAAATTGTTTAAATATTGAAATTTTTACAAATTTTTTTGTCACTTGGAAATTTTAGGGTTTAATTGATAAGATTGCATAGAAAAAAAAAAGAAAAAATGATAATCAACAAATTTACAGGTAATGTCATACCGGTGAGTGGTTCCAAAATGGAGGATTGATTTACTATAAGGTTGTATGAAAAACTGAGCCCCCTCCACTAAAATTGTTTAAATATTGAAATTTTTCCAAATTTTTTTGTCAATCAGAAAGCTTAGGGTGTAATCGATAAGACTGCACTGAAAAAATTTTAAAAAATATGAAAAACAACAAATTTAATAGTGGTGGTATTCTCCTTCAGGTATGCCGTTTGCCTTTACCTATTATTTTCTCATTTTTCTTGTTTAAGATATTTTTTGATTTTTTCAAATCTGATTATTACTAGTTTTTTTGTCTAAGCATAGTTTGCAATTTTACTATTAATATAGTGTAGGTCTGCTCTTTTTATGATTTCTCATTTTATTTGTTGTTTTTCAATTTTTTTACTTTTTTTTAGTGCAGTCTTATCGGTTATCACAAAGTTTCAGATTATCAAAAAAAAAATATGAAATCTTTCAATATTTAAACAAATTTGGGGGGGGTGCTTTGTTTTGGTTCTTTGGAATGAGTTGTTGCTCTTGTTTTTGCCTTTTTTTTAAGTTTCCTTCAGTTCTTACAAGGGCATCTTCCTCGGAAACTCCCAGAAAGGCTTTTTTCAAAAATTTCACAAAGGATTCAGTTATGTAATATGTGCAAGCTAAAAAAGTTAATTGCACAGGATCGATTTACTATAAGGTTGTATGAAAAAAAAAAATGAGCCCTTCCCCCACAAAATTGTTTAAATGTTGAAATTTTTACAAATTTTTTTTGTCAATCAGAAAGTTTAGGATGTAATCGATAAGACTGCACTGAAAAAAAAAAAAAAAAAAAAAAAAAAAAAATTTAAAAAGGTGGTGGTAGTCTTCTTCAGGTCCACCATTTTGTTTTTTTCTAACTAATTATTGCTAATTTTCCTCTCTCTCAAAAATTATATATATCATCACTTTAAACATTACATTTAATGGATACTCATATTTGAGTTGGCGTTCCGGTTATTTAACAAACAGTATATTTTTGCCTACTGGCCTAAATATTCAAGAAAATAGTTGCTCTTTGGCAGAATTCAAACTTGTGTTCCCCTGGACAGAGGAAACTGTTTTTAGATTCAATGTGTTTTAACCAACTCAGCTACAAAGAACTTTTTTTACTGATCAAGCAAAACTAAATAGTGCCTTTAAGTGAAATTATTCTTGTCATAGACTTTCAAAATTTTCATTTCTATTTTTTTTTAATAAGATACCTTGAAGATTTAGTTTGATAGACAAAAATAGATGAAATATACTGTTCCATGAATAAACAGAGTGTCGATTTAGATCAACTAAAAATAACTTTTGAAGTGATAAAATTTAATAAATGAAAAAATCCATTACTTATATATATATATATATATATATATATATATACATACATACATGCACCTCCAAAGAAAACCAATACCTAAAGTTTAAAATGAATTATTAAAAATGAAAAATCATTCTTGAAGCTTTTAGTTTTAATTCCAAGCTAATAGATTAAATTTATATTTTCAATAAGCAAAATATTTTGCTGTATTTCAAAGTGAACTTCAATAGAATGGAATGTGTTTTAAATGATCAAAAATAGCTGATTTCTTGCCATTTTTACAAATCTCAGCACAACGTAATTCTCTTTGTTAAAAAACCTTAAAAAATAAAATATACATTTCTAAACCTTGACTTGAAAAAGATTAGCTGATTTAAAATTTAATTAATCTGATGTTAAATATTACTTTTAATCTAAAATATCACAGAAGAGCTTTTTCTAACAGAGAGGTAGGTATGTGTATTTATGAGGTGTTGATCACTATCTCAACAGACTAAATGTCAGGAATTTTTTTTCTACAGGGAACTTATCTGCTATTGATGAAGATAACCGGAGTACATTTTTTTATTTATTTTTTTTTAATTATTCAGTCAGTCAGTTAAGTGCCATACAAGATACACGCTTTGGGCAATCATGTCTCAAAAGAGACATGACTGACTTGGCAGAAGATTATCCTGCAGTAGGTTGCCATTACTTTCTGCGGTAGACTGGTTGCTAGCCAAGGCTATAAAACCCAATGTGTCCTATTATTTAACCCATAACTGGAGGGAAGAAACGGATTACCTTTCCAAAGGGTATTTGTGCGTAAGTGAATGCAAGGAATTCAACTAGAATTCGAACTCTGCTCCCCAATTTGTCGTTCTGAGTTAATATCCACCGCACCACAACGCACATCCAATTAACTATTCACTTAATCTTGAAAAATTTTGGAAAATCAAAATATTCTGTTTTATTAATTAATTTTTAGGTACTTCGGATTTATAGTTACTGCCCTTTTTTTAAAAATGTCATCTGTGGATTTTATGATTCAGAGCGTATTTTTGGTAAATGGGGAACTTGTCTTGCAAAAATAAAATATATAAATTATTTATATTTTATTTTTCAATTCAATTATGAATATGTCCTGGGAAGTTTCATTTTTAAAATTTGGCAATTATTTAATTTGATTCTTGCAAGAATTTCTCTAAATTCACCGCAGAAAGACGATAAATATTTTTATGGTTACCCGATGACAAAAAATATAAGAAAAAAAAAATACCAAAATTTGGAAAGTTCCAATAAATATGATTAAAAAATAAAATTTAATAAAAACAAAAATAAATGATTGAAAAGAAATCCTTTTTTGGTTCTGAAATCATAGTGATTTAACTTAAATCTTTCCTCTTAAAAAAAGGATTTTGACGATAAAACTTTTTTAATTAAATCTGAGGTATTTTTACATCATATACATAGATGTGGCACAAGACCGAAAGCTAGGAACGAACTCACTACTCAATAATTGTAATTGTTCTAGCGAAACCATTTTACACACCGCATCAATGAATATTTTTTTTTGTTGTTCATTATCGTTTGTGGTTGGCTCCCTTGTTTTCATGTTGCTAAAATTAAAGTATTTTTTTATTTAAATAACAAAAAAATGAAAAATAAAATAAAATAAAACAAAACATGGTCTTGCAAGACGCATAATTACCAATCTGGCTACAAAAAAATGTACCGTTAGATAAATTAACTGCTCCTCTCAACGAATGTAAAAAAAAAACAAAACAAACCCCGAAAGAAGAAAAAAGAAAATTTCCAATTTAGAATCATTCAGAATACAATCAATTAATTATTAATTACATTACAAATTAGGATTTTTTTTAGTGATCACCTAATTAAAAAAAAAAAAATAAATATTTAATTCGGGCAAATTTCAAACAAAATTAAATAAATCCGTAATTTAAAAAAGTATGTATAATTATTGATTTTAAATTCAACTGGTGTGCAATGCATGTATCTGAGAAAAATATACAAACAACTAGCTAAAAATTTGCACTTATGATCTTCAAAATAAAAACGAAAGACTGCAATAAAAAAAAAAGTCACATGTCCTAATCAATAAAAAAAACAAAAAAAAAACTAAAAAAAACAAACACACAATGAATTCCGAACTAGGATTTGATAAAAGGGAAAATTCATTCAGAAATCTAAATTTCAACAAAGTACAAATGATTTTACTCTAATTAAAAAAAAAAAAAAAAAAAATTATTTTTTTTAAATATATTTTTGTATTTTCATCTCCCAGCATTTTAAGATTTCAAAAATACAGATAAATTTACTAACCTCAGACATTGTGTTTTAGGAGAGAGTTAATACTTTTTTTTGTTTCCCCCGTCTGTCGTCTTTGGATGATCCCCCCCGTGTCCCGTAGGGAAACTTGGTGGCTGAATGATACTTTAACAACTACGATTATTATTCATTAAAGAGAAAAAAACGAACGAATACAAAAAACATTTCATCGCAAGCCACAAGTCATTATTGATTATGGATTTAAGAATGAGAAAACAATATAATATTTCAATAAAACACTATTATTAATCGGCCAGGTGAACGTCGCTCGGTCGTGTTGTTGGGATTTATCATTTATTCATCATTTAATAATAAAAAATATATATATAAAGCCGTTGGTCACAAAGGTTAGTTTGGTAAAGTTCTGGGAAATGCTGGTATATTGAACCAGGGGTTTTCAAACTGTGGTCTACGGACCACAGGGGGTCCGCAAGGACAGGGGGTCCGCAAGGATAGGGGGTCCGCGGATTAACTCATCACGTCAAATTTAAATTTAATTTTGTTACATTAAAAATATTTTGCATTATTCAACATGCAGTATTATTTTTTTGAACACTTATGTCTAAAGTAAGCTTAAAACCAGTTTTTACTAATGCAAAATTTCATAAGCGTTTATAGTGGAAATAAAAGGGTCCGTAAGTCAAAGTTTGAAAACCCCTGTATTAAACGATGTATGACTGCCCTGCCTCCTGGCTGAAATTATAAGCTGCAAGTATTTTCCAACTAAGTGACAGGGGTCGGTGTTCGAGCCGAGAAAAGAAGACAGGCTTTGAAAGTCGAAAACAAGTCAATCTTACCGTCGTTCGTTCAAAATCTTCCTGTATTCCACTGTTTTTATTATTGGAAGTGTAAAAACATTTTAAAATAGTGGAGTTCTTCCTCGCTAACATTGTGTACTGTACGCAATTCATTTATTTTCCGGTAAAAAAAATATTAATTTTTTAGAAATCATTGCAAACAACAAATAATTGTCGGATCTTAAAACTTTCAGGACTTATATACAAAAAATGAATAAAAAAAAATTATTTTTGAAATTATTATTTTTAACTCTTGGTGATTTTTTTTTTCTTTTTTCTTTTTACAACTGTTACTTTTTTTTTTTTCAGAGAATTAGTGGAGGTACTACGGAAAAAAAAAAAAAAAAAAAAAAAAAACTTCTGAAAAGTAAAACTCTCAAAAAGTTGAAATTCAAAATCAAAAATCAGTATTTTCTATTTGAAATAACCAAAGTATTTTCTTACTGGAAATAGTAAGTTTCATTTAGCTTTCAATTAAAGCTAAAATAAAAGCTTTTTGTAATCCACTTTGCAATAAAAAAAAAAAAAAAAAAAAAAAAAAAAAGACAAAAAGCATTTAACGACAATGTACGACATGCTGTGAGTCCAGATAAAAAAATTGCAATAATATTATATATGCTTCAGAACGATATCTCGTGTTTCTTCAACACAGATGCTGGATCAGAAACTTTAAAGTTTGAATTTCGTGCTCATCAGCACTTATTGGTCAGAACATATGAAGCATGTGAGAACATGTCACAGAACATGATTAGTTACATATCCCACCAGAAATTTGAACAAGTATTCGGGATCCTATCATACTGTATGTAAGAAAACTTTCGCCTGAATTCTTATTATTTCAACCAAGTGCCACTGATATCCACACGACTATTAACAGTTGAATTTTACAAAGAACTTAACACGAACACAAAATTACAGCTCACTCACTCAACATCATATCAATATCATATTCACTCAAAGGACTAAAACATTTAACCTTTTCAAGGTATATCCTTTGAATTCGTTTAAAAACAACTTTTTCAACAAATTGTTTTGTTTACATGCTTTTTACTTAACAGTAAAAGGGAGAGAATCTATTCATACAAAATTATATGAACTTTGCATTCCCTATTTACTCTCTCCACAATCCACATATATCATTTTCACATCTTGTATATTTCATGATATAAATTTTATCTGTTTTTGTTACCAAATATCAGGAAATTCTTTGTTTATTATTTATCCCTTGTTGTTCGTTGCCAATTGCCAAATGTTTAAATTTAAAAGGTGGTGAATATAGGCCATATTCATTACAGCTTCAAGAAAACTTTGATTTTAAAAAATTCAATTTAAAACTCAAGTATCGAAAATGAGTGGAAGTGTAAATCACTTTAAGTCTCATGGATTCCTGGCTAATTGTTGTTGGTGACTCTTTTTTTGGAACTATTTGAGATTAAGAAAGAAAATCTTCAACCCCACCTCTCCTTAACACTGTTTCTGTAGATTCCTTTATATCATCTTTTTAGCCACCTTGCAAACAAAGAAGAGAGAACCGGATTGTTATGTGATGTCAGTCTTTCAATATGGCTGTGAATGCTGGATAATCTCATCAAAGATGAAGGAAGACTTGAAGCAACCAAAATGTGATTCTACAGAAGGATGCTGAGGTTACTATGTACGTAGCACAGGAGCAATGTAAAGGTTTTTGAGAGGATGGACACTAAAAGGAAACTGATACTTAACATCAGGAAAAGGCAGCTTGGAGACATTATGAGGAAAGAGGGCTTGGAGAACCTGATGCTCATGGGTCAGACAGAGGGAAAGAGGGACAAGGGAAAGCAGCACATGACATACCTAATAGACTTGAACAGATTGATGGTGGAGCGAGAATTGAGTGGAAGAGATAGAGGAAGTGGAGGGCCATAATCACCTACACCCTGAAGGGACATCACACATAGAAGCCTGATGTGCATTGTGGCACAGAAGATATCGACTCAGAATGAGAAATCAAGTTCGAATTCCTTGCATTCATTAACCTTGGGAAAGTTTTCCCTCCAGCTATGGGTTAAATAACAGAACTGATTGGGGTCTATAGCCTTGGTTGGCAACAAATCTACTACAGAAAGCAATGGCAACCTACTGCGATAAAATTCCTGCCCAGTCAGTTGTGTCTCGAAGCGGACATGACTGACAGTGTATCTATCATATGCGGCACTTAACTGACTGACCCTGACTCACTGGAAACATGGCCTGGCCAGATTAGTGGGTTGAAAGTTCTGAGGGATCATGCCTCTAAACGTTCTCTCTTTTCATGAGGGTACCAAGAACTTGAGACATCTTCAAAAGGGAATGTGTCAAGGGATCTCTAATAAATCTGAGTGTCTGAAGCAGAATTCTCATATTTGGGTCACACAATTTGTCTCATTTGATTTTCAAAATTTTAAATGCAATGTCTATTTTTATCTTTTCTTTGTAATTCCTGGTCTTTTTTTTATTATTTTCACTCAATGTTTTTCTTTTATTCTTTTACACTCAGTAACCACCTTGTGTGTTAGAGACTTTATCGCTCTGCTTCAGAAAAAACATTTTTTTAAAAATTTTATTACAATTAATTAATTATTAATTTTATTATTTATTTTTATTATTTATTTATTTTTATTATTTATTTATTTTTATTATTTATTATTTTTATTTATTTTTATTATTATTATTTATTTTTATTATTATTATTTATTTATTATTATTTATTTATTATTATTTATTATTATTATTTATATTTATTATTTATTTATTATTTATTTATTATTATTTATTTATTATTATTTATTTATTTATTTTTATTTATTTATTTTTATTTATTTATTTTTATTTATTATTATTATTTATTTATTATTATTTATTTATTATTATTTCTTATTATTATTTCTTATTATTATTTCTTATTATTATTATTTATTTATTATTTATTTTTATTATTATTAATTATTAATTTTATTATTTTTGTTTGATTTGCATTACTGAGACCACTCAGAAAGTGACAAATGTTAGAAATTTTCCTAAAGTCTGAATGTCGAGTATAAATTTTCATATTTGGACATTCTGGACTAAAAAAGCAAAACTGGAATAATTTGAGTTAGAATAATGATTGTGTGTTGGTTAAAATTTTTGAATTGGATTAGTATAGCCATTCAGAAAAATGACAGATTTTTGTTTGTTTGTTTTTTAGGCTTAACGACCTATCAATCGTTATGGGATCATTTTAAGGTCATCACCAATGATTTTTGGGTAAGGTTATTTTATTTTTACATTTTTCTTTTCCCGATTCATTGGGATTTGTTTTTTTAAGAGCAGGGTTCCCAAGTCCTACCCTTGTTATTTAACCCATAACTAGAGGGAATGGATGGATTAATACCTTTCCCAAGGGTACCAGCACTTAAGTGAATGCAGGGTATTCAACTGGAATTCGAACTCGGCTCACTGATTTCTCTTTCCGAGCCGATATCCACTGCACCACAACGAACATCAGTCACTATACGCTTACAGCACCTGGTATTCCCAAGCGGTCACCCATCTAAGTACTGACCAGGCTCAACGTTGCTTAACTTTGGTGATCGAGCGAGAACCGGTGTAGTCAACGTGATAGGCCGTAAGCCCGACAGATTTTTAAAAATTTTCTTAAAATATGTGGTCTGGGGTTGAATTTCCAAATTTGAGCAGAAAAGACTTATTTAAATTAAACCTTCAAGATTTTGGGGGACTTGCTAGATGGGTACTAATAAAACAACTTAAAAATGTGTTTCTCAATCATCAGTCTAACCAAAAATAAATTTAGTGAAAAAAAAAACAAAAAAAAAACAGTAAATCAAAAAACTAAAACAACTAAACATAAGGAACTTATTAATTTACCAAGGAATTTTTTTTAAGCATTATTTAGTTATCATTTCATAGTCAGTCAGTTAAGTACCATATGTGATACACGCTTGAGTAATCATGCCTCGAAAGAAACACGACTGACTGAGCAGAAGATTTTTTTCGCAGTAGGTTGCCATTACCTTCTGCAATAGACTGGTTACCAACTAAGTTTATAGAAACTAATGTATCCTGCTATTTAACCTATAGCTGGAGGAAGAAAGATGGATTAATACCTTTTCCAAAGGTATCTGCGCAAAAGTGAATGCAACAAAATTTGACTGGAATTCAAATTCGTCTGATTTTTCATTCTGAGCCAATATCCACTGCACCACAAACGCACATTCATAGTATTTCATCAATATCAGCAATTAGTCAATCACTACACCTGGTCTGCTTAAGTCCCAAAAGCCGTGATATGCGAAATCCAAGATGTGAAATTTGAAGATCCAAAAATCTAAATTCAAGAACTGCAACTGTTTCCCCAGATTCGATCAGTTCTAACATTTACCATTGATTTTACAGTGGGCTCACACAATAGTGCCAAGACGACATTTGTTTTTGATCCTCAAAATGATGTCCAGTTCATTATGGACTTGCATTTATGTTACTGTACTTAAGGGAAAGATTGATTGATTCATTTTTTATGGCTTATCAACCTATTGCAGATTAGCTAGAGCCAGAAAATATTTTTTCAGATTGCAAGTTTTTTTGGTTTTTTTTAGATCATGGTTTAGTGACACAAGTCTTACTAATTAACCCATAGCCGGTGGATTCACACCTTTCCAAATGGTATTTGTGCATAATATAACGAACTCGACTGAAATTGGAACTTGGTTTTCTGATTTCCAATTCTGAATTGTTATCTATTACTTGAACATCCATGCTTACAGCACCAGGTATTCCCAAGTGTACTGACCAGGCTTGATAACGCTTAACTTCAGTGATCATACAGAAGTCAGTATTTCACTGTGATATGGCTCTAAACCTTAACAGGAAGAATGAAACAAAACTTTCACATTACTGATTAAAAAGTAGTTATTGATAATGACAACAAAGGCGAGGACAATAGTCCGAAGTTCAGTCAGATGAATAGTCGGGATTTAGGTTCTGAAACAGTAAAGCCAGAAGTAAAGAGCCAGAATTCCTGAAAAGACCTTACATTTTATCCTTTAAACTTTTTTTTTTGCAGGGAAGATGATTGTCAGTGCCACAAATAGGTTCAGCATCCCCAGAAACATAAAAATAGAAGTACTCGATTATAATTTTCTGATAAATACAATTAAAGATATATGAGAAACTGATATTTGGTGCCCAGCCTATAGTGTCAAAAGTGGATAACCATCAATTCAACATATGAAAGGAACTGAGCAGGTTTTAAATATCTTCATGGGAACAAATTTTTGAGATTTTTCAGATTGAATTCTTTCAATATTTGGGGACCTAAACTAAAAAAAGAGACAAAGACTTGTATTAACTTGACTGAATTTTGTATTGTAAGAATCCAATATCCACTTGATATAAATCATTTTTTAAAAATGTTTTGTTAAATCTATCATTTATTACAACAAGATTTAAATGACTTTCCTAGCACCTCCCTAGAACTGATCACCTGAAAGTAAATGATTAAACATGAGTGAGTTTTGATTAACTTCAAATTACCATAACGTGACAAATATTTGAATTTAAGACAAAATTAGACCAATTTCAAAACCATATATATATGATGACAAATATATTATGCTCTCATTATGATTGAGCTCTCTGGAGAGGAAAATTAAAAAAAAAAAACAGTTACCACTTCCACAATTTATGCATTACTCTTTAGCAATGAATTGAGCTCTTTCAGTGACTGGCGTGTGTTTAACTCATATAAAACATGTTAAGATTTCCTTTCTGTGATTCCATATGTCTATGACTTTAGCTACTTCGACTGACACCCAATCGGCAAATGGATGTCTAGCTGCACTGATGAGCTGTGATGTAGCGAAACAGGCTTGTATGTGGATGAAATATATATATATATATATATATACACACACACACACACAGACATAGTAATTATTATTGTTATAATAGCATACTGCAATTCAATTCAATAGCTATAAAAATTAATTAGGTATATATAAGGAGATTAAAGAAAATAAAATTAAAATATAAATAAAACCATAAAAATAAAGAGCTCATCCAATAAGATAAATTAAGTGGGGTTGGGAGATTATGACATTTTAAAGAATGGTGCATATACCACTCATAGACAGTAGTGTATCAATGTTTTGCCACAGAAAGCCAGACATATAAAAAATATTAAACTGAAAAAAGAACAAGAACCAGAAGAAGAAAATAAATAAATAAAAGGAAAAAGAAGTGACAAGACAAGATAGAAGAGAAAGAAAAGGGAAAGACTAGCAAAGAAAACTCAAAACTCAAAACGTTGGATAAAATAAAGTAACAGTAAAAAATAAAATCAAAACCAATATAAAAGATAATAATGTAAAAGTAAAAAAATAAAACTAACAATAAGAATAAATAAAGATGAATTCTTAAGGGGATTTGTTCATAAATACAAATAAAAGAATAGTAATTAAAAAAATTTTCAGTTCCATAAGCTAAATCTTTTTATGTTATAAAAAGTAAATAGAGATAATTTCAGATATATTTCAGGGTATGGAAGATTCTAGAGTGGCAAAATTAGTGATTTCATTACATGAGTTCAATAAGTCAATTTTTGGGAATTTTATCATGCTGATTGTTTCTTGTAAGCAAAGGAAACATATTTCATGTAATGATTAACATGTTCTAGCTTTAGTTAATATTTTCTATTTAATTGTAGTAGTTATATTTGAATCTTCCAATTGCCAGTAGTATTTAAAGAGGAAGTAGAATTACTACATACTTTATTATTGAAAGTTAAGTTATGCTGGTAAAATCGAGACTTAAAATTATTCTTAGTACATCCGATATAATGTTTTGTAAGATTAAGATTTTCAGTAGTCAAAATAGTAGCTTGGTATACAATGGAATGTGTAAGGCATTTATTTTGCAAAGAAAATATGCTAAGGTTATGACAATTGCAGGAACTAGTGTTATTATCATTATTTATGGTAAGTTGGTTATAATTAATATCATAATGTAGTTTTAGGATTTTATTATTGTGTTTTTTGTTATCTTATCAAGATTATCAGTGCAGCTGTAACTAATTTTCAGTTTATTTTTATTAAAATTTGTGCTAAGGGGATTATTAGTTGGGAAGTGGTGAAGTGTTTTTAAATTGGATTAAGAAATCTATTGCCTAACTTAGTACTAACCATTTAGTTAAATGGTGGTGTGTACCAAATTAGTTTCCTATTTCTATTATGTTTGGTACTATGATTAGATTGTTTATGATATTTAATATCCTTGCAATTATAGCCAGTTTTTTAGGGCTGTATTTTTTTTTTTTTTATAAGCGTTTCACCCTGAGCAAGGCATGTCACTGCCACTACTGTGCAGGGGGCTACGTAGAGTGGAGAAAGGCTGATTAAATATAGGAAATAACAGAGGGTGGGTGATAGGCGGGTGAGGATACCGAGAATGAGGGTTGGGTAGATGAGAGTGTTGTGAGAATAGTTGGGAGTTAGTGTGATAGGAGGTGTCTATTGACCCTACATTTAAACACCTGGAGATTGTAACTGTCGGGAAAGCAGACTTGTGGAAGGGAGTTCCACAGGCGGGAAGCGCGAGAAAAGAAGCTGTTGGAGTAGAATTTACGGTTACATCTTATTTGTTTAACTGTAAAAGGGTGGGACCTAGTTGCTAATCTAGTATCTCGTGTAAATTCGTGCTTAGGCGGCACCAGTGATCTAAGCTCATCGGAGCAGAAGCCATGAAAGTACTTGTAGAAGAGGCATAGGGAAGCTACATCACGCCGGTGTGAGAGCGGCTGCAGCCGGTCTGCCAAGTCAGTATCAACCACGTTACAGATCCTCCTTTGTATTTTGTCAAGAAGCCCAAGGAGAGCAGCAGGGGCACCCGACCAGATATGGCAGCAATATTCAATACACGGGCGGATTCCCTGCATTCACTTATGCACAAATACCCTTAGGAAAGGTATTAATCCGTCTCTTCCCTCTAGTTATGGGATAAATAACAGGGCAGATTGGGTCCTATAGCCTTGGTTAGCAACTAGTCTACCACAGAAAGTAATGGCAACCTACTGCAGGATAATCTTCTGACCAGTTAGGCCTAAATGAAAGAGACATGACTATTTGTAAGGCCATCTTGATACAACATGCTAAAAATGTTTGGGCAATGATTTTTTTCTTTTTTAAAAAACCCTCAACTTCTAAGAGCTATAAACTTTGTAGAGTAGTACATTGGACGTAATTAAACCGGGGGATGTTCTTGGACACAACACCATTAGACCTCCAATGATATTGGACTAACTTATCCATATGGGAGGCTCTAGAGGTAGTTAAATAGGAATACTTCTACCCAAAGGCTGGCACCCACCACTTTGGCACTTTTGAAGCATAGCAACAAGACCAACTGTAGATCAACAGTATTTACAGTTCATGCAACAACTTGATGAGTTACTGAAAGAAAATATCATGCTATAGAGGGAAGGATTTCATAGCCAGCAAAACAAATCCCATGTTGAAAATCTGGATCAACTTACAATAGGACCAGACACCAGTGACAGGGTGATATTCATTGATTCATGGAACCGTTACAAAGAAATGTGTGAGCTGACAGACCTGACAATTATATAGAACAAGCTAAGAACAGCATGTAACCCTGAGGTAAACAGACTGCTATTCGACCTGATGGGAGCAGAAACGCTCATTTCTATCACAGAAGAACAGCTATTACAACAAATAAGGCATTGCTGTTGTAGAATCACTTCTACATGCACGTACATACCTACATATACATCGCCATGCACACACGTTCGTACACATATACCCACACACACTTACATAAGGACCGCACGTGAAACTTACTTTTTTCCCCCGCATTAAGAAATATATAAACTGATTCCCACACGTGTCTAGACAGTTGGAAGATATTTTTTCGAAGTGTTTAGACCGAATACCGTTCGTCTCTTCCAAGTCACACATACTGCTAATTGCATTCAACAATTAGCCATATAAAATGTTTCTCTCTATTCTATAAGAACATTTCAATACATGTAAAATTATATTCACTACTATTCAGTACAAACATTATTTCCTTTCAGGAACTCTGCTATCATGAATATTCAGACAATATCTTTAATATCTAAAAGAGAACTCTTTTCACAACATCTTACATTCATGAACTATTCAGTTCTGTAACCTTACTTAATACAATCTTGTTATATACGTTACATTGTGCTTTGAGTTATTTTGTGGTGGTTTAGATAACCAACCTTTTCTTCACTGTTGAAATTACTACCCCGACAGTCAGTCTACTACAAATTGGAACCCAAGTTGTCCAGTCCACTACACTGTCAGACGACTGCACAAAGAAGTACATAAGCAGAACTTCCACTCTATGAAGCAAAAAGAGGACAAATTAATCATGCACTTTGTAGCTACTAATGAACATGGCCAAATTTTGCAAGTTTTCAATAACTTGTGCAAACAGTTGTCTAAACTGCAGTTGGCAAATAAACTATTCCAGTGACATGGTGGCAGAACTTGCTAATATCAAACGCCAGAACAAGACATTGGCAAAGGTTATGACCCTCAAAACCCTAGAGCTAAAGTTCGACAGGTTAGTCAGCCTACAAATGACAGGTAAGTTGACTCCTATGACATCATGCATTTCGACACATTAACCAAAATGCAGAGGTTGGAGTGAGAATGACAGCCCCAGAAATCCATGACCCCCTAGACTCCACAATATGCCAAGCCTTGCAGAGGTTGTAGAAAGAATTCATGGATCAAGGGATCATAAGGGCTGCCCAGTGGCCAAGATGATCTGCTTTAATTGTGGGATAATTGGGTACATGGAAAGTATGCCAGAAACCAGAAAAGGGGTCGACAAACAGATCAACAACAAGCATGGCAAAATAGGAATCTCACATGCTTACCAGTAAATGGCACATGAAGGGGCCCAGCAAGATGACCTAGCAATACGAACAAAGGAGAAAAAAGGGTAAAGCCAACCTGGCACAACCAAAGTTCATGCATTACATCATTTGGAATGGAAGCAAGTTCTAAGGGAGCCCTCCTGATTCATCACTATCCCTGACAATATAGATGACCTTAATTCTAGAGGCCCATGCAGAATCCAGACATCTCCACGGGACCAACTAGCTCCTGCACCCACCAAATTGACACTGTAGCTGACACTGAAGCACAGACATGCTCCAATGGATCTGAAATACAAGGATATTATCCTCATTCCAGGTACAGTACCATCAGTAGTTCACTCCAATCCACATCACTGGAAAAAGAGGTTCAAACAGGACATTGACTGGGATGTGGCACTTGGCATTATTGAACAAGTGCTAGTGGGTATGCCTACAGCTTAGTGTTCTAGGATGGTTGTTGCACCATAAAAAAAGGGTGGCTCAGTCAGGCCTACAGTAGACCTGCAGAAGCTCTACCAGCTACCATGAGGGAGACTCACCAAGTCCATTTAAATTGGCATTGCTAGGAAACTAGGAAAACTGTCCGGGATGCATGAAATGGCTATCACATGAGATGCGACTACTTTCATCACTGAATGGTGCAGATATCAGTATTTTCCAGCTCCACAAGGAATTCATGCATCGGGAGACACATACACATGCAGATTTGACAATATAACCATCGATATGGTCTGGAAAATCAGATGAGTCAACGGCCGCATACTCTGGAACAAATCTATAGAAACATCATTCTGGTATACAATGGATTATATTTGCCCCTGACAGAAAAAAACGACATCATTCTCAACCCAGAAAAATTCCACTTTGTAGAAAAAGAGGTGGATTTCATCGGTTCTGAGCAACAGAGGACGAGATCAAACTCACTAGGAGGATGATGGAAGCCATCGTTAACTTCCCCACACCTCAAAACATCACCAATGTCAGGTCCTTGGACTTGGAAACCAAGTCTTACATACATTTACTCAAGCTGAGATAATGGCCCTCCTCCTCTTTTGTTTAATGGCATATCAACCTCTGTGGGTTATTTAATTCCAAAAAGGTGGGGTTTTAAGGTATTTTTTTTTAAATATTCGGTTATAGTGAGAGATTGATTTAATCAAATTTTAATGAAAATTATTTGTTTTTATTCTTTTTTTATTTTAAAAAACTGAAAATATCTTCTAGTTTTGTATTCAAAAATGTTTTGCTGAGAATAATTTTTTCCTTCAAAAATGTGTTATGGTAATAATTTTTTCTTCAAAAATGTATTGTTGGTAATATTTTTCCTTCAAAAATGTATATTTTTCTATAAAAGTCTATTTTTATGTATATATTTCTATTAAGGTGTATTTTTATAATTTCATAGTGTTTTGACCCAAGTTTGAGGGGTTAAGACCTGGATACCTCTCCAGCAATGAGGTTTTTTTTTGTTTTTTGTTTTTTTTTAATCATATCACCCCAAGCAAGGCGATTACACCACTGATGCGCAGGGGGCTACGTAAGAGTAAAAAGATTGGAAAAGAGAAAACCGAAAACCGCATCCTAAACAGGAAACAAGGGATGAGCCTCTTCACCTGTTCAATAGACGTGGGTGGAGTGTGAACCGGGCGATAGCTTAGTCTATCTACTCCAATTGAAAAAAATAAAGAAAAGAGTGAAAAGGTTGGAAAAGAGAAAACCGGAAACCGCATCCTAAACAGGAAACAAGGGATGAACCTCTTCACCTGTTCAATGATAAAGAACCATTTCCAAGCCCTCCAGGACAAATACTGAATTCACAAACAATGGGGTGAAATGAGCTGGTATAAAGAAATAGTGATGACCAAGAGACACTGAAAAATGAAAGATGCTACAAAGCACACTATCGTCCACTTCAGGAGTTAGGTTTGGTTTAAGTTTAACGACCCATCAACCATTTTGGTCATTTAAGGGTCAGTCTTTGAACATTGGGATCACATTTTTTTTTTATTAATTCAAAAAAAGTTTCATTGGTAACATTTTTCATTCAAAAACGTTTTGTTGGTAAACACTTTCTTAGCATTTTGACCCTGGTTTGGGGGTTAACTATTTACCCATAGCTGGGAGCCTAACAGGTGCTACCACCCTGGGTCAGGGTGGACCTGGGAACAACAGCAATTAAGAGGTGGTTCCATGCTCCTCTCAACCTCCCAATCAGAGGCCTTGTTGCTGGATGCAGTTTAAGGTCATACCCAGGACCATTCATGAGCTAGGAATTGGACAATCTGTCCAGATACAGAACCAAGTTGGCCCATGACCACATCAACAACAAAAACTGGGAGAGTGCTAGAAGCACTAGGCAGTACCATATACACATCGATATACACATCACCTGGGTGACCCGGCAGTACCATATATGCATTGATAGGAGCACCTGAGTGACCCAGCACAACCACCACTTCTTTAGAGAAGTAGACACAATAATAGACACTCCTTACTACCACTACACAGAACTGCAACTTACATGCTATCAAAGCAAAAACCCAGGTACCACATTAGAGGAAACAGAAGTGGAGGAAGCAGATGGCCCAAAACGGATGGAAGTCCTCATAATGATGGAGAGGTATGAAGTCAGTCAGTTAAGTGCCATACGTGAAACACACTTGGGCAATCATGTCTCGAAAGAGACATGACTGACTGGGCAGAAGAATATCCCGCAGTAGGTTGCCATTGCTTTCTGCGGTAGACTGGTTGCCAGCCAAGGCTATAGAACCCAATCTGTTGTTATTTAACCCATAACTGGAGGGAAGAAACGGATTAATACCTTTCCCAACGGTATTTGCATGTAAGTGAATGCAATGAATTCAACTGGAATTAAGAATAATATCAAATAAGTTGACCACCAAACTAGGGCCCATGTCGCAGCACAAGAATATCGCAACGCCCCAAAACCCTATCTACACAGATGCAGGGTATGTCACTTGAGTACTCAAGAACATCCTGACAAGTGACCCAACCCAAACATCTTGTGGTCCCATGAGAGAGGGGGCATGTAGAGTAGCACATTAAACGCTACTAGACCCCACTCAATGATTTTGGACTAAACCATCCATGTGCAAGGTTCTAGCAGTAGTTAAATACAGCCACCACCATTTCTCAAAAACCAGCACTTGTCACGTTGGCATTTTACAAACCATTGATAGGTAATGGCATGAACAAAATTTATAAAAAAGTAAACCACAGTTTAAGATTTAGAAATGAGCTTAGCTTGCTGAAAAGTAGCAACTTCAAAAATTGCTAATGTCTGGACTCAACCCACTATACAGGAGTCATAAGATATCCTTTGTTAAGATTGAAGAGAAATCATAACTTTGGCTTGAGGTTAGAGAAAAGATAATATTTCTGTTACAAATAATCAATATTTTTTAATAAAAGAGTAATATTTTAAATTATCTGATGTATTTTAAGTCATATTTAATTGATGACAAGTAATGAAATAAATAAAAAAAGTGCCCTTCAGGTTTTAGGCAACCATCACTATGCAGATTTTTTTCTTTATTATCTGCAAACTACCATGCATAATTGGCAAAGATAGTGGAGTGGTTTCCTATTGCCTTCTCCATGGTTTATAAATCAGTGGTTTCAACTGATTGTCATCCACAGCTAAAGAACCCAGTCTACACTTATTTTCTCACAGTTGTGAAAAAATCCAGTACAGGTAGCATCGAATTTATTCCCCATACTGAACCTTATTGCAGCATGAATCACCTTAAGCTCAAGCACAGATGGTTAACTGGTATGAATGTTACTATATTATAGAATAGCTAAAAACTTTATCAGAATATCTACTCCCCTCTAATTTGCTCATACTGTATCCAGGTGTAAATCAGCATCGTCCTTCAGATGCAATTTTATTTTCCATCAGTGTATTATTAAATTAAGTAAATGTTTATCAGTTTCAAAGGACAATAAGAAGGGTAGGTAAAACCAAATAAATTGTCCAAATAAAAAAAAGTTACTTGCCTTGTATTCTGCCAGCCATTCTCGGATGACTTTTGAAGACATCTTTTGATAAAGAAAGTCCCGAATTCATTCACCCTAAGGCACTGAATAGTTGTACTCTGAAAAAGAAAAGAAAAAAAGCTAAAATAGCATTTTTGTTTATATAATACCAATTGAATACTGCTGCCACATCTGGTCGGGTGCTCCTGCTATTCTCCTCGAGGTTCTTGACAAAATCCAACAAAGAATCTGCAATGTGATCGATACCAACTTAATAACTCGGCTGCAGTCGCTCTCTCACTGGTGTAACGTGGCTTCCCTGTGCTTCTTCTATTAATACTTTCACAGCTTCTGCTCAGATGAACTTAGATCACTGGTGCCCCCTAAGTATGAATTTACACGAGCTACTAGATTAGCAACTAGATCCCACCCTTTTAATAAAGTGTAACCGCAATTTCTACTCTAACAGATTCTTTTCACACACTTCTCACCTGTGGAATTCCCTTCCATATACTTGCTCCCCCGACAACTACAATCTTCAGGAGTTTAAATGTATGGTCAATAAACATCTATCACACTAACTCACATCCATTCTCACAAGCTCTTTTTCCATCTACTCAATCCACATCCTCGGTATCCTCATCCATCTATTACCCTCCTTCTGATATTTCCTATAACTAACCCCTCTTTCTCATCACTTTCCCCTATGTAACCCCCTGCACAACAGTGGTAGTGGAATGCCTTGATTGGGGTGAGACGATTAAAACAATAAAAAAATAAAGATGTTTCACATGAAATAATTTAGTCAGTTAAGTGCCATATGTGACACACTTGGGTGATGACTGATTAGACAGAAGATTGTTTTTCTTTTTGTAGTAGACTGGTTGGCAACCCATGCTATAGAACTCAATCTGCCCTGCTCTTCGACCCATAGCAGGAGGAAGATGAAATGAATTAATACCTTTCCCAAAGTTATTTGTGCATAAGTGAATGTAACAAATTCAATTGGAATTCAGCTCTCCAATTTCTCATTCTGAGCTGATATTCATTCTTCTTTTATGTGCCCTGTCCTTTCAGGACGTAGGTGATCATGGCTTTCCCCATCTCCCTATCCCTAGTGGCTCTTAGCACACTTTCTCCTGTTGCACCATGCAACCCTCGTTCCGTCATCCGCCTGATTGGGTCCTTCAAATATGTTATCCGCTGCTTTCCCTTGTCTCTTTTTCCTCTATCTGGCTTGTTAGTATCAGGTTCTTCAAGCCCTCCTTCCTCACTGCATGTCTCAGGAACTTTAGTTGTCTCTTCCTGATGCTCAGTATTAATTTACTTTTAGTTTCCACCCTTTCCAAAACCTTGGTCCATGATATCTGCAGCATCCTTCTGTAGAACCATATTTCAGATTCTTCAAGTTTTTCCTTCAAAGATTTTGTCCAACATTCACTGCTATACTGAAGAACCAACATCACATAGCAATCCAGTACTCTCCTCTTTGTTTCTAGCGAAATTGTCCTGTTTCTTAATACTTTACTCAACTTTTGGAATGCTTCCTTTGCCATGCCAATTCACCTTCGGATCTCAGTGTCGCACTTTCCGTCTTCTGTTACACCGATTAATTTAAAATTCACAGAAAAAATTTCACATAGCAGGGGTTCTCAGCACCTTTATCAGATCTATAGCTATATCTACTACTAGGAATGTTGGGTCTCTGTTGGGTACAGAAAGTTTGTCTCTTCTGAATTCATTTTGCACATTTATTGATCAACCATTCGTCGGAGCATTGAATACTGTTGCAATTTCTGCTCATGTTTTTCCCCTCGAGATTCTTGGCAAAATCCAAAGAAGGCTCTGCAAATGTAATCAGTCCTGACTTGGCCTCACGGTTTCACTCACTTTCTGACCTGACGTGGCTTCACTGTATTTTCTACAAATATTTTCATGGCAACTACTTTGTCAAACATTTTTTCCCCTGAGACCCTGACAAAGCTACTAGATTAGCAATTAGATTAAGTGCGCTACTTGATTGACAGATATGCATGAGAGGTGCAGTGGATATCAACTTGGAACAAGAAATTGGAGAGCCAAGTTTGAATTCCAGTTGAATTCATTGCATTCACTTACGTGCAAATACCCTTGGAAAAATATGAATCCATTGCTTCCCCTCCAGCTATGGGTTGAATAGCAGGACAAATTGAGTTGACAACCAGTCTACTGCAGAAAATAATGGCAACCTACTGCAAGAAAATCTTCTACCCGGTCAGTCATGACTCTTTCAAGATATAACTGCCCAAGCATGTATCACATATGGCACTTAACTGACTGTGGGTTAGCATCTAGATCCCACCCTTTTATTCTTGAAATAGTTACATATAACTGCCACTTCAACTCTAACAGTGTCTTTTCTTGCCCTTGCTACCTGTGGAACTTCTTTCCCCTGATAGCTACAATCTTCAAAAACTTAAATACAATGCCAATTGTCATCTATCTTTTTGAATCCCGTTCATCATTTATCCTTTCTCAAATACCCACTGTACCCAGTCTTTCTCTCATTGTAACCACCTTCACATTAGTGGTGGTCCTGCCCTGCTTGGGGTAAAAATTAAAAATTAAATTTTTAAAAATTAAAAAAACATTTTAAATGACTAAGAGATTAGCAGTTTAGTTTTAAATTAAAACTTACAATTTAAAATTAAATTTTACAAGCCATTTCTTGTCCTAGATAAAAATTGATTCAAGGTCATCTAAGAGAACAGTTGCCAGTTTTACTTTATTGAACTTACTGTTATAACAGGTAATGCTAGACAATCTCCTCAGATAAAGAGACTCGAAGCAGCTCAAATGTGGTTCTACAGAAGGATGTTGAGGATACCACAGATCGAACATACAAGCAGCAATAAAGTTTTAAAGAAAATGGAAACGAAAAAAGGAAACATACTTAACATATGGAAGTGACTGTTGAAATTTCTAGGGCACGTAATGAGGAAAGAGGGCTTGGAAAATCTGATACTCACAGGACAGATTGAAGGCAAGAGAGACAAAGGAAAACAGTGCATAATCTTCTTAGTGGATGGTTAAATAGGATTATGGAGAGATGATAAAAAGACAAAATTTTTTAAGAGCAACAAAAAAAGACATGAAATTTGGGTGAGCCAGGATCGCCTACGTCTAAAAGGGACACAGCACAGAGAAGAAAAAATTGTTGTGTTATCAGCATAGATACAGAGTTCAGAACTGATGACCTCACAAAGGTCATTGATGAAGATAAAAACCAATGTTGTTCCAAGGATTGAGTCCTGCAGGACTCCACATAAATTTGAATGAATCTATAAGAGTGGTTAAATTGATTTTCTTTACATTGTTAAAAAAAATTGGAATAAATAAATCAAATACTCTGCCAGATGAGATTATGTTAACAGAACAGTTGCAACTCTTGAATCAGAAATATCTGTCCACATTCTTTCATATTCTTTTTATCAACATTCTTATGGCCTTACTAAGTTCTCAATACATTTCCAATACGTCAATATCACATGGATAACTATTTGCTAAACCAGAACATTTGTCTTTCAGTTTTCTGCTTTCACAATCTCCAGAAACAATATTTTGAAGAACAAGAAAATGCAAAAAAAAAGTCACATTGGAAAATCTTCAGGCTATTTAAAAAAAAATCAAAACATTATTTTCTGATGCGACAACTTTCTTGTTTAGCAGTCAGCTGCATTTTTCTTTTGCATTCATTAATAATGTATTCTTTTTTTCATCTTTTAAATGGTCAGTCCCTATGTGCCACGGGAAAATTTACTGTACATGTTTCTTGCAAACACTTTTTATGTGATTCTAACAAATTTCTCTTTAGTGATCAGGATTACACATCACTGACAATAATCATAAATAAACAAATATGAGGTGCCAGTATAGAATGTGGCCTACAAAATTGTGTCACTGGTATAGTATGTGATCTACCTTAAAAGGCATACTATAAAAAAAGGATTATAACTGTCTGATAAGAGTAGGGTAAGGGAAAATAATTAGTTTCAATAGACAAATACTTATTTACAAACATATCTTATTGAGGCAGGACATATTCAAACTGGATAGGCCGCATACCAAGCCAGAACCTAAGAGGCGGGCCGCATACCAAGCCAGAACCTAAGAGGCGGGCCGCATACCAAGCCAGAACCTAAGAGGCGGGCCGCATACCAAGCCAGAACCTAAGAGGCGGGCCGCATACCAAGCCAGAACCTAAGAGGCGGGCCGCATACCAAGCCAGAACCTAAGAGGCGGGCCGCATACCAAGCCAGAACCTAAGAGGCGGGCCGCATACCATGCCAGAACCTAAGAGGCGGGCCGCATACCATGCCAGAACCTAAGAGGCGGGCCGCATACCATGCCAGAACCTAAGAGGCGGGCCGCATACCATGCCAGAACCTAAAAGAGGCAGGCCGCATACCATGCCAGAACCTAAGAGGCGGGCCGCATACCATGCCAGAACCTAAGAGGCGGGCCGCATACCATGCCAGAACCTAAGAGGTGGGCCACATATCATGCCAGAATCATGTCCCATGAGGAAAGCTGCCATCTCATTTGCAGCAACTTTCAGCACAAGCTTTGAGTGATACAAAATGAGTGGTGGACCAACCTCGCAGTGAGAACTCAGCTAACCTAGGTGACTACAGAGGCTTCTATGAATCCTTCAAGGCAGTGTATGGCCCAACTCACAGAGTCCAGAGTCCCTTATGCAGGGACTCTTCACTGACAAGGCCACCATCGTGAGCTGTTGATCTGAGCACTTCCAGGCCATCTTCAGCGCTGATCAAGTCATCCAGGACCCAGCAGTTCTCAACATCCCTCAGCAAACAGTCAAAACAGAGCTGGAAGAACTGCCCTCTATGGAAAAAAAATTACCAAAGCGATAGAGCAGTTGAGGAGTGGCAAGGCAGTGGGATTTTACAGAATTCCACCAGAGATCAAGAAAGATGAAGGACCAGCATTACACAGCAAGCTCTACAAACACCTTGTCTGTTGTTGGGAGCAGGGCAAACTTCCAAGTGATCACCACGATGTAATCTTCATAAGTGTACAAAAACAGGAGAGAAAAGTCAGATTGCTCTAACTGCCAGGGGATCGCTCTGCTCTCCATAGCAGGAAAAACCTGAATAAAAAGGAGAGTCACACAGACAGACAGAACTTGATCTGTGCTGGACCAGGTTTGTTGCAACTATCAATTACAAAACATCACAAAATCAGAATGGAAATTAATAATAAATCTACCCCTAGAAGCCATCTACAGTTTGATCTTACTAAGAATTGTATTTTTTTTTAATACTATTGTTCATCGAATACAAAGCCAAAGAGCCATTCAAAGTAGATTTAAGTTTTGTTTAATGACATATCGACTGCTATGAGTTATTTAATGCCAAAAAGGTGGGGTTTTAAGGTATTTTTATAATATTCAGTTATGAGGTTGATTTAGTCAGATTTTAATCAAAATTTTTTTGTTTTTATATTTTTTTTATTTTAGAAAACTGAAAATGTCTTCTAGTTTTGTATTCAAAAATGTTTTGCTGAGAATAATCTTTTCCTTCAAAAATGTGTTGTGGTAATAAATTTTTCTTAAAAAAATGTATTGTTGATATTTTTCTTTCAAAAATGTATATATTTCTATAAAAGTGTATTTTTATACTTTCATAGTATTTTGACCCAAGTTCGGAGGTTAACTATTTGCCTGTAGCTGGAACCCTAACAGGTACTACCACTCTGGGTCAGGGTGGACCTGAGAACGACAGCAATTAAGAGGTGGTTCCATGCTCCTCACAAACTCCCAATCAGAGGCCTTGCTGCCGGATGGATTTTTTTCGTCATACCCTGGACCTCAAAGTAGATTTACTGAATAAGTTTGTTATAAGGACATATAGGAAGTAAATAAGCAATGCATATTATGGAGAGATGTAAGATAGATAACTGTTGACCTTAGATTTGAATTTAAGTTTGTAGTGATTGGGGAAGCATCCTGCCAAGAGCCTGTTCAAGAAAGTAACACTTTCGGAGAAGAAGCCGTCTAAGTGGAAGTTTCACATTACCAATACAATATGAAACGAATGAAAATGATCTGAACCGATGTACATGACATGATAGGTTTTATCTGAGAAGGTGCGAATGGGTAGAACTAAGGAAAGAAATTGTCTAAACATTCGCTATGAAAAATCACTCACCTAGCATCCATTTCACACTCCTCCTTAGTCTTTTGAACAGGAGTAGGAGTTTAACCCTTGTTCCCTGTTTAGTATGGGTATCTGTTTCCTTCTGAAGTTTACTTCAACTATCCTTCTAATGTTTCAACCCAAACTCTGAATTGTTTTTTCACTAATTAATTTTTTTCTCCTCCTATCATTCAGTGTTGCCTTGTGGTACAGTGGATATCGGCTCAAAACGAGAAACTGGGGAGTTGAGTTCGAATTCCAGTTTAATCCATTGTATTCACTTACGCGCAAATACCCTTGGGAAAGGTATTAATCCGTTTCTTCCTTCCAGTTATGGGTTAAATAGCAGGACAGATTGGGTTCTATAGCCTTGGTCGGCAACCAGTCTACAGCAGAAAGCAATGGCAACCTACTGCGGGATAATCTTCTGCCCAGTCAGTCATGTCTGTTTCGAGACATGATCGCCCAAGCTTGTATCATGTATGGCACTTAACTGATCTGATCATTCAGTTCATATTCCTTCCTGCTTTTTTTTTTTAAACAGGTGCAGAAGTTTATCCTTTGTTTCCTGTTTCGGATTGGGTTTCCAGTTGCTTCAACTCAGTACCTTCTGATGTCTCCACCTGAAATTTTATTCAGTAATTTTATTTTTTACTATCTCCTAATAGGAGTAAAGAGGTTTGCCTATCATCCTATTCACACGCCTCCCTGGTCTTTTGAACAAGAATAGAGGTTCATCCCTTGTGTCCTGTTTCGGACTGGGTTTCCACACCCTTCTGACATCAACTTCAACATTACACAACAAATGTCTTTACCTGAACTCTGAAATTTTATTTGCTAATTAAACCCTAAATCTTTTTCTGAACTTATCATTCCTGTGATTTTTTTTTTTTATAATCATATAGCCCCAAGCAAGGCATTTTACTGCCACTGTTTTGCATAGAAGAGAAGTTATGAGAAAAAGTGACAGGTTATAGGGGGTGTCAGGAAGTGGGTAAGAGAAGGATGACTGGCCATAAAGTGAAGGATCAATTTATATATTGATTGTAATATAAAAATGATCCCCCACTTTATATCCACATTATAATACTATAGAATTTTTTTTTACTTTTATAATCATATCGCTCCAAGCAAGGCATTTTACTGCCACTGTTTTGCAGGGGGTTACATAGAAGGGAAGTTATGAGAAAGGGCGACAGGTTATTGAGGGTGTCAGGAAGTGGGTAAGAGAAGGATGAGAATACTGATGAGAGTGGAGTGGACAGAGAAAGGAGCATGAGAGAGAGGATGCAGGTTAGTGAGATAGGAGATGACTATTGGCTTTACATTTAAATTCTTGGAGATTGTAGCTGTCGGGGAAGCAAGTAAATGGAAGGGAATTCCACAGGTGGGAAGTGCGGGAAAAGAAGCTGATAGAGTAGAATTTACGTTTACATTTTATTGGTTTCACAGTAAAAGGGTGGAACCTAGTTGCTAATCTTATGGTTCGAGTAAATTCATATATAGGGGGCACCAGTGAGCTAAGTTCATCGGAGCAAAAGTTGTGAAAGTACCTTGTCTTTTCTTATGCTAATGCAATTTCATACAGTACCCCTCTACCTTGAGTGGCCCTGGAGCCTTGTATTGGGTGAACATTAGAAGAAAAAAAAAAAGCAATAAAGTAGGCATTTTCTCTGTTAGGGGAATAGGGTTTTAGAGTAGAAAACATTCATCCTGACTTAGCATCTTAACTTAAGTCACTTTCTCACTGATGTGACGTGGCTTCCCTCTGTCTTTTCTACAAATATTTTCCTGTCCACACAAATTTAAGCATACTACTAGATAAGCATTTTAGTTAAATGCAACTGCCATTCTTAACAGTGTCTTTTAACCACTTCCCGCCTGTGGAACTCCTTTCCATTTACTTGCTTCCCTGATAACTACAACCTTCAAAAATTTAAATGTGATGTCAATTGCTATCTTTTATCTTTGTGAATCCCGTTCATCTTTTCTCTCACTGTAACCCCCTTGCACGCTAGTGGTAGTCCTGCCTTACTTGGAGTAAAATAATTAAAAAAAGCTTTTAAAAACAATAATTCATCACCTACAAGGCCATGTAAATGTATTTGAACTGTCAGTCCTGGACGGTGTGGACTCAGTAGCTGCAGCCCAGATATAAGAGCAATATTCTGTTTTTGGTTTGATCAAACTCTTGTTAGTATAGAACATGGCAGAAGTCTAGTCCATTTTGAAGCAGTACAAGGAATTGACCATTTTTTTTTTTAGCATCTTTAGTGATAGCATAGTCCTGTTCACCTGTGAAAGCTAGATCAGCAGAGAGATCAGCTGATGGGCTCCGGCCATCTAGGATTTTGAATATATAACAAGCAATATAGAGGAAGAAACCAGTCAACATTTTCAAGTTTTAATTGAGGGACACAAGAAAGTTAACATCGATTTCTGACAGTTGAAACATCGCCCACCTCTTCCTATTCTATCACAATTTTTCGATAAGCTACATTTCTTGGTTCCGTCAGTCCTGACCTTTGCAGCTGGGACCCACACCATGACACAGGGATGAATCTTTCTCATTCATTTTGACTGGAGAAAACTCAGGGTCTGCTTTGTGATGACAAAACATTACTAGCTTGATTTTGAAAATACTGAATGCTACAAGCCCGTTCCTCATTCATTGAGCCATCAATGAGATGAGAGATCAGCTGCCATGCTCTGGTAATCTAGACTTTTGGAGATGTGTACTTAAACTACATGCCTAAGAGAAACTGTTAATCAATGGTAGCATATGAAAAATTACTTAAGCAGGATTTCTCTATTATTAACAGAACCTTGAATAAGTAACTTTAGAGAATTCTCTTAATTTTCTTGTTCCCGCACTTTGAATGTCTTTACTGACTAACCAATTACAATACTTATTCAATACAGCAACTCAAACCCACAATTCTATCATCAGTTACCATGTAATAAATATTTCAACTGTTCAAACATCTCTTCAACTGATATAAGCTAGTTGTAGAAAAGAACCAGATCAGTACTAAAAAGATTTCAAATTCAGTATTGTTTGGTGTAGGTAAGAATTTTGGTATGTTCTGGCTATTTAGAAAAGCAGTCTCTCAACATAGATGTCTGTAACAATGAAAGTCCATTCTTGGTTGGATGAAACATCCATTTGTTGTATGTATTTTCCATCAAAAATAAAAACTATAGCTGTGTCACAAGCTTGTGTGGGTGGTGTAATCCATAGAGAAATCAGAGTGCCAAGTCTGAATTTCAGGAGAGTTCAATAAATTTACTGGTGTGCACACTCTTGGGAAAGATACGAACCAATCTTTTTTCCCACCAGTTATGGGTTAAATTATTGTAGGACTTGTATCTAATAAATCATTAATGCAATATTCACTTAAAAAGAAATTAGCGTTACAATCCAAGATATGTTTCGGCTTTAAATAACTCCCAAAGGGTTGATAATCTGTAAAAATCAAATCAATCGAGTCTTGAAGAAATTCGGAAGGGTAGGAAAATTTTTGATTTGACTAATCATGGGTGTCTTGGGATCTTATATAATTTGCTAGATTTGAGCGTCAGAATTAAAATAACCCAACTGTTTGTGCATGTTGATACAGACTTATTGTACTGGTAATAATTTGGCAACTGTTCATGACCTTACATAAATTTTTCCTATTACAACAGCATTACTGCTAAATTTGCATGGCAGTTGCACTAATTTATATAAGAATAGTGATGCTTTGCTGTCAAAGAATCATGGCCAATCTAGAAGTACATAAGATGTTTTTTTCAATGTCAAGAGATTGTGTTAGTGCAAATGGCTGGGATAGCAGTTTTTGTTGTTGTTTTTTTTTTGTTTTTTTAAATCAATTCAACCCAAGGTGATAATGCAACAAAGACACAAAGGGGCTACCAGAAGTGAAACACAAGAATACTTTAGAAGGAGCTAGAAATCCAATCTAAACAGGAAACAAAAGATAAACATCTACTCCTGTTAAAAAAAAAAAAACAAGGAGCAGTGTGAACCAGACAATAGGTAAACCTGTCTACTTCTACTGCAAAAAAAAAAAATTTAAAAAATTAAAGAAATGGTGGAGACATCACAGGTGGAGACATCACAGTTTCCTTGTCAGTCAGTTAAGTGCCATATGTGATACACGCTTGGGCGATCATGTCTCGAAAGAGACATGAATGACTGGGCAGAAGATTATCCCACAGTAGTTTGCCATTGCTTTCTGCGGTAGACTGGTTGCCGACCAAGGCTATAGAACCCAATCTGTCCTGCTATTTAACCCATAACTGGAAGGAAGAGACGGATTAATACCTTTCCCAAGGGCATTTGCACAAAAGTGAATACAATGGATACAACTGGCTTGTACCTTTTCTATAAATATTTTCATGGTAATTGTTCTGGTAAGCTTTACTCTTTGGTGCTTAGACTTTATGAATATCTGCACAGTCCTAGATTGGTGGAACTTTTATCATTTTACAGTTAAAATGGCTAGATGTAATCACAAGTTCTGTGCTAATAGTTTCTTCTTTCACACTTCTTGCTTGTGAAACTCTTCCAGTTTCTGACTCTCCAATCAATTTTTATCTTGAAAAGAAGAAATATAATGTCAATCTTTATCTTCTGTCTTCTTATTCTTTTATTGTTCTCTCCCCATAATAAGGTTCTCCCCACCCTCATATTCTCTCACACTCTTGCATCTTAGTGGATATTTTTGTCTTCCTTGGGGTGAAATGATTGAAAAGAAAATATAAACTTATTTATAAATGGAACTTTGTCTCTGTGTGTGTCTGTTACCTATAGACTCCAAAATGGCTGAACCGATTTTCTTGAAAATTTACACAGTTGTACCATAAGCGTCTGCGAGTGTTTTTAGGTAGGGTTTAGTGTAGAGGCACCCCCGATAAATATTGAAAATCGAAAAAAATCGTGTTATAGAAGGAGTGGTCCGATTTTAATCAAATTTGATACACTCATAGACAAAGACATGAGAAACGATATTCAGAAGTTTCAAGGTTGCAGTTCTTACAATAGTGCAGAAAATCGATAATATATATATATATATATATATATATATAAGGCAAGATGTTTGTGTGTGTCTGTCTGTTTATCTGCTTGTATGTCTGTATTTTTTCAGCCCTTTTATTTTAGTTTTTGCTTCGGGTTTGGCGCTAAGTAGGTATAATTGTAGTTCTTAGTCTCAGCCATGATACCATTTACTCACAGAACTTATTTAGCCTTCAAAATTCAGTTTATGACAAAAAAATCTGATTTGATATCAATACCAAAATTTGACTTACATCCATTCATTTTTCTTTCAGTCTATGGTTTTGCTTTAACTGGAAACAACTATTGCTTTTTAGTCTTTCGTGCCAACATCCAAAGAGTTTGAGCTCCAGGACCATGAATTAGTTTTAAAGCTTTCATTACACCCGAGCAACACCGGGCTATACTGCTAGTACACTATAGAGAAAGCTTGCAGAAAATATTTTGATACTATAGTAAGTAAACCCTATTTCCAACACAATTACATACCCATATACAACCATATTAAAACAGGCCTAAGTTTTATTTTCTACCCAATAATTGACATTATTTACAACCTAGCCAAAAAGATTCCACAACACATACCATTTAAATCAGTGCCTATTGGTTAGAAATTAACATCACTATCTGAAATATTTAACCAATTAGAGAAAACTAAAAACCTATTTTCTTGAATGTACGTTTTTGAAAAATTTCTTATAAAAACTTGCAGATTTCAAGAAGCAGAGATGCAACTGTCTCCAAGCTGAAGAGAAGAAGTGGCTTCATAGCTTTCTTCTTTTCTCCCAGTGTGCTGAAAGAAATGTATATTGCCGACTTCAAACAAATTATCTCCAAAAACAAAGATGGTCAGTGAATTTTCACTAATGATAAAAGTCTTTTCTAAACAATGAATTTTTCTGTGAACCAACTACCCTAAAAATTTAACTACTTTTGATTCATGAATTCATATACCTATCTTTGCAAATACTGCCGACTGCAGAATGTAATTTCACTTGAATTACATACACATTTCTCCCTCTATCCAAAATGTGAAAATACTGTAAAGTGAAGAAAAAAAAAAGAAAAAAAAAAGAAGCTTTTTGCAATACTTGCAGAAAATAACTTATTAATTTAGAAACAGGATGTAAGTTTAGGCTGGGTTTTGTAAGATGCCTATACCAAAGAACTGCATGACAGAAAAAAATGAAACACTTGAGGCTAAGCATTCAAGCACCTTGCACTTTTTCAAGCCTTCCACATAAGCCATTGCAGATTGTTGATATAGGAAGATGATTAATGTATATTAATTCAGCCTTGTGTCATTCACCTCGGGGTTCTTGACAAAATCTAACAAAGAATCTGTAATGTGATTGATACCAACTTGGCAGCAGGTGCTATCTCACCAGTGTAACGTGGCTTCCCTGTGCCTCTTCTATAAATACTAACACGGCTTCTGCCCCAATGAACTTAGATCACTGGTGCCCCCAGGTATGAATTTACACAAGCTACCAGATTACCAACTAAATCCCACCCTTTTACAGTGAAACAGATAAGACATAACCGCAATTTCTACTCTAACAGCTTCTTTTCTCACACTTCTCGCATGTGGAATTCCCTTCCATATACTTGCTTCCCCGACAGCTACAATCTCCAGGAATTTAAATGTAAGGTCAATAGACACCTATTATCACACTAACTCACATCCATTCTCTCAAACTCTTCTCATCTACTCAACCTTCATCCTTGGTATCCTTATCTGTCTATCACTCTCCTTCTGGCATTTCCTATAAGCAACCACTCTTTCTCATCACTTTCCCTTATGTAACCCCCTGCACAATAGTGGCAGTGGAATGCCTTGCTTGGGCAAAATGATTAAAAAAAAAAATAAATAAATAAAACAGTGAGGGAAAAAATATTAATATATAATTTATTTCTCTGTTATTTTATATTAAGCAGTATTTTATTAATACACACACACACACACACACACACACACACACATATGCGCGCATGCATTTCACTTATCCAGTTTAACTTTTATTGTATGTCCAATGTGGACTCAGATGTTATACTGGCTACTTCGATTTTCTATTTGAAAGTGATCAGCATTGGTTGAAAATACTTGGAGTACTTTGTTAATTTGTATTTGAAGTTTGTATCTGACATCAAACAATAGAGATATAAATTAAACGTAAAAACAAAAGCAGAACTGGGTTATTGGATCTATATACAAAGGACATCAAACATTTTAAAATTCAAATTCTAAAACTAAGCATCCATGAATCTTAAGCATTTCTTATGAAAATTCAAGCCAGCATTTGTTGTATTCTTCCCACCCCATGAAAGTGTGTGCACACACACACACATATATATATATATATATATATAATGAGAGAGAGAGAGAAAATAGCTATAAATGACCACATTTGGATCCACAATTATTTGAAACAAACATTACTGCCCCACCCAAAACAACACAATAAGTGAATTCATACCTTTCCCCAGGGGTATTTGCGCAATGCGCATTATTAAAATGCGTCGAACCCAACTGGAATTGGAACTTGGCTATCCGATTAACAATTTTGAGCCACTATCCATCACACCACACCACCCACACATCCAATCTTACAGGATCTGGTATTCTTTAGCAGTCACCCATTTAGGTACTGACCAGGCTTGATATTGCTTAACTATCATACAGGAACTGGTGCTTTGGCGTGATTAGGCTTAAGTACAGGTAACTGTTTAAGAAGTCAGAGATTGATTTGAAACTTTTTTTTATCATTTCACCCCAAGCAAGGGGATACTGCCACTGATGTGCAGGGGGCTACATAAGAGAGTTAAAGTTTTAGACAGGAAAAGAGTGAAAAAGACAAACCATCTACAGGAAGAGAAAGAGAAAGGCAAGAGAAGAATATGAACACAGGCGTGAAGACAGTTACGAAGGTAGAGAGAAAAGAAAAGATCAAGATACACGGAGTGATGTGGAAAGGGCTAGAGTTAAGTGGATAATTTTTTTTTTAATCATACCACCCCAAGCAAGGCGGTAATGCCACTGATGTGCAGGGGGCTACGTAAGAGTGAAAAGATTGGAAAAAAGAAAGCCGGAAACCACATCCTAAACAGGGAACAAGGGATGAGCCTCTACACCTGTACAATAGATGTGGGTAGAGTGTGAACCGGGCGATAGTTTAGTCTATCTACTCCAATTGAGAAAAAATAAATAAATAAAAATAAAAAAGAATTTCTTGAAGGTTATAGCTGTCAGAAAAGCAAGTATATGGAAGGAAGTTTCACAGGCAGGAAGCTTGAGAAAAAAAGCTGATGGAGTAGAATTGTCACCTGCATTTGGTTGATCTAACTGTTAAAGGGTGGGACCTTGATGCCAATCTGGTTGCCCAAGTAAATTCTTGAGGAGGGTACAACAGTGACCTATTGAACAGGACCCCATACTTCTAAAGTGATTAAAAAAAAAAAAAAAGAAAGATAAAGATTTTTTACAAATAATGTGATTTCCCTCCTTCCAAAAGACCCTATTTGGTTTTATGAGCAGTCAAATCGATTTAAGTCAGTCAGTTAAGTGCCATATATGATACACGCTTTGGGCGATCATTTCTCAAAAGAGACATGACTGACTGGGCAGAAGATTATCCTGAAGTAAGTTGCCATTACTTTCTGCGGTAGACTGACTGCCAACCAAGGCTATAGAACCCAATCTGTCCTGTTATTTGACCCATAACTGGAGGGAAGAGATGGATTAATACCTTTCCCAAGGGTATTTGTGTGTAAGTGAATGCAAGGAATTCAACTGGAACTCTAACTTGGCTCCCCGATTTGTTATTCTAAGTCGATATCCACTGCACCACAACACACAAGTCAGTCAGTTAAATGCCATATGTGACACACGCTTTGGGCGATCCTGTCTCGAAAGAGACATGACTGACTGGGCAGAAGATTATCCCACAGTAGGTTGCCATTGCTTTCTGCGGTAAACTGGTTGCCAGCCAAGGCTATAGAACCCAATCTATCCTATTATTTAACCCATAACTGGAGTGAAGAGACAGATTAATACCTTTCCCAATGGTATTTGTGCATAAGTGAATGCAAGGAATTCAACTGGAATTCGAAGCACAAAAAAGTAGCTTTCTCAAAACATTATCTATGAATGAGAAAGGTGTGTGTGTGTGTGTGTGTATATATATACACACACACACACACTTCAAAGCACACTAATATTAATATAAATGTTAGTCTGAGACAAGGCTCAGGCAATTTTGAACTAAGATTGCTGAATCCAAAGTAACATGTGCCCACCAAAGTACATATATGTGATGTGGAGAAAGTGTATTAATGAAAGATTTCCTATTCTCATCAACAAATTCATCTATTGTATCTTTTAAATGGCTATTATGCCCACAGAGAGAGAGATGCAAAGTAAAGGTAGCAAAGGATGGTGGGTAAAGGGCGAGACTGCTAATATCACCACCAGGTTTATTTTCCTCCCTGTCGACTCTGGTAGGCTACCTGGTTGCAAGGTGATTATGTAGGCAGAACTCTAATCTCCCACTGACGGCCATTCAAAGCTACTTACATCTTAGCACCAGATTGAAGCGAAATAAAATACAAATGACCCAAATCAGAACAAATTGATTTTTTTTTTTTTGTCTATCGTTTCTTTCAACACACCATGCCATCTCTCATCCCTACCTCTTTCCATATGGGAATTCCATCTACATCTGAACCACCAATCTCTTCATAAACGAACCCCACCCTTTATCTCTATCTCTCTCCATAGCTAAATCCATCACATCATCTCTCTCCATAGCTGAATCTCTCTATTTCCTCACATTTACATACCTCTCTCTAGTTTTCCACCTCTAAACCACTATCTCACAACATCTAAACCCTTGTCTCTCCATGTCTAAACCCTTCTGTATCTTTCTCTCTCCACATCTAAATCCATCTCTCTGCATTCAAACATTCTCTTTGTCTCTGCAGAAATACTTCTCTATATATCTACTCTTCTCTCAGTTCTCACATCTTAACCAGTCTCTCTCTCTCTCTCCACATGTAAACACTTACTACATCTAGATACTGATCTCTTCATCTCTCTCCACTTCTAAACCCTCTCTCTTCATCTCTCTAAGCCCTGCTCTTTTGCCACCTCTAAACGCTTCCCTCTTCATCTCTAAGCCCATCTCTCCACATTTCTCTACACTTCTAAACTCTTCTCTCTTCACTTTTAAACCCTCATCTCAATACATTTCTAAGCCCTTCTTTTTTTCCACCTCTACAGCCTTCTTTCTTCATCTCTCTCCACAGTTCTAAACCCCTCTCTTTTGCCACCTCTCTCTCCACTTCTAAACCCCTCTCTTTTGCCACCTCTCTCTACACTTCTAAACCCCTCTCTTTTGCCACCTCTCTCTACACTTCTAAGCCCTCTCTCGCCACGTCTCTCTACACTTCTAAGCCCCTCTCTCGCCACGTCTCTCTACACTTCTAAGCCCCTCTCTCGCCACGTCTCTCTACACTTCTAAGCCCCTCTCTCGCCATGTCTCTCTACACTTCTAAACCCCTCTCTCGCCACCTCTCTCTACACTTCTAAGCCCTCTCTCGCCACGTCTCTCTACACTTCTAAGCCCCTCTCTCGCCACGTCTCTCTACACTTCTAAGCCCCTCTCTCGCCACGTCTCTCTACACTTCTAAGCCCCTCTCTCGCCACGTCTCTCTACACTTCTAAACCCCTCTCTCGCCACGTCTCTCTACACTTCTAAACCCCTCTCTCGCCACATCTCTCTACACTTCTAAACCCCTCTCTCGCCACATCTCTCTACACTTCTAAACCCCTCTCTCGCCACATCTCTCTACACTTCTAAACCCCTCTCTCGCCACATCTCTCTACACTTCTAAACCCTTCTCTCTTTCCACCTCTAAGCCCTTCTCCATCTTTCTACACTTCTAAACCCTTCTCTCTTATTAAATGTCTAAACAATACATAATTCTCCCACTTTCTTTTTCTTAACCATCTCATTATCTTTGAATTCCTGAACTACTCCCTTTTTTCGTATTTTCAATCAACCATTTCTTTTTCTCCTGCTATCTTCCTGTCTTGTCCCTAGTTTTGAAGCATTCTCCTCTACTTCTAGTGATGTCATATTTCCTCAATGTTTAAAGGTCCTTTTTTCCAGTCACTTTCCTTCACATATTTTTCACTCTTTTATTTTGCTTTCTTTTTTTCACCCATTCTGTCTAGCCGCACGTTTTTTCTTTACAATTTCTTCCTCATTTTTCTTTCTTCTTATCTCATTTGTATAGTGTATTTCTCTTCTATCGACATCTTTGTCCCAACCCTTTTTTCCACTTCTTTCTTTTACATTATCATATCGTTCTCATATTTAACATTTCTCATTTTTATTGTCGACATTCTTTTACTCTTCTTTTTATCTTTTCCTTCTCTTTCTAAATTTCTTCTTCAGTCTTTTGTAATAAATCAATAAGTCCAAATCCTAATAAAGACTAAAATCTATTAGACAGAAATGTCATCGTTGTCAATGCACTTAATTCTGTGGTAAATATTAATCCTATAAATTGAACATTAAAAATTAAAATTTGAAATGTGGTTCTATCAATAAGCCAGTAATAATTAAAATATAATTTATTTTTCAACATAATTTTCTCCTTTGTCAATGTGCTTAATTTAGTGATAAATCTCAATCACACGCATTAAAAATTATACAGTGGGAATTTCAGATCAAAATTAAGCTAATAATTATGTTAAACCACAAATGTTTTGAGCCATTCTTACATCCCTTCTTTCATACAAATTCTTATTCTACGTCTGCCAAACAGTGGTGCCAAATGAGAAATTAAAAAGCCAAGTTTGAATTCTAATTAATTTTGTTACATTTACTTGTGGGAAAAGTTATTAATTCATCTCCTCTCTCCAGCAATGGATTAAATAGTAGAGCTTATATATGGAAAAAAAATCATTATAATTCCCAAAAAATTGTTAATGCAATAGTCACTTGCAAACAAAGAATTATTTTTACAATCCAAAATATGTTTTGGTTTTAAATAACACAATGGGTTGATAAGCCGTAAGAAACAATCACTCTCTCTCTTTCTTTCCTTTGCTTTATCTTTTATCCTGTTTACCTTTCTCTTCTGTCACTCTCTCTCTTTCTTTCCTTTGCATTATCTTTTACCCTGTTTATCTTCTCTTCTGTCACTCTCTCTCTCTTTCTTTCCTTTATCTTTTACCCTGTTTATCTTCTCTTCTGTCACTCTCTCTCTCTTTCTTTCCTTTGCTTTATCTTTTACCCTGTTTATCTTCTCTTCTGTCACTCTCTCTCTCTTTCTTTCCTTTGCTTTATCTTTTACCCTGTTTATCTTCTCTTCTGTCACTCTCTCTCTCTTTCTTTCCTTTGCTTTATCTTTTACCCTGTTTATCTTCTCTTCTGTCACTCTCTCTCTCTTTCTTTCCTTTGCTTTATCTTTTACCCTGTTTATCTTTTACCCTGTTTATCTTTTACCCTGTTTATCTTTTACCCTGTTTATCTTTTACCCTGTTTATCTTTTACCCTGTTTATTTCTTCTCTTCTGTCACTCTCTTTTTCCCTTCTTTCCTTTGCTTTATCTTTTACCCTGTTTACCTTTCTCTTCTGTCATTCTCTCTCTCTTTCTTTCCTTTGCATTATCTTTTACCCTGTTTATCTTCTCTTCTGCCACTCTCTTTTTCCCTTCTTTCTTTTATCTTTTACACTGTCTATCTCTGTTTTCTACTCTCTTTCTATTTCTCCTGATTTCTTTTTTACCATGTTTCCCGTTTCTGCCAATTAAAAGCTCCTTTTTCTTATTTTCCTTTACTCTCTAAAATTCTTAGGCATTCACCACACACACACATAGTGGGATTAAAAAGTAATTCCCTATTTTACATATGAGTTGTCAACCTTAACTTAATAATGTGACTTTTTTTCTTTAGGGTTGGTTAAAGGAGCAAATCTACATTACCAAACCAAGACTTTGGAGGAACTTGAAAGGCGAATACAAGAAGTTATGTCTTCCTTACCACAAGAGTTCCTGGGGAAATCAATTGACATGATTTCTGGGCAACTCAATAAGCTGGTAGCAAAATCAGGTGCCCATATCAAATTTAAAATAAAACCTCATGCTAAACACTTTCCTCTCATTCTTTTTTTTTTTTAATCATCATATCACCCGAGCAAGGCGGTAACACTACTGATGTGCAAGGGGCTATGTAAGAGTGAAAAGATTAGAAGAGAGAAAGCCGGAAACCACATCCTAAACAGGGAACAAGGGATAAGCCTCTACACCTGTTCAACAGACGTGGGTGGAGTGTGAACCGGGCGATATCCATTTATTGTGGAAATTATAGTTAATAGATAAATTAAAAGTATTTTGAAATGGGGAGTTACTTTTCAATCAATATATATATATATATATATATATATATATATAATGAAAGTTCAGTCGGGTTTCAATACTGGCTAAAAGCAATCAGATGTCTAACCGTACTGATGAGCTGTGATACAGTGAAACAGATCTGTCTGCGGATGACATATATATATATATATATATATATATATACATTTGATGAATATAATAAGTAAAGATCAGGTAGGAAAAAAGTTTGCCTTTATTTGACTGAAGATGAAGAAGCTTGTTAAAGTGAAACATGTTAGATTAATAACTGTTCCCTTAACTGTTTTGACTTATTCTATTTATCTTGTCGAATTTCAATCCACATATTCAACTCTTGTGAGTATATATATATATATATATATATATACGCACACACACACATACATACAACAGTTGAATATATGGGTTGTTAGTCTTTCCAATTTGCCTTTTTTTTTTTTTAGTAACTCCTACTTCCTTGTTCTGTATATCCCTCTATTCCTTTACCTTTTTTGCTCCCCCCCCCCACCAACATTTATTTCATTTACTTACTCTCTGCTTTCCGTTTTTCAGTTCTGCGTGAAGTTGAAATTTTCTTTAGTCTTATTTCCATAATCAAAAACTTCTAGGGTGTAAATAGACAACAAGTTTTTCTATTGCAAATACATATTATTTAAATATATATATATAAGCTCATCACTACATTAAAAAACATAAGTAAACACACACACACAAACGCATACAGACATACAAGTGTAATAAACACGCAAGAATAGGCATTTATAGATGATATATGAACAAAATAGTCATATCATATAAAAACATTGTCAATCATGTGTGTGTATATATAACTGCACAAGTGTGAGTATACTCAACATGCATATCTTCGTGTGAGTGTGCACACACATGCATGAACATATATAAGTATGCATGAGTGTGTATGTGTATATATATATATATATATATATATATATACACACACACACACACAACAGTTTTGCAGATATTTATAGTGTGTGTACACAGATACATACCAACACAAACACATCTTTTCTTGTATAAGCATATTCTCATAAATACAGACACAAAACAAAGTGTTCATGACATACAATTCATACACATAATCACACACACATTATATATATATATATATATAAAAATGAGGATATTCCATCACACTCGTGTGCGTGTATGTATACATATACAAAATTTAATATTTTATGTAGGTCCTGACAATGGTTAATAAGCTCATTCCACAAGTTGTTATAAAGTTTGTTCCCTCTAAGTGTCCCAATTTGAGGCCTTGTGCCAGACTAAACTTAGCCAAGTAAAAACAAACATTAATATCATTACAAACTCTTAAGAACATTAAAGGTAAAAGAACCACTGGATGAAAGTGAATTCAGTGACTTGACCTAAAGAGTTGTGAGTTCAATATCTGGCTACAGCAGAGGTCAACAGGAACTTGCAGAGTTGAGTTAAAGGGAGATAACTGATACTGAGACATCCGGAAGAGGCATGGAATGTAGAACTAAAACAATCTATCTTGGTAAAGATAATAAAGAGTTCAATTCAAAGTTCTATCACAATAATCAGGCTGAAGCATACAACAGCTGAAATGTTGTGAATATGGCAATGAAGATGAGGAAAACACTCTGAACGATATAAATAATGTAAATAATGAAATACATACCTTTGTATACTCATATAGACAGTAACTGTTCACAATACACAGCCTAATACGCATATATATATATATATATATATATATATATAAACACATACACACACACTCCAAAATATCCACTCTGCCCTGTCCTGATTATGAAGACCCTTCTCACACTAAATTCACTATATAGGTAATTATGGAACCCATCTTTTATTTACACTGTTGATATCTGGCAGGTACACCCCATTATGCAGCTGTCAATTTTCACAGGACCATTACATCAAGTTTTACCTGCATTCCACACCCCAACACATACACACAGGCTACACACACTCTAAGGTTTGCACCTGAAAAATACGTTCTTCATTAGACGAAGAATAAATTTCATGGCATTTCCTAGCAATGTATCTGTACAAATAAAGTCTTCAAAATCCACTTGGCCAGTTTCCACTAAATTTTATGTGTATTATTGAATCTTCTATTAAATATCAGCTTATTTCTTTTCTCATCTGGGCATATTAAGAACAAAGTTAAAGTGTGAGTATTTCTAATGTATGAGGAAATTTTAAATTTCAAATGGGGTAAATTCATTTAATTTGTGAACTGATTATTAATGAATTTCCAATGTAAATAAAATATTTAATTTCAAATACAAATATAATGAAGCCACATCAATTTTTAACCATAGGAAACTGGTCAACTGGTTTGAGTTTTGTTTAACGGCATATCAACCTCTGTGGGTTATTTAATGCCGAAAAGGTAGAATTTAAAGATATTTTTTTTAGAATGTTTGGTTATAGTGAGAAAGTTGATTTAGTCACATTTTGATAAAAAATTTTTATTTTAGAAAACTGAATATGTCTTCTAGTTTTGTATTCAAAAATGTATTGCTGGCAATAACTTTTTTTGATTAAAAAAATGGGTTATGGTAATAATTTTCTTTTTTTTTTTTTTAAATGTATTGTTAGTAATATTTTCCTTTCAAAAATGTATATTTTTCTTTAAAAGTCAATTTTTATGTATATATTTTTATAAAAGTGTATTTCATAGTGTTTTTGACCCCAGTTTGGAGGTTAACTATTTGCCCATGATCGGGACCCTAACAGGCTCTATCACTCCAGGTCATAGTGAACCTAGAAACAACAGCAATTAAGAGGTGGTTCCATGCTCCTCACAACCTCCCAATCAGAGGCCTTGCTGCCAGATGCAATTTACCATCATACCCAGGACCCAACAAGACAAAAATTGAAATAATATAGACAACTGAAATAATCTAGAGAATTGAGTGAGTCTCATTTAATGACATATCAATCCCCGGGGATTATTTAATGCCAAAAAGGTGGGTTTTTAGCCTTTTTTTTTTCATACTTTTTTTTTTTTCATTTTTAAATGGTCAGTTATTGTTAGAAGGTTGATTTAGTCAGGTTTAGAAGAATTTTTTTTTCTTTTTATAGAAAACTCAAGAAGTTTTCTGATTTTGTATTTTAGAAAAGCAGTTTGTAGATCAGGTTCCATTGATGTGTTTTTTGTAAAGAGGGTTTTGTGAAGAATCAGATATAATGATGCTATATTAAGAAAAAAATAAATAAATAAAAAATTAAATTAAATTAAATTAAATTAAAAAAAAATTAAAAAAAAGAAACAATTTCTGGAAATATTTTTTCCTTTGAATTTTCTTCCAAAATGTATTGCTGGTAAAAATTTCTTCTTCAAAAAGAATTGCAGTATTGTAATTTTCACTATAAAAGTGTATTTTTATGATTTCAAAGTGTTTTCACCCCAGTTTGAGGAGTAACTATTTGCCCATAGCCAGGATCCTAACAAGTTTTTGAGTTTGAGTTGTTTAACGGCATATCAACCTCTGTGGGTTATTTAATGCCGAAAAGGCAGAGTTTAAAGATATATTTTTTTTTAATGTTCGGTTATAGCATGAAGATTCATTTTGTCAGATTTTGATGAAAGATTTTTTTATTTGTATTTTATTTAAAAAAACTGATGATGTCTTCTAATTTTGTATTCAAAAATGTATTGCTGGTAATAATTTTTTATTTCAAAAATGTATGATGGCAATAATTTTTTTCTTCAAAAATGTATGATGGCAATAATTTTTTTTCTTCAAAAATGTGTGATGGCAATAATTTTTGTTCTTCAAAAATGTGTAATGGCAATAATTTTTGTTCTTCAAAAATGTGTAATGGCAATAATTTTTGTTCTTCAAAAATGTGTAATGGTAATAATTTTTTTCTTCAAAAATGTGTAATGGTAATAATTTTTTTTCTTCAAAAATGTGTAATGGTAATAATTTTTTTCTTCAAAAATGTGTAATGGTAATAATTTTTTTTCTTCAAAAATGTGTAATGGTAATAATTTTTTTCTTCAAAAATGTGTAATGGTAATAATTTTTTTCTTCAAAAATGTGTAATGGTAATAATTTTTTTTCTTCAAAAATGGTGTAATGGTAATTTTTTTTAATTTTTTTCTTCAAAAATGTGTAATGGTAATAATTTTTTTTCTTCAAAAATGTGTAATGGTAATAATTTTTTTCTTCAAAAATGTGTAATGGTAATAATTTTTTTTCTTCAAAAATGTGTAATGGTAATAATTTTTTTTCTTCAAAAATGTGTAATGGCAATAATTTTTTTCTTCAAAAATGTGTAATAGTAATAATTTATTTTTCTTCAAAAATGTGTAATAGTAATAATTTTTTTCTTCAAAAATGTGTAATGGTAATAATTTTTTTTCTTCAAAAGTGTGTAATGGTAATAATTTTTTTTCTTCAAAAGTGTGTAATGGCAATAATTTTTTTCTTCAAAAATGTGTAAGAGTAATAATTTTTTTTCTTCAAAAATGTGTAATAGTAATAATTTTTTTTCTTCAAAAACTTTATTGTTGGTAATATTTTTCATTTTAAAAATGTATATTTTTCTATAAAAGTATATATGTTTTTATTTTTTCTATAAAAGTTAATTTTTATACTTTCATAGTGTTTTGACCCCAGTTTGGGGGGTTAACTATTTACCCATAGCTGGGACCCTAACAGGTGCTACCACTCCAGGTCAGGGTGGACCTGGGAACAACAGCAATTAAGAGGTGGTTCCACGCTCCTAACAACCTCCAAATCAGAGGCTTTGCTGCTGGATGCAGTTTACCGTCATACCCAGGACTACTAACAAGTGCTACCACCCCTTGTCAAGGTGAACCTGGGAACAACAGAAATTAAGAGGTGGTTCCACACTCATACCCAGGACCTTGTAGACAGTTGAAATAGTGTAGAGAATTACATAGGAGGTGATGAAAAAATAATAATGGACTGTACATAACTTAATTGCCAAAGCTTTCATTGCAAATAGTTAAGTCAATGCCCACAAAAGATTAACTTCCAAGGTGTGAGATGTGAATTAAGCTACTTCATTGATTTTGATTAATGTTGTTTGATCTCATCATTGAAGAATTTTTTTTTCCAGTGTTTCAATAGAAAGTAGTAATAACAAAATGGATTAAAATTCATAACAGTGAAAATGCTTTATGTAAAAAAGAAAAAAAAACGTTTGTCTTCATAGATATTTTAACCGGAATATGAAATTTTGCTAATTATCCACCCCAGATAGGCATAGAGCCACACAAGTGAGAGAAATAATGACCACATGTTGAAATAAATACTAAAAACAAAACCTCAGTTTGCATTTGTGGTGCATTGGATATCAGCTCGGAACGAGAAATTGGGGAGCCGAGTTCGAATTCCAGCTGAATTCATTGCATTCACTTACGCACAAATACCCTTGAGAAAGGTATTAATCCATCTATTCCTTCCAGTTATGGGTTAAATAATAGGACAGATTGAATTCTATAGCCTTGGTTGGCAACCAGTCTACCGCAGAAAGCAATGGCAACCTACTGCGGGATAATCTTCTGCCCAGTCAGTCATGTCTCTTTCGAGACATGATCGCCCAAATGTGTATCACGTATGGCACTTAACTGACTGACTGATATCTTTGTTTTCCCAATCTATTTTCAAAACAAATATCTTGATTGTTTTCTTTTTCTTTTGCAATAATGTTTACTCTGGACAAGGCCCAAGAGTCACTCGAGATAGGGGGTTACAGAGTATGAGGTACAATGCAAGGAAGATAACTTAACACAAGATTTGAATAGGTCAAGGTCATAATAATTGGGGAAGCATCCACTTAGGAGTTGGTTTCACAAAGTAGCAGATCATAGAAAGTTCTTAGAATAGAATGTACATTTAACCACTGGAATAAGAGGGGAATATAAGTAATTTGATACAATGAACATAACATGAAGAGTCTTAGCCATTAAGGTTAGTATTAAGGAATGTAGTTCAGTTAAACACTTTCTATAGAAATAGTGGTAGAGTAGCAAAAGGCTTGCAACCTATTCTTGAATATAAAAACTTGAAAAATAAGGAAATTGGGAGCAGGGGGGGTGGATATATTGCATATGCTAGTCTTGAAAAACTTCAGTAATACATCTTGCATAGAATTCAACACTGTGTTATTAAAAAAAAATTTGATTAAAACGGACATTAGGTTTAAAACTCCAAAATTTGACAACCTAATTATGATATAGAACAGCCATTAAATAGATAAAGATGTTAGTTGTGTGTAGATCTTAATGCTTGAGTGCGATAAAAAGCAAGAATAGAACTAATAATAATAGTAGAAATGCTTCTTAAAAAAAAAAAATATATATATATATATATAAGTCCGCCTTCTTCTACGGAGCGCCCATAGCCCAGAGGTAGAATCGTCGACTGATGACAATTCGGTTGGGTTTCCGTCCTGGCTAGAAGTAATCAGATGCCTAACCGTACTGATGAGCTGTGATACAGCAAGACAGATCTGTCTGTGGATGACTATGCTCTCACACACTGATTGAGCACTATGGAGGAATGGTTAACTTTGAAAAAACAGTAGCTACACATGCATCTATGCATCATTCATTCAATAATGAATTTGAACATTCTCAGCTACTGGTGTGTGTTTACATTGTATATAACGTGCTAAAGTTCACTTTTTTCTACCAAGCACCCATAGCCCAGAGGTAGAATCCTTGACTGATCTCAATTCGCTCGAGTTTCAATACTGGCTAGAATGTCTAACCGTGCTGATGAGCTGTGATACAAACAGATCTGTTTGCGGATGACTATATATATATATATATATAAAACGCTTTAATCAGAATGTGCAACTTTGCTGGTCATCCACAGAGTTGTGAAGTTGTTATGAGTGAAAATCACAAGCTGAAATAAACACCAAGGACAAAAAAAAATTTCCAGTGAAATTCATTTTTTTTTTTATAATCGTGTCACCCCAAACAAGGGGTTTTACTACCACTGTTTGCAGGGGGTTACATAAGAGGAAAGTTATGAGAAAGAGTGACAGGTTACAGGGGGTGTCAAGAAGTGGGTAAGAGAAGGATCAAAATACTGATGAGAGTGGGGTGGACAGAGAAAGGAGTATGGGAGAGAGAATGCAGGTTAGTGAGATAGGAGACGACTATTGACTTTACATTTGAATTTTTGAAGATTGTAGCTGTCTGGAAAGCAAGTAAGCATAAAAATATTCCACAGGCAAGAAGTGCAAGAAAAGAAGCTGCTAGAGTAGAATTTGCGTTTACATTTTATTGGTTTCACACTAAAAGGCTCGGACCTAGTTGCTAATCTTATGGCTAGAGGGTACTAGCAAGCTAAGTTTATTGAAGCAAAAGCCGTAAAAGTATTTGTAGAAGAGACACAGGAAAGCCACACTGCGTCAGTGAGAAAGCGGCTGTATCCTAGCTGCCAAGTCGGGATCGATCACATTACAGATTTTCCATTGGATTTTGTCAAGGACCCCTAGGTAGATAGTAAGAGGACCTGATCAGATATGGCAGCAGTATTCAATGCATGAGCAGATGGTAGATTTGTGTATGTGCAGGATTGTTTCAGACAGGAAAAAGTTCCTGGCCTTGCATAGAGAACCAACCTTCTTAGCAGCGGATTTAGCTATGGATTCTATAGTCATTCCACTTGGGGTCTGATGTGAGAGTTAACTCGAGGAGGTGCAGTGTTTTACTTTCAGGGAGACTTGCCTGATCCATACTAATGGGTATACTCTGCTTTTATAGAAACATGCAAAAGCTCTATCAGAAGAAGCAAGCGTTAACTTCTATATCATCTTTTATCTCCTTGTTTCTCATCCTTCTCTTATTCTTTCTTCGACATCCCCTGCACCTGGGTTCTTTTCTCACAGTAACCCCCTTCCGCACACACCAGTAGCAGTCCTGCCTTGCTTGAGGTGAAATAATTATAATAAAAATTCACCTGGACAATAGGAATATGCTATTCACACAAATAAAGAAACTGATTTAAAATTCTTAAAAATTTACAAGTAGAATAGACAGCTTCAATATGGGGAAAAGAACAATTTCTGAAAAATTGTGAAAATTAAAACAAAACGAGGGGGTGACACTTTTCAATAAAATCAATGTGTAATAGTTGATTTACTAAGCGCCGCTTAGATATGGCACAAGGCCAAAGGTATGGGGTACCCAGTGAGGATTGAACTCACTACTCAGTTGTAATAGGTTCTGACAAGATGAGCTTGTAAAACATGACACCACATCAGAGTGCCCAAATCAATGTATAATAGATTTTATTCATCTATTGTTCTTGCTTTATGTTGTAACATGTTTTCAGAAGTTTTTCACCAATGAAAATCAGGATAAGAATGAGTTTCCAGTAAGATTTAAACACCGATCCTCACATAAGTACATCTTCCATGGACAATACCTTAATCATCATTAATTAGGTCATCAAGGCTCATGGGATTATCTAAGGGTCCTCACAATTCATCTCTGATGTTATTCCCTGTTTCTGTATGAATTTCTGGGGAGGATAGTTATTTAAACTAATTACATTCGGACTAATGTCATCTTTGTTTTTATTATCTCCTAATCACCTTCTGTTTGAATAATTATTTACACAATTTATATTTAGATTATTGTCCTTATCTTGGTTGTTGCTGTTATTAGCCACTAACAGTATAGCCCGGTGTTGCTCAGGTGTAATGAAAGCTTTAAAACTAATCCATGGTCCTGGAGCTCAGACTCTTTGGATGTTGGCACGAAAGACTAAAAAACAATAGTTGTTTCCAATTAAAGCGAAACCGTAGACTGAAAGAAAAATGAATGGATGTAAGTCAAATTCTGATTTCCTGATATCGACATCAAATAAGTTTTTTTCGTTGTAAACTGAATTTTAAAGGCTAAATAAGTCCTCTGAGTAAATGCTATCATGGCTGAGATTAAGAACTACAATTATACCTACTTAGAGCCAAACCCGAAGCAAAAACTAAAATAAAAGGGCTTAAAAAAAATCCAGACATACCGGCAGATAAACAGACACACACACAAACATCTTGCCTTTTATTTATATATATATATATATATATATATATATATATACACACACATTATCAATTTTCTGCACTATTGTAAGAACTGCAACCTTGAAACTTCTGAATATCGTTTCTTATGTCTTTGTCTATGAGTTTATCAAATTTGATTAAAATTGGACCACTTCTTCTATAACTTGATTTTTTTGATTATCGATATTTATTGGGGATACTTCGACACAAAACTTAGCTGAGAACATTCGCAAATGCTTATAGTACAACTGTGTAAATTTTCAAGAAAATCAGTTCAGCTGTGAGTCTATAGGTAATGGACACACACACTCTTTATAAATAAGTTTAGATTTAGATATATAGTTAATAGATAAATAAAAGTAAACCTACAACTATGGAAAATTGCAATAAAAAATTATACAGATCTTGTCAGTTGGCGTTAACTTATTAGAACCTTGAATAAGTTCTCACTGTTTTCCAACAGATGGTGTTCCCAGAAATGCGTGCATATAGTTTCAGACAGTAACAAATCTGTAAGGAAGTACTATAAGCAAGATTGAAATCCAGTGTACATGATTTCATTAAATTGTAAAGAACTTAGCATTAAACATCTCAGATTTTGTACCAAGCAAAGTGTATTTGTGAGGAATTTTACTGCACTACTTTATTCAAAAGTAATCTGCAGCTGAAGCACACTGAATTCTTGTTGAGACTTACAGCAACCATGTTATGTTGGAAACAACATGCAGAAATTGTTTTAGACACTTCAAAAATAATGATTTTGATGTTGAAGATAAAGAACACCCTGGTGCACTGAAAATGTTTGAAGAGGAAGAATTAGAGGAATTACTTCATGAAAACTCATGTCAAGTGCAGGCTGAACTTGCAGAATCATTAAGAGTTGATTACACAACAGTTGTGAAACATTTGAAAGGATATGGAATCATTAAAAAGCAAAGACATTGGGTGCTGTACAAGTTGAAGCTGAGAGACATCTAACAGCGTCTTGTCATGTGTGAACAGCTGCTTCAACAGCAGAAAAGAAAAGGTTTTTTGTATTGTAATCAGCAATGAAAAGTAGACACACTACGATAACCCTAAACGTAGAAGATCATAGATTAAGCCTGGTCATGCATCAACATCAGCAGCGAAGCCAAATATCCATGGTTCAAAGCTTCTGCTCTGCATTTGGTGGATCAGCTGGGTGTAGTTTATTATGAGCTGTTCAAACCAGCCAAAACTATCATGAGAGATTGCTATAGACAGTAACTGATGCGTTTGAGCCAAGCATTAAAAGAAAAAATGGCAACAATAGAAGTAGAGATCCAAAAAAGTGATTTTGCAACATGACAACGCTAGGCCCCATGTTGCGCAAAGGGTGAAAGCCTACTTGGAAACACTTAAATAGGAAGTCCAACCCCACCTGCCGTATTCACCAGACATTGCCCCATTTGACTATCACCTGTTCCAATAGATGGCACATGGCCTGGCTGAGCAGCACTTTCTTATGAAGATACCAAAAGATGGGTCGATTCATGGTTAGCCTCAAATGATGTGTTGTTTTTTTGACATGAAATTCAAATGCTGTCAGAAAGATAGGAACAAGTAGTGATTAGCAATGACAATAGACAATACTTTCAGTGAAATGTTTCTTACTAATTTTTGTAAATAAAGCATTACTTTTCATGAAAAATCAACGAGAACTTATTCAAGGTCCTAATATATATTTCTTTTTAAATTCCTCCAACAATCTTTCTTCCTACTTTGATATTATCACGTAAGGTTTTTGTTCAGAAAAAGTAATCAAATTCAGTTCAAGAAAGCCAGAAGTCAGATACAACACTGATCTTAGACAAATAAAAAAAAAAATGTCAAAGACACAAATAAAATAATATTATTGATTCTTAAGTAATGAAAAATTACAAGTTGGTTGGTTGATTTTGTTCAGTGGTATATCAACCTGTATGATTTACCAGAAGTATATCCCGTCATTGCTCGAGTGTAATGAAAGCTTTAAAACTAATCCATGGTCCTGGAGCTCAGAGTCTTTGGAAGTTAGCACGAAAGACTAAAAAATAATAGTTGTTTCCAGTTAAAGTGAAATGGTAGACTGAAAGAAAAATGAATGAAAGTCAAATCTTGATTTCATGGTATCGATATCAAATAAATTTTTTTGCCGTAAACTGAATTTTGAAGGCTAAATAAGTCCTCTGAGTAAATGAAGAACTACAATTATACCTACTTAGAGCCAAACCTGAAGCAAAAACTAAAATAAAAGGGCTTAAAAAAAATACAGACATACTGGGAGATAAACAGACACACACACACATCTTGCCTTCTTTTATGTATATATTATCAATTTTCTGCACTATTGTAAGAACTGCAACCTTGAAACTTCCGAATATCGTTTCTTATGTCTTTGTCTATGAGTGTATCAAATTTGATTAAAATTGAACCACTCCTTCTATAACCTGATTTTTTTTATTTTTTATTTTATATTTATCGAGGGTACCTTGACACAAAACCTAGCTAAGAACACTCGCAGACGCTTATAGTACAACTGTGTAAATTTTAAAGAAAATTGTTTCAGCCGTTTTGGAGTCTATAGGTAATGGACACACACATGCACAAAGTTTCATTTATAAATAAGTTTAGATTAGATTTAATGCCAAAATCAAAATATGAAAATTCAAACTTTATAATTCAAGAGAATGATATTTCATAATTGAATTATAATTACATAACTGCTTTTTTTTTAAAAACCAAATAATATTACAAAATCAAACAAGGAATAATAATTTGTTTTTCCAGACAAGAAATAAGATTAATCATAGCAAACTGATTTTTTTTTATTTTGTTTACAGTGTATGCTATATGACTTCAATTTTACCATAAACTGTGCAGAGTCGTTTTGCTATAAAAGTGTATCACTGATAATTTCACTACAAAAATGTACTGTTGGTAATTTTTTCATAATGTTATTTATAACAATATATGCCAGGTCTTCAAATTTAATATAAGATTTATTGTTGGCTCTTTTGCTATAAAAATATATTATTGGTCATTTTGTTAAACTGGCATTCTTAACTCAAGGAAAACTGACACCCTTCCATGGCATACATCTAAGTCCTGCTCCAAACTGGAGAATGGGTGAAGGTGGAAAACTGGTGCCTCATAAACAGCTGCTTCTAGTAGATGAAACCCAGCAGCCCAAAGAAAGGCAGTCCATCTAGGGGAGATAAAATACTGATTTTAAGCCTCTGCTACCTCGCGGTCATATCAAAAACACCAAAAAGGCTATGGAAGTCAATTCAGACAACAAAACACACCCAGTGTGGAACCTCAGTACGGCTGAGAAAGGGGCATGTAGGCTGCGCAGCACACAGCCTCCATATAGCATCAACAAAGCCTGTGACCCAGAGAGGTCACTCCAGTTTCATCACAAAAGAAATGAATTTTGACCAAACAGGGTGTTACTTTTATCTCACAAGATAAGCAGATGCCAACTCCTACTAGTAGTCATTTTGCTATAAAAATGCATTGTTGGTAATTTCACTATAAAAATACACTCCTGTGCCCACCCCTAGTGTTTTTATTTTTGTTTGGGGGTTGAATGTTTGCCCATAGCTTGAACTTTAACTAGTGCTACCACCCTGTGTCAGGATGAACCTGGAAATAATAGCAATTAATAGGTGGTTCCATGCTCCTCAAAACTCCCAGTATCGCAATCAGAAGCATTGATACTGGGTGTAGTTTAGAAAGATTACAAAGCAACAAAATTAAATGAAAGAAAACTAAAATATTTTGTAATCATGATAATACTCTTAAAAAAAAAAAAAAAAAAAAAAAAACCTTAAAAGTAATCTTATTAATTTGTCAATAATTACCCATACAATGGAGATATAAAAAATGAAAAAGAAAAAAATGGATTATAATACAGTTGAGAACTGTGTCTAATAATAGCTTAAGTTGCTTAACTGGTTAAGGCATCATACATGAAAAACAATCTTTCAACAAAGAATGAGAGCTGGTTGTGTCTAAAGCTACTTTCTTTCTTCTGAATTCATATGACCAAAAAATTGGCTCTAAAAAACGAAACAGTTATATAAAAAAAAGAGATGTTTGGTTTTATTAGCATTTTCTTATTTTCAGGCAATCCACTCTTTGGCAATAAAGTAAGGGAAAGAAAAATTGTCAAAATTAAATTAACATGAAGCAAGTAAAAATGGATTAATAAAATATACAAGTAACTGTTTGAAAACATATAGACAGAATATAAAAACAGAAGTCCAGCCCAAAAGAAGCAACATATAAACTTATTTATAAATGAAACTTTGTGTGTGTCCATTACCTATAGACTCTGAAACAGCTGAACCGATTTTCTTGAAAATTTACACAGTTGTACTATAAGAGTCTGAGAGTGTATTTATCTAGGTTTTGTGTCAAGGTACCCCTGATAAATATCAAAAATCGAACAAAATTGAGTTATAGGAGTGGTCCAATTTTAATCAAATTTGATACACTCATAGACAAAGACATAAGAAACGATATTCAGAAGTTTCAAGGTTGCAGTTCTTACAATAGTGCAGAAAATCAATAATATATATATATATATATATATATATATATATAAAAAAGGCAAGATGTTTTTGTGTGTGTGTGTGTGTGTGTTCATCTGACTGTATGTATTTTTTCAGCCCTTTTATTTTAGTTTTTGCTTCAGGTTTGGCTCTAAGTAGGTATAATTGTAGTTCTTAATCTCAGCCATGATACTTTTACTCAGAGGAATTATTTAGCCTTCAAAATTCAGTTTACGACGAAAAAAACTTATTTGATATCAATATCAGGAAATCAAAATTTGACTTACATCCATTCATTTTACTATTAGTCTACAGTTTTGTTTTAACTGGAAACAACTATTGCTTTTTAGTCTTTCATGTCAACATCCAAAGAGTCTGAGCTCCAGGACCATGGATTAGTTTTAAAGCTTTCATTACACCCGAGCAATGTCGAGCTATACTGCTGGTATAAAAATAAAACTTGGTTACATCTTTTGTTAAACATTACAGTTATATAACAGTAACTTTACACCGAGCAACATCGGCTAACTCTGCTAGTCATACAACAGAAACATTATACTGGGCAATATCAGTTTAACTTTGACAGATTAACAAAAGATATATGATACTGCTCAACATCATTTAACCCTGCTAGTTTTACAAGGGAGACATGACACCAAGAAACACCATCTAACCCTGCCAGTTTTATGAAAGACATTACACTGGCCAACATCAGTTTCCCATGCTTGTTTAGAAGAGACATTACACTGAACATCAGTTTAACCTGCCAGTTTTACGAGGGAGACATGATACTGGGCAAAATGATTTTATCCTGCCAGTTGTCCAAGGGAGACATGACAACAGACAACATCAGTTTACACTGCCTGTTTTACAAGGAAGACATTATGCCAGGCAATATCAGTTTACCCTACCTGCTTTACAAGAGTAATATTACAGCTGCCAACATTGATTTTTTTTTTCTCTTTCAAGAGAGATATTACACCAAGCAACACCAGTTAACCCTACCAGTTTTCCAAGAGCGACATAGCACCAAGCAACATCAGTTTATACTGCCAGTTTTGTAAAGGAGACATAACACCAAACAACACCAGCTAACTGTGCTAATTTTACAAGAGAAACATGACACCAGGCAACACCAGTTTTCCCTGCCAGTTTTACAAAAGACCAGCAAACAGATGGGAGTATCTGAATATGTAAAAAATATACAATATAAATGTGAATGACAGTAAGTATATGTACATTATTTGTCCTGCCATGTACTCTGCAAGATTACTCCATTAAGAGGATATAGGGACTAATGTTTTACAAATAAATTTCAGACAGTAATTGTATCAATAGTTTTTGTTATAAATTATTTATCAAACATGGAAATAGAATAATTATTGATAACCCCAATGATGGAAGTTACTACGGTCATGTAAACAAACACTTATACTTTTAGGGAGACAGAATGAAACAAGATACCAAAAGTCATTTGGTTGACTGAATGTTTTGCTGTAACATTTCAATTGACCCTTAAAACATCATTGCCAAAGTCAAAATATAAGCATTTACTATGTTCGGCTACATGTTGATTTTCTACATGTAGCTTAGATGTGGCACAAGGCCAAACCCAGAGAGTATCAAACTCACTACTTGGTCATAATTGTTCTAGTGAGACAAGCTTGAAAGCCACTACAAAATCCATTGATGAAATGCAACAGAGAATCTGTCATGTGATCAATCCCAACTTGGCAGCTCCGATACAGTCACTTTCTCACCGGTGCAATGTGGCTTCCCTGTGTCTCTTCTACAAATACTTTCATGGCTTCTGCTCCAATGAACTTAGCTCACTGGTGCCCTCTATATGTGAATTTACTCGAGCCACAAGATTAGCAACTAGATCCCACCCTTTTACTGTAAAACCAATAAATTGTAAATGCAAATCCTACTCCAGCAGCTTCTTTTCCCGCACTTCCCACCTGTGGAATTCCCTTCCATTTACTCACTTCCCAGACAGCTACAATCTCCAAGAATTTCAATGTAAAGCCAATAGTCATCTCCTATCTCACTAACCTGCATCCTCTCTCTTATGCTCCTTTCTCAGTCCACTGCACTCTCATTAGTATTCTGATTCTTCTCTTACTCACTCCCTGACACTGCCTATAACCTGTCACTTTCTCATAACTTTACTCCTATGTAACCCCCTACAAAACAGTGGCAGTAAAATGCCTTGCTTGGGGCGATATGATTATAAAAAAAAAACATGTCAAGGTGCCCATGTTGGGTTGTATGTGAAAAAAAAAGACACCACTGATGTGCAACATAGTTCAAGATAGGAATCATCACTAGGGAGTGAGAAAATTAAAGGGCGCTATACAGTTAGATATACAAGTCAGGCAAAGTTGTACTTTGCTACCTAACAAAGAAAGAATTAGAGAACTTCCAAGTATATTAAAAAAAACATATAGAATAATCTGTATTATACAGGTTATTGTGAATGGGTTGGTCTGATCAATATAGAATTGTATGTGTTATACACATTAACATGAATGGATGAGTTTCACTAGTATTTATGCTACCATATCACTGGACTATGCTAATCTCCTTTTTGAGTCACACGTGTTGAGTTATATATATTGAGGTGTTTGGAAAGTGAAAATAAATAAATAAATTAAAAAAAAAACTTCTCTACTCTCTAACGTATATATATATCTGTGATATATATATATTTTTTTTTAAATCATATCACTCCAAAGCAAGGCGAAAATGCCACTGATGCGCAGGGGGCTACGTAAGAGTGAAAAGAAATAAATAAATAAAAAAATTTCTTACTTGTATAATATAAGTAAATCTTTTATAAAAAATTGTTGAGAAAATCAGATTTTCATAGAGGTTGTAGTCAAACAGAAGAAAGAAATTATGAATTTAGGTAACTCCACTCAATTGCAAAAAAAGGATATCATCATGTTAAAAGGGCTCAAATTTAATAAAAACAAAGTTTTATCATCAAAATGTTTATACTATTATTAAAAGAAAAGATCAAATTTTGTTGTTATTTTTAAAAAATTTTTTAAAACCTTTCTGACACATGAAATATTATTTAAAATTTCACTTTTTGTTTTCTGTCAGCGATTCCCGCTATGTTTATGTAAGGCGACTATTAAGAAAATAGAGTCAGTTGAGTAAAATGATTTTGGGGCAAGTAAATTTTCCCTCGCTCTCAACTGCTGGTCGAGTGATTTCTTTTTCAAATCTCAAAGACTGGTCATCATTATAAGCAGTTAAGAACTGTTGACATCATGGAAGGTTGTAAGTCCAAGGATAGAGCCCTGGGAACCCCCACATTAATGTGAAAGGATTTAGAAGGGAGGCCTTTCAACACAATTACATGATTTGTTCAGATAGATTGGATGAAGTCAAATATTCATCATAGCCCTTGAGATTGTGAAGGCCTTCATGCTAAGTCTTGTCAAACTCCTTTGAGATATCTAAAGCTACAGCATTCTTATCTGAAGATTGACAGACAAGTTCCACACTGCTAACATATCCACAGTTGACTGAGTAAAACAAGTTATACTGTTTACCTGGAAGAAGGTTATGTAAAGTGAAATGCTTAACTAATTCATAGTTGATTAGGGACTCTAGTACTTTGCAAAAAAAAAAAAAGTTGTAAAAGACTAAAGGGTGCTAATTTGAAAAAGGAGAATGTTCAGAGTTCTTAGAGGCAGGAAATACAGAAAAGAAATTCCAGCAAGTTCGATAGCAAGACATTTGTTGTTGAGACTGAAGAGAACACAAGCCAGTTTAAAAGTACATTTCCTTAGGACAATTCAGTCAGTCAGTTAAGTGCAATACGTGAAACCTGCTTGGGCGATCATGTCTCGAAAGAGACATGACTGACTGGGCAGAAGATTATCCCGCAGTAGGTTACCATTGCTTTCTGCGGTAGACTGGTTACCAGCCAAGGCTATAGAACCCAATCTGTCCTGTTATTTAACCCATAACTGGAAGGAAGAGACGGATTCATACCTTTCCCAAAAGGTATTTGTGTGTAAGTGAATGCATTGAATTCAAGTGTAAATTTGAACTCGGCTCCCCAATTTCTCATTCCGAGCCAATATTCACTGCACCACAACGCACATCCAAGGACAATTACAAGGATTTTGTCAAGTTCACATGCCTTGTGATGACCTAGTTTGGAGATAATAGAAACCCTGGACAAAGTAGAGGAACAAAGTTAGAACAGATGATTAACAGAGTTTAATAGTAAAAGGTAAAAGACCGAACAATCTGGAGACTCAAGAATCAATTGGAAGATTTTTCTCAAACATATGCACAGAGGCCATTCACGTGGACTCTAGAATTCTTTTAATAAAGAGAGAGAGCTAGGAACAGCAAATTCTGTGGTAGAGATTAATAAGTTAGTTTTCAAAAGCAGTAAGATGTCTTTCCAAAAGAAAAAAAAAAATCAATAGAAATTGACTCAAATAGCACAAATTTTAATGACAAAAATTTTGAGGGGCTTTGGTGGTTTGTTGAAGTCATAGAATAAAATTTTAGGGTGAAAATGCCAAATAATTCCCCCCCCACCCCAATTAGAGAAATAAAGTAACTAAAATGCAAAAATTTACCAAAAGGCTTTTTATTTTGCAATCTTTTCACTCCCTTTCCTTTTTTTTTCTTTTTCTCTCAATTGGAGAAGATTGAGAAAACTATCGCGTGGTTCACACTCCACCCACGTCTATTGAACAGGTGAAGAGGCTCATCCCTTGTTCCCTGTTTAGGATGTGGTTCCCAGCTTTCTCTTTTCCAATCATCTCACTCTTACGTAGCCCCCTGCACATCAGTGGCATTATCGCCTTGCTCGGGGTGATATGATTAAAAAGAAAAAAAAAAGTGTATTAATACAAGAAAAAAAAAAAAGAAAAGTTAAAGATTATGTTTTGCTTTTACTGGATATTTCATCCCAATATTGGCAATAAAGCCACTAAGATGTAAGGGGTTAGTGAGTGTTAGAAAAAATATTAAGGCAGACAAAGAACATGGAGACAGAAGTTAACAAATGACATTGCAATTAGATTTTTGAAAATCAAAGTTGACTAAATAAGAATCCAAAAGAGAGTTTTGCAGGCAAGAAGTATGTTAGAAGAAATGGTTAGAATCAAACGTCTAACCATTTCAACTGTAAAATGATGATACCTTACCTCTAATCGAGTCAGTTAAGTGCCATACATGATACACGCTTTTGGGTGATCATGCTTCGAAAGAGACATGACTAACAGTAGGTTGCCATTACTTTCTGTGGTAGACTGGTTGCTAACCAAGGCTATAGGACCCAATCTTCCCTGTTATTTAACCCATCTGGAGGGAAGAGACGGATTAATACCTTTCCCAAGGATATTTGCACATAAGTGAATACAACGAATTCAACTGGAATTTGAACTCAGATCTCCAATTTCTCATTCCGAGCCAATAACCACTGCATAACAATTCACATCAGTCAGTCAGTTAAGTGCCACACATGATACACACTTGGGCGATCATGTCTCAAAAGAAATATGACTGACTGGGAAGAAGATTACAGTAGGTTTCCATTACTTTCTATGGTAGACTGGTTGCTAACCAAGGCTATAGGACCCAATCTGCCCTGTTATTTAACCCATAACTGGAGGAAAGAGATGGATTAATACATTTCACAAGGGTATTTGCACATAAGTGAATGCAGGGAACATACTGTGCTTAACCAAGTCTAGGTACGATAGAGCAAAGTCAAATTAGAAACAGATCACAAAAAAAAATTAAATTTTTTTTTTTAATTATCTGAAAAACATTTTCTAAAAAAAAAAAAAAAAAATTACACATATGGTTTTTTGTAGTGAAAATGGATGCAGTACCTTCAAAGAAAAATTACCTTAAATGTTTTTAGTAATGCAGCTTGCTTTATGATGAACCATATCTTATGAGACCCACTAGTCATAAAAGGTTGCCCTTGTCTGTCTTACACTTATTTGTTAGTCAAGTACATTATGACCCCTTTTATGATAAAACACTTGTAATGAATTGTTAACAAAGCCAACCCAAAGGTATAATTTTATTAAAAAGAAACAGAAACACAACAGAACTTTCATAACCTCTACACCAGCATTAATATTTATAACACAAGCAATTTGTAATAAGACAATTTCACTAGTATTAACCATCCTGAACTAATAATACTTTAAGCACCATATAAGGTTAATAATATGGTGTGATATTTGCCTATTTCAGCTACTAAATAATCTGACAGCTTTCTTTTTAGGTATTTTTTGTTTATCCTATCCAGACCAGGTATTAAAGACAAAAACCCCACTACCTGGCATCTCAATTTGGGGGGGGGGGGGGGGTAGAGAGAGAGAGAGAGAGAGAGAGAGAAAAACCAAAACCCAATTATCTACTGGCATTGTTTTTGTTGATATTCAATAATCCTTCCAGTATAAAGCCAAGTCGTCCACACCCAGCTATATGAGGTGGCTACTACATAGAGGGGGTCAATGTGGCAAGTCTGAGTTTTGTCTCAGTGGTCAGACTTATCACTGTAGAAAGAAAAAAAAAAAAGGAAATAATCAGCAGTTGTCCTATTTCTCTTGCTAGGGTGACTGATACTTAAATGTTGTCCAGTTGAGGAAGCAGTTATCACAGGTAGGACAACATAAAAATTATACTTTAATGATATGATAGAGTGAGGGGGGGTGATGGCTTGTAGTTGTAAATAAAAAAAAAATTCATTTTAATTTTCTTTTTATTCAACATCAAGTCAAATTTGTAGAGTGAAGTTTTATTTAGCTTTATAAAAAAAAAAAATGTGAAAAATAAAGTCTTTCGTCTCAGTTATTGGCACCAGAATGGAGACTTTTGAGGAAGAGTTCATTTTGACAAACATACAAAAAAAAAAATAATAAAATAAATTTTTAAATCGCAATATAATTAATGTTAATGTCTTTGGAGTTATTCATTTTTCTCTTTCAAAAATATAGGTCTTAAAAAAAAAAAAAATTTAATTTTCTAAATAAATTTACATCTTAATGTTACAGAGCAAGTCAAAAATGGTGCCTGTTTTTTTTTTCCTTTTTTTAAGAAAATAATCCATAAAACAAGAATTAACATACTTCCAAGAATCTAGGTACTACTTTTTTTTGGCTCACCCTGTATTATTATTCATTTTGTTGTTGCTGATATTATTATTGCTATATTGTTACCATTAATATTATTATTTTTTTGGCATGTCTGTTTCAAAGAAAAATTTACTAATAAATATGATTTAAATTAAGTTATGCTTATTAATGTATTATTATTACATTTCAAGTAAATTAATATTGACACAGAAGTTTTAAGAATGAAATTTAATAATGAAATTACGAGATGCTCAAGTGATTTCATTACTGAAAATCTTTTGGTCTAAACCAAAGGTTTTTAGAAATTTAAGATCTTTCTCGAGACATAAGTAGATATATTTTCTTTTTTCTTTCTTTTGCTTCTAAATTAAGTTTCCATTCCCAAATAATATCTTGTAGAAGATCTGAGTTAAAGTTTGATTTAAAGTCGAAGAAAAATTCAGATTAAAAAATACAATTCATTATTTAAATTTTTCAGACTCTTTCAACAAAAGAATTTTTTAAAATTTTTTATACGACTAACATTATATTAAAAAGTAGCATTTTATGTGTACAGTGTCCCTTCAGGACATGAGCGGTCATGGTTCTCCACAACTTCCTATCCATTGTAGCCCTTAGTAAAGCTTGTTTTTGCTATATCTCCTAATCTCTGTTCTGCCAACCATTTACACAAACCATCTCCACTGATCTAAAATTACAATCTTATTTATTAATGAAATATTTTCAAGATAAATTCCATTCTATATATATATATATATATATATACATATATATATATATATGAGAGAGAAAGAGTAAAATTTGGATGAGTATACGAAAGAATGGTAAATATATAAGACAATTTGAATAACTTATGATCGGTAAACTTCATGAAAAAAAAAAAAAAATTATTTCAACAACATCTATTTTAGCAAGACAACAGAATTCATGTTAAACATATCAATAATATTTTAAATAAGACATTTTGATTTATGAAATGAGTATTTTCAAATCATAAATATCTGGTAAATTAATAATGAGAGTAAATGAATATCTTCAACTAATATTTTAAATAATAAAAATAGAAATTTGTTTCCAAGCCAAAAAGCAAATATTTTTAATTTTGAACACTTATTTTTTAACTTTTTCATTCTGAAAATATCATTAGATGCCTCATAGTGGTCACTTTATTATCATTAAATTTTAGAAAACTGATTATATGCAATTAATTAACACAAGCATTCTAAACCTTTTATAAGCAAATAAACAATATTTTTCTACTGTAAAACTGGAATGAATTTCACAACAAATAAATGAATAAAAAAAAAAAATCACTTAGTGAATATCATCATTTCAAATCTTATTAAAATTATCTTCAGAAACTTTGAGATTAATAAACAAAACACCAATTTAGGAAAAAATGAATATAAAGAAAGAAATGATAAAGAAAATTCTAAAATTTAATTTTTGGGAAACACGTTCAAGTTTCTTCAATAAAGGAAATACCTCCCCTGACTTATCTAGTAAAAATTAATGACTAAGTTTTGTAAATATTGCTGATAAAATGTTACTGAAAAAAAGAAATTAAGAATAATATGCATTAACAAATTTTGAATTGCAGACTGAAAATTTAAGATTTAAAAAATTAATCTCAATATTAAATTAAATTTGCATTTTTCTTTTAACAGAAATGAATTTGTAAAACAATATTTCAATAATAACTAAAAGTACTTATTTTTCATTAATTCTTTAAATTTTAATTTAAAATTTTAACATTTAAATTATTCACTGTGTATTTTTGTTTGAAAATTTTTCCAAATTCACTCACGTTAAGTGATTGTGTTTAGTAATTTTTACTGGACTGAAAACATATTTAAAACAAAAAATAAATATTTTGACAAATTTTAACAAATAAAGTAAACAGCAATTTCAGGACTTATTTACAAATGCACACACTTCACTGCCAATGTTTGAAAGATTTTTTTTTTTTTTTACAAATAAATATGCTGAAAATTTGATTTTTATATATTTTAAAAATCTGTTTTCCATTAAGATAAATAAAATGCTGTCAAAAGTTTTTTTTTTAAATTAAATAAAGAAAAATATCTTATATCTTTTCATTTTATTATAATCATTATTGTTACATTTTATTTTTGAGAGTTAATTTATATTCTTTTCTTCTTCATCAGGTACACTATTTTAAAAAATATTAGGAATAATAATAATAAAAAAAAAACAAAGAAATTTAAAATGTACCAACAATTATTTTAATCATTGTATGTTCTTTGATTGGATCAAGACTTAAAAAGTAGCAAATACAAATGAACTTCAACGTTTAAAAAATATACAATTATAGAAAACTGAGGGGGGGGGGACTTGATAAATGTTTTCAAGATATTCCATTCTACTGACCACACTAATAAGAATTTATTCACTATGTTTGACTATTCCAGAACACATAACAACGAATTAAAAATAATAACCCAGCCCAGTAGAACTAATATTAGACAAAACTTTTGTAACAGAGTCACAAAGTATTGGAATGCACTACCATCACACATAAAATTGGCAAAAACTCTTACGGAATTTAAAAGCCTTATTGAAAAGGATAAAACACTATTAAAATTAAAATAGGAGTTTGATTAGAGATGGAAATAATTTATTTTCTCTCCATCTCGGCCATGCCACAACGCTAAGAGAGAGGAGAGGGGATTTAAGAAGGGACACATGAGAGGCCGCGAGGCCTAGAAGTCCTAACCTACCTAATAATAATAATAATATACACAAACTTCTTTGATTACGACTTTTTTATTTATATTGAAAAGAAGAAGTCTATAAAACTAGGAGCCAATATTTTAAAGGTCAAAGTTCAGTTCATATAGCAGCATTCAGGAAAATGAATGACTGAAAGATTTCATCTTCATAAATATCAAACGAACTATATTTTAAATAAAATTTTCTATGCTTGTGTATATAAGTTGATACTTTGACAGACGAACTTTGGTCAGAAATTCACAGTGTATAATGTTAACTCTCTGTGATTAATGGAGAAATGCTTTGATAAAAGAGGAGATTATATTGAAAAATATATATTTGTGTAAAATAAATTATTTTCTCCATCATTAGACTACAGGCTTATTTATTTATCCCTGTGTAAATGTATGTATATTTTTTAAATATACATCTCAATACACACACACTAAAAAAAAAAAAAAAAAAAAAAAAAAAAGTAAATGTCATTTACTAATTTAAAAAGTTTCAAATATGAAAATATTTAAAATTCTATTTAAATATGAAAAGATACTGAAAATATTTATTTATTATTAGAAGTTATAAAAAAAATATCTGATGCTAGATTATTTTTTTTACTAATATTCATCCAATACAAGGCCTAAGAGCCACTCAAGGTAGGGGGGCGTTACTGTGTAGAGTTAGCATAAGAAAGGACAAGTGTTAAGAGTATAGAGCTGAAGTATACTTTAGAAAGAACTGGAAGCACAATCCTAAACAGGAAACAAGGGATAAACCTCTACTCCTGTTTAAAAGACTGGTGAGGATTTGGTCAGCACCACCACATATATATTAGAATATATCTTATATATCAGAATAAGTAAATGGAAATGATAAAAAAATATATAAAAGGAATCCAGATGTGTGTGTTTTCCTTTTAAACATACTGATGTTTTAAAAAAAATATATGAATATGAACAGCTATCTTATTTGTCTATACTTCTGAGATAAAGTAGTGTTTACACTATTTACATTGTTCGGACTGTTGTCTTCATCTTTATTGCCAGGTTATGACGTTTTGGCCATTGTATGCTCCAGCCTTCTTTAGGTGCTAAGAATTTCGAACCGAACCCTTTATTATGGTATATCATTCTCATCCAACGTGCAATGCCACTTCTGGTAGCCATGTAGTTATCTCCCTTTAACTTAAATCTCTAAGTTATTTGTTCACCACTGTTGTAGCCAGGTATTAAATTCAAAACTCTTTGGGTCAAGTCACTGGAGCTAACAAACACCTATATCAACTGGGCTTGAGAATATCAGTACATGAATTTTTGGGACTTATAAACCTAACATCTCAGCAACCATTTTTTACGTGAGTTCATATTGCAATCTTTGATGCTAATGATTTTCTCTAGCATACCATATTACTGGTTCCAATGTTGCATTCATTTCTATGCTTGGTTGGCTTAGTAGATTTTTGTAGCCTAGCCTGATTCCTTAAGTTTACGTACTTTCCAGTGATACCCTCTATCAATTACTTCAACTTCATCCCATAGGGAGTGGTGATCCACTTTCTCCCTCCATATGTGGTCGGCTATGCCTTATTTTTTTATCTTTCCACGTTTTATGGGCTAGTAATGTTCTTGAATTCATTGCATTCACTTACGCACAAATACCCTTGTGAAAGGTATTAATCCGTCTCTTCCTTCCAGTTATGGATTAAATAACAGGACAGATTGGGTTCTATAGCCTTGGATGGCAACCAGTCTACTGCAGAAAGCAATGGCAACCTACTGCAGGATAATCTTCTGCTCAGTCAGTCATGTCTCTTTTGAGACATGATCGCCCAAGCGTGTTTCACATGTGGCACTTAACTGACTGAATGTTCTTGCAGCCTTACCTTAAGGGGGCAGCCCATTTCTCCTTTACATTTCTTTCCACAACTACATGGAATGGTGTACACACAGTCCTTAGGCGTGTTCTCCTCTATTAATGGGTCTTACTTGGGAGAGGTAACTGTGAAGTGTAGAACCACTTTTGAAGGTCCTGATGTTATAGGGACCATAGATCCTTTGTATTTTCTCCAATAACCCCTTCACTTAGGGTAGACAGATCGAGGTGGTTTTCTGGGAGTTGTTATACTCATGCACCGTCCCTTCCACATTCATTGGAGCTGTTGTCATGTACTCTGGATAAAGGGTTCAGTTCGAAATTCCTAGCACCTGAAGGAGGCCAGAGCATACAACGGCTGAAACATTGTAAACATGATAATAAAGATTAGAACAATAGTCCGAACAATATAACTATCTTATTTACCTTGTTCGGACTTTAGTCCTCATCTTTGTTGTCATATTTGCAATGTTTCAGCTGTTGTACGCGCCAACATTCTTAGGTTGAGTCACTGGGTCCAACCAATGCTTTTATCCACTTGGCCATGTGTCCTTGAGTTGTGAGTTCAATACTTGGCAACAGTAGTGGCAAACAAAATCTTAGCGAGTAGAGTTAAATGAAGATAACAAAAACATCTGGAAGTGGCATGACTCATGGAACAAGAACAATCTACCCCAGTGATTGAAATAAAGGGTTTGGTTCAAAATTCCAGTTACCTGAAGAAGGTCAGTGTGCACAACAGCTGAAAAAACACGAATATGACAATAAAGATGAGGACAACAGTCCAAACAATGAAAATAATGTAAATACCTCAACTCAGAAATACAGACTAAGCTATCTTATTCTAATTTACATGCATACAAAGTCAAAATAAAAGAACTTCTTCTATGTACTCTATCCCTTCAGGACGTAGGCGATCATGGCTCTCCACGTCTCCCTATCCCTTGTGGCTCTTAGTATGTTTGCTCCTGTTGCTCCTGGCAACCCCCGTTCTGTCATCCACCTGATCAGGCCCTGCAAATATGTTATCCGCTGCCTTCCTCTGTCTCTCCTTCCTTCTATCTGTCCAGTCAGTATCAGGTTCTCCAGGCTCTCCTTCCTCATTGCATGTCCCAGGAACTTCAGTTGTCTCTTCCTGATGCTCAGCATCAATTTCCTTTTTGTTGCCATTCTTTCTAACACCTCGTCGTTGCTTGTATGCTCAGTCCACGATATCCATAGCATCCTTCTGTAGAACCACATTTCGGCCGCTTTACAGAGCCAAAATAATAAATGTATACATAAAAAAATTTGAACACACAAGTCAAAATAAAAACTTTAAATCTAATTTATATACGAAGGTCATTCAATAAATAAGGTGAATTTTTCGGTATAAGGACTTCTAATACACATAGAAGCTTACTTTTTTCTTTTTCTTTTTTTCCTTTACTTCTTTTTCAAAAGGATTAAATTTTTTTTGCAGAGTTTTGGAGATTAACAAAGATGGCCGACCAAGAATTGAACAGAGGTCAGTTATCAAGTTTTTAGTTGCTGAAGAGTGCAAACCAGTTGAAATTCATAGGAGAATGTCAACTGTGTATGGTGCCACATGTTTCAGCCAAAAAATGTCTACAAGTGGGCTAAATTGTTTAAAGAAGTTTGACAGTGACAATGAAGTCAAAAGTTCTATGAGCGATTGGCTGAAACATCAGTCCAAAGATTTTTGCGCTGAGGGAATACGGAAACTTGTGCACAGATAGGAAAAGTGTGTGACACTGCTGGGAGACTATGTCGAAAAAAAAAAAAAAAAATTAAAAAGAAAAAGCTTCTATCTGTATTAGAAAAATTCACCTTATTTATTGAATGACCCCCATGCACACACACACACATACATACATACATACACACACATACATACAAAAAAAAAAATAAAACTTTGATTTCTAAGATTTAAAAACATTTCAGTACATCTTTTCAACAAAATTATTTCCTTAATAGTACCAAAAAAATCTTCCTTTGCAAAACTCCTTATGGCGTCAAGGGCTCCAGCAACCCCCAAAGTCATGCTGCTGTGATTTCAGTTGCAAGTGAATTTTTAAAGGGTGAGAGTGTCTGACCAATGTCCAAGACAGACTGCCTTAGAGGGTTTAAGAAAGGGCTTCAATTACTCTGCTTTTTACTAATTACTGTGCAAAGAAACATATTCATGGCTTTTTCAAGAATGTTTGTATAGTGTTTCATTCAAAGTTTGAAGTTGGATTTAACAAATCTTTTGTGTGTCAAATTTGAAAGAATATAAAACTGCAATACTTATGAATAAAAATTGCTGTGTAAAATTTTATCATTTTAGTTTTAAGCATGATATTTCATTTAAATCAAGTTTTATTTTATTTTTTTTTTAATTGAAAAAACCTTTTATTTTAACTTCTGCATTTTTTTTTTTTAATCATTTCACCCCGAAATGCCACTGATGTGCAGGGGGCTACATAAATGTAAAAAGATTAGAAAAGAGTGAGGAGTACAAACTAGTTAGAAAGGAACAATAGAAAGCTGAGAAAGCAGGTGCAATGACAGATACATAGGTGGAGAGAAAGGGAAGGTTATACAGGGGTGGGGAGAGAGCTAGAGTCCAGTGGTTAGTAGATGAGTATTGACTTTGCATTTAAATTTCTGGAGGTTGTAGCCATCAGGAAAGCAAGAATACGGGAGCGAGTTCCACAGGCAGGAAGTGCGAGAGAAGAAGCTGCAAGAGTAGAATTGTCGTCTGCATTTGGCTAACCTGACTGTGAATGGGTGGGACCCAGTTGCCAGTCTGGTTGCACGAGTAAACACCTGTTGAGGAGGCATCAGTGACTTAAGTTCGTCTGAGCAGAAGCCATTAAAGTATTTATAGAACAGACAAAGGGAGGCCACATTTCGACGATGGGGAAGTGGCTGCAGTCGAGCCGCCAGATCAGTACCTATCACATTACAGACTCTCCTTTGGAGCCTGTCAAGAACACTGAGGAGAACGGCAAACAAGATTTCTGGTTGTCCCAACCCTCTTAAATCCACTGAAATATTCTAGGCCAACTCTTTAAATTCTGATGTTTGTTCATATTTTGGAAAATGGGCCAGACAAAATAACTTTTCAGCACATATGTGTTAGCACGTACACTTACTTGCATTATAAGGAATGGCTTATTCGCAACAAAGGTGGTGGAGGTAGCTGCTCCAAAAGGCCGGTTATTAACTGAGTACTTTGTTTTCACTGTTGGACATGAATTTATATATTTGAATTTTAATAAGAAAGAAAAATAATTTTTATTTATTTACTTCTTCCTTTGTGTGCAATATTCCTTCATGATGTAGGCAATAATGGGTCTCCACAATTTCCTGTCATTTGCAGCTCTAAATAAATTGTCTTTTCATTAGTTCTAACTAAACTGTTCCAACATCCATATTCTCAAGCTCGTCAGGTATTGCGTTGTTTTTCTCTCCTGTGAATAACTGAGTTTTTAAGCCCTGCTTTTTCATTATATGCCACAGAAATTTCAACTGTCTCTTCTCGATGTTAGGTATGTTTCCATTTTCTCTAAAATCTTGTCGTTGCTCACACATTCAGTACATGCCTTGGCATATTTCTGTTACTTCAAGCCATGTCTCTTCATCTTTGAGGAGACTGTCCATCATTCACTGCCATACAGCAGAACAGGTACTGCATAACAGTTCAGTTCTCTTTTCTTTGTTTCTAACCAATTTTCTGCTGTTTCTTCATACTCTGCTTAACTTTTGGAATTACTATTTCCAAAACAGCATAAATGGCATTAAGAGAATAAAATTCCTCAGAACTGATCCCTCACCAGAAAAGGAGCGATGTCAGCGACAGGAGTTACTGGACCGTTATCCAGCAATAGTTCACAACAAACAAAAAATAACTCGGGACATGGAAAGGCAGGACGCTCAACAATTAGGGCCAGACAGATAATGTAAAACAGGAGATGAGTAGGTTAAATGTCAACATTTGGGGTTTATGTGAAACTAGGTGGCCAAACAACGGAAATTAAATTTTGTCAGTGACAACGACAGAATTATATATGCAGGCTGAGAGAAAAAAAAAAGTTGGATTGATACTGGATCAAGGCATGAAGAATGCGTTTTGAGATATTGTCAGTTATCTGAAAGAATTCTTGTACTTAAACTGAAAAGAAAGCCCTTCAACATATCTGCTATAGTCGTGTATACAGTGACAACACAAAGTACAGAAGAAGAAATCAAATCTTTCTACTCCATGCTAGACAACACCAAGGCTCTGTGTAAATCACAAATAATTACCATGTGAGACCTGAATGCCAAAGTAGCCAAAGATAGGGAAGGGGGAAATAGCCGGCAAATTCGGACTAGGAACCCGCAACAAAGTGAGAAAAATAAGTCCAATGATCCGCAGAGTAACAGCCAACACATGATTCCAAGAACATACAAAATGACCACGGACAGGGGAATGCCCAGGAGGAGAAACTAAAACCAAATCAACTACAGAACTATCATCAAGAGATTCAGGAATGCAGTCGTTCACTGTAAAAACCATTCAAGTACTGAGTGCAGAGGTAACCACCTTCCTGTTACATACAAATTAAGGATGAAGCTTTGGAAACTGAAGAAGCCTAAAGCAGCACTGAAACTGCAATAGACTCCTGAACAATATGAAAAAAAAAAAATTTGTGGACAGAGTGAGAAGAAGGTACAAGGAACAAATTTGGAAATAGAAACTCGAAATGGGACACACTAGGAGGAGTTTTACTGACATCAGCAAATGGCATCATCATAAAAGAAAATCTAAACTTATTTATAAATGGAACTTTGTGTGTGTGTGCGTGTGTGTGTGTATCCGTTACCTATAGACTCCGAAACGGCTGAACCGATTTTCTTGAAAATTTACACAGTTGTACTATAAGCGTCTGCGAGTGTTCTTAGCTAAGTTTTGTGTCGAGGTACCCTCGATAAATATCGAAAATCGATAATAAAAAAAAATCAGATTATAGAAGGAGTGGTCCGATTTTAATCAAATTTGATACACTCATAGTCAAAGACATAAGAAACGATATTTGGAAGTTTCAAGGTTGCAGTTCTTAAAATAGTGCAGAAAATCAATAATATATATATGTATAAATAGATACCAGGAAATCAAAATTTGACTTACATCCATTCATTTTTCTTTTAGTCTACGGTTTCGCTTTAACTAGAAACATTTTAGTCTTTTGAGCCAACGTCCAAAGAGTCTGAGCTCCAGAACCATGGATTAGTTTTAAAGCTTTCATTAAACCCGAGCAATGCCAGGCAATACAGCTAGTAAGACATGAAAGGAAAAACAAATGGATCACAAATGAGATTCTTGACATGATGCAAAAGAGACAGAAAGCAATTCCAAGATATGGAACGGAATACAGGAAACTACCCAAAGAAATAAGGAACAAATGCAGACAGACTAAAAAAGGAGGACTTGATGAAAAATGTGCAAAAATGGAAAGATTGAGTATCACACATGAAAGAGATACACATATCAAGACAAAATATATGCTCATCAACAGGATGCCTAAAATCCAAGGACAAAATGCTTATACTAGAGAAGAAAAAAATAATTCAGTGATGAGACAAATATATCAAAAATCCCTTCCACGATGAGAGAGAACAACTGACAATATACAGAAATAAAAACGAGCTGAAAATATTAAAAACCAAAGTGGAAATTGCACTGGCTAAGTTAAAAAAAAAAAAAAAAAAAAAAGTGGCAAGAACAGACAGAGTTGTAATAGGGATACTGACAGTGTTAAATGATTTCTTGATAGATAAGATTATAGAAATAATCGACGAAATCTATAACAATAGTGATATACCAGAAAACCTAAGTAGTTCTATTTTCATAGCACTGCCTAAGAAACCAGGCACAAATGAATATAAAAACCACCAAACAATCAGCTTAATGAGCCACATAACAAAACTCATTATCTGAATTCTGATGAATAGAGCACACAGCAGAAGAAGGTTAGAGATCAAGAACAGTGCATATTCATCATGGAACAAGGAATGCTATATTTATGCTCAGAATGTTATCAGAATGAGTAAAACAAATAAAGAAAGACATGTACCTGTGTTTTATAGACTACGCAAAGGCGTTAAACAAAGTATGCCACAAGGATCTGTTAGGGTTGTTCAGCAACCTTGACATGTTTGGGAAAAAACATTAGAATAATCAAGAATCTATACTAGCAGCAAAACGCCTGCATATGGACAGGAAATAAGTTCAGCATATATACAGAGATGGAAAGGGGTGTAAGACAAGGATGTGTCTGCTCGCCAGATTTATTCAACTTATAGAAAATGTCAATTCTGAGAGAACTTGAAATCCTGTCAGGATTCATCACTGACAGCCACAATCTTAATATAAAACATGCAGATGGCATGGTGCTGGTAGTGGATACGGAAAGTAAACTACAAAACCTCCTACAGAATGTCGTGAAGGAAAGCAAGAAGAAAGAACTACAAGAAAACTGAATGCATTGTCAACAGTAAAAAGAGGAGCCCAAAATAACAGTTACAGGACAGAGGTACTAACATCAAGCATGTCCAGAAATTTAAATACCTCAACATGTTCTAAAAGAGGAAGAAAAGTGCAAAACTGAAATCTGGGGGCATGTTGGGATGGCAAAAGATGAATTCCAAAATCTAAGCAAAGTATTAAGAGACATGAAAATCTGTTGGAAACCAAGAAAAGAGTTATGTGATATCTGTCATCCTGTATGGTAGTGAATGTTAGACAATTTCCTCAATGAAGAGAGTTTGAGTTTTGTTTAACAGCATATCAACCTCTGTGGGTTATTTAATGCCAAAAAGTGGGGGTTTAAGGTATTTTCTTAATGTTCACTTGATTTAAGGTTGATTTAGTCAGATTTTCATGAAAAATTTTTTTTTATTTTAGAAAACTGAAGATGTCTTCTAGTTTTGTATTAAAAATGTATTGCTGGTAATTTTTTTCTTTTGCCTTCAAAAATGTATTGTTGGCAATATTTTTCCAACAAAAATGTATATTTTTTTCTATAAAAGTCTATTGTGTGTAAATGGATCTGAGCTTGAATTTTGTTTAAAGGCATATCAACCTCTTTGGGTTGTTTAATGCCAAAAAGGTGAGGTTTTAAGGGTTTTTTTTTTAATGTTCAGTTACAGTAAGAAGGTTAATTTTATCAGATTTTAATGAAATTTTTGTTTTTATTCTTTTTATTTTAGAAAACTGAAAATGTCTTCTAGTTTTGTATTCAAAAATGTTTTGCTGAGAATAAGTTTTTTTCCTTCAAAAATGTGTTATGGTAAAAATTCTTTCTTCAAAAATGTATTGTTGATATTATTTTTCTTTCAAAAATGTATATATTTCTATAAAAGTGTATTTTTTATACTTTCATAGTGTTTTGACCCAAGTTCGAAGGTTAACTATTTGCCCGTAGCTGGGAACCTAACAGGTGCCACCGCTCTGGGTCAGGGTGGATCTGGGAACAACAGCAATTAAGAGTTGGTTCCATGCTCCTCACAACCTCCCAATCAGTAGCCTTGCTGCCGGATGCAGTTTACCGTCATGCCCAGGACCCAAAAACACCTCAAGCATCGGAAATGTGGTTCTACAGAAGGTGCCGAAGATACCACGTGCTGAACATGTAAGCGACAAGGTTTTCAGAGAGAATGGAAACACACACACAAAAAAAAATTATACTTATCAGGAAAAGGCAGTTGAAGTTTCTGGGACACATAATGAGGAAAGAGGGCTTAGAGAATCTGATACTCAAAGCAGACAGAAGTAAATAGAAACAGGGAGAAGACAGTGCATCACATAGTTGATGGGCTTGAGAAAATGGATGGCAGAACAGGGTTTGAGAGAAATAACAAGACTAAACTTACTAAGAGCTAGAAGTGAGAGGAAGATGTGGAGGGCTATGATCACTTGCGTCCTGAAGGAACAGAGCACATAAAAAGAAGAATAATTTCCAAAACACCTACTCTCCTATTCAAAACAAATTGTTCAAGATGTCAATAATATTTCATTCAATTTTGAACAATAAAATACCTAGCTAATTTTCAATTATTTTCCTTTCACTAAAAAATAAATAAATAAATGCCTATGACGCGCCTTATTCCGGAAAAAAAATATCTATGGTATAATTTATTAATTTACATCTTTTTACAACCAAAGTGAACGTGATCTCACATAAAAATTAAATAAATCGAAATATTTTCATTTAATCCACCTGAAAATCTTCAAGGTGATTGAATTTTCCAAAACAAAGAGTTAATTAGTAAAGAAACAAAAAAAAGTTTCCTTTGATCAAAGACACTAGAGAGTGACAGTCACAAAAAAGGGTGGGGAAGAAAATTGCCAGTGAAATCAAACGTGAAAGAAATGTTTCAGCCTTGAAATTTTCATTACCTGTATTTTTTTTCTAAAATGCACCCTATTAAATTTGAAAAAATAAATATTAATGAAAGTCTGTTGTTAGAAAAATTTAATTTTATTCTTCCCTTCGTCTTTCTTTCAGTTCAGCAGTAGTTTTTTTTTTTAGGTTGCTCTTTTTTAGTCTTTAATGAATGAGAAACATCAACCACTTGATACAAGGTAGTTTTTCTAATACGGATATCTTTACTAGTTTAACAATAGATTTTTTTACTATGTAAAAAGTCACCTGAGGTCCTCACTAAGTGTTTCATACTTTCAGCCTTCATGTCTAAGACTCATTTAAAAAAAATGATGGGGGAAAAAAAAGAAAAGTCACCTGTTACATTATACTCTCTTAATTACTTCCCTTGAAGCAAGAACATTACAACTTCCTGTTTCAAATTCATGGAAAGAAAAAACCTGACTAAGGGAGCTAACTTTCTAGCATCAATTGCTAAATCTATTCCCATGTGTAATTATATATATATATATATATATATATATATATATAAGATAAGATAAAACTTAGTGGGGGAAATAGCCATTTTCAACATGTCATTTTAAGGCATGCATTCTTCGACCCCTTATAAACAGAGAATGAGGAAAAATTCTAAGTCTAGAGCTTAGCTTAGGTAAAGGAAGGGGTTGGGATGTATTGGCATTTTTGGGGTTGGGCTAGGGGTAAGAATTTAGCAGTAATTTCTCCTTAGTAGTAGGAGGCATGGATGCGCAGTGTGGTGCAGTGAATATCAGCGTGGAACAACAAATTGAGGAGCTGAGTTCGAATTCCAGTTGAATTCCTTGCATTCACTCATGCACAAATGCCCTTGGGAAAGGTATTAATACGTCTCTTCCTTCTAGTTATGGGTTAAATAATATGACAGATTGGGTTCTATAGCTTTGGCTGGCAACTAGTCTACTGCAGAAAGCAATGGCAACCTACTGCGGGATAATCTTCTGCCCAGTCAGTCATGTCTCGAAAGAGACATGATCGCCCAAAGCGTATATCATGTATGGCACTTAACTGACTGAGTAGGAGGTATGTGGCTTGACCCTTGAGTTAGTAGTAGTAGGTGTGGGAAAGTAACTGCTTGGCCAAGTTTAAAAATTCTTTTTTTTAATTTTATTGGGACTAATTGGAGAAATAGGATAACTATTGTAACTTATACTTATTTCTATGGCAACGCATACTTATGATCTCCCTTCATTAGTTTGTTAATCCTTCCTGGATTTTTACCGATATATATATATATGTATGTTTTGAGAGTCTGCTTAATATTTTTTAGTTCAGAGTAAAAGATCTTTTTTGTGGAGGAGTTGATTTGTGCTCGGTTAATTAAGTTGTGTATAAGTGTTTTTTTGTAGTAGTTAGAGCATTCACTCTTATAGAGGAGTTTGATATGTTTAAGGTCTTTTGTGGAAATAGCATATTTTGTTTGATGTGTATTGAGGTTTTTGAAATATCATCTTATTTCTTCATCTACAATGTAGTTTGGGAAGTCATTATTAATGAGAATCTGCTTAATATTTTTTAGTTCAGAGCAAAATATCTTTTTCGTGGAGGAGTTGATTTGTGCTTGGTTAATTAAATTGTGTATAAACTCTTCTACAAGAGTGAATGCCCTAACTACTACAAAATAGCACTTATACACAACTTAATTAACTGAGCACAAATCAACTCCTCCACAAAATATATATATATATATATACACGTTAATGTATATTTGGGCAGCAATCTTTCATTTAAACATGTTTCATTAAAAACAACCAACAAGGAAGATGTTATTAATTTATTTTATTTAATTTAATTTTTCCAGTATTCCTACATGTTTCTTTTTTGCTGGAGATAAGGGCTGCAAGAACGTTCCAAAATTTTCAACTTTCCAAGTGCTTTCAGCCTCTTCACAGGCCATTTTCAAGGATGTTATTTTTCCAGTGTTGCTATGTTCCCATGTTTGACTGTAATGTAATTTTTCGTTTTTTGAAAAAGAGATTTCTTTAAAGCTGTCATGTGATGCACACCACAGGCATCATGTGAGTCTTTTTTTTTGCAAAACTCCATTTCCACTGTTAAATAATGTAAGGTTGAAGGTAGGAGAAAATTGTTTGATATATAGTGCCTCTGATATTGTGATCTAAATCATATTTTTGTATTTTCAACCAAAATTTTCCTTAAGGGTTCTTGTAAGTTATGGGTTAATAAATGTTTTATTATTGCACTTTACTAGATAGGCGGCATGTAAAGCATATACTCAGGGAAGTTGCAATATGGCGAATATAGGTAATTGATTTATGAGAAGAAACAATCTCTTTTCCAATCTTTTCACTTTTTTTTTTTTCAATTGGAGTAGATAGATCTATCTATCGCCTGGTTCACACTCCACCCACGTCTGTTGAACAGGTTAAGAGGCTCATCCCTTGTTCCCTGTTTAGGATGTTGTTTCTGGCTTTCTCTTTTCCAATGTTTTTACTATTACATAGCCCCCTGCACATCAGTGGTGTTACCACCTTGCTCCGGGTGATACGATTAAAAAAAAAAAAAAAATCTTGTACAGGACATTGAAATTCATACACTATATTAGTCATCACTAGTTTAGATTTGATAGGTTTATTATTATTAGAAATAACAAGGTTTGCTGTCTTCCATTTTCTATAATATATTATAAATCTTACATGTTTTTGAGGAACTACAACAGAAATATGGTGTTTAATAATTTTTTGTATAGAAAATTCATCCTGTTTATAATGAATGCGCATTTGGTTGTAATAAAATATGTTGATGCTTTCTTGTGTTATTTTTAATACCAGTGTCACATATTTTTTGTAAGAATAATTTTATTTGTTTATCAATGATGTAGTTGGGAAAATTATTGATGACTGATGTTTGTTTTATGTGTTTTAGTTTGCTAAAAAATATTCTTTGAGAGGAAGAATTTTGATGTGCTCGATTTAAGAAATTCATTATTACTGCTTTAAAGACAACTTTAAAGAACTCTCCTTTTCAAAAACACTAAGATGGAAAATTACATTACAGTCCAACATGAGAACATAAAATATAACATCCTTGAAAATGGCCTGTGAAGAAGCTGAAAGTGCTTGGAAATTTGAAAATTATGGTGTTTGAGTTTTGCTTAATGGCATATCAACCTCTGTGGGTTATTTAATGCCAAAAAGGTATTTTAAGGTATTTTTTTAATGTTCAGTTATAGTGAGAAGGTTGATTTAGTCAGATTTTAATGAATTTTTTTGTTTCTATTCTTTTTTTATTTTAAAAAACTGAAAATGTCTTCTAGTTTTGTATTCAAAAATGTTTGGCTGAGAATAAGTTTTTTTTCCTTCAAAAATGTGTTATGGTAATATTTTTTTCGTCAAAAATGTATTGTTGGTAATATTTTTCCTTCAAAAATTTATATTTTTCTTCAAAAGTCTATTTTTATGTATATATATTTACATAAAAGTATTTTTATACTTTCATAGCGTTTTGACCCCACTTTGGGGGTTAACTATTTGCCCATAGCTGGGACCCTAACAGGTGCTACCACTCCGGGTCTGGGTGGACCTGAGAACAACAGCAATTAAGTTGGTTCTATGCTCCTCATAATCTCCTAATCAGAGGCCTTGCTGCCAGATGCAGTTTACCGTCATGCTCAAGATCCGAAAATTATGAAACATTTTTACATTCCTTGTCTTCAGCAAAAAGGAAACATGTACGAATATTCGAAAAATTAAATCGAAAATTAATAACATCTTCCTTGTCGGTCGTTTTTAATGAAACAAGTTTTTATTTATTTATATATAAAACATAGGTCAAACTCCATAATAAAACATGTGATTCTCCCAAACACCTAATGTGTGGCACACAGTGCACTTGTATGGGCTATGTTGTTTTGATGGAGAGAGCAACTGACTATTTTAAACAAATATCTTCCTGTGTATTGAATACTGCTGCCACATCTGGTTGGGTGCCCCTGCTATTCTTCTCGGGGTTCTTGACAAAATACAACGGAGAATCTGTAATGTGATCGATACCAACTTGGCAGACCACCTGCAGTCACTCTCTCACCGGCGTGACGTGGCTTCCCTGTGTCTCTTCTATAAATACTTTCATGGCTTCTGCTCCGATGAACTTAGCTCACTGGTACGCACTAGGTACGAATTTGCATGAGATACTAGATTAGCAACTAGGTCCCACCCTTTTACAGTGAAACTGATAAAATGTAACCGTAATTTCTACTCCAACAGCTTTTTTTCTCGCCTATGGAATTCCCTTCCATATACTTGCTTCCCTGACAGCTAAAATCTCCAGGAGTTTAAATGTAAGGTCAATAGACATCTCCTAACACCTAACACACATCCATTCTCTCAAACACTCTTCCCATCTACATCCTTACCCGTCTATCACCCTCCTTCTGAAATTTCCTATATCTAACCACTCTTTTTCATCACCTTCCCCCTATGTAACCCCCTGTGCAATAGTGGCAGTGGAATGCCTTGCTTGGGGTGAAATGATTTTAAAAAGTTGATTGGTAGCTAGATGGATACTAGTTTAACAAAAATGTATACAGGACAGAAATCCCATGCATAAGTTTAAAACAAAGGGCACTAATCCTTGCTGACTCATTTACTGTTTACAATAGAAGAGTCCACCATATATATATGTTTTAGTACTAAGAATTTGTCACTTTAATTGAGCAGGTTCATGTTGACTTCGAAGTTTCGTGAGGATACTGTTATAATGCCCTCACTCATCGAGGCTGGTTTTCTTGCCAAGAAATGAGTACTATAACGGTGTCCTCACACAACTTTGAAGTCAGCATGAACCAGCTCAGTTAAAATGACAAATTCTTTGCACTAAAACTATTAACGCTCTATCTCTACACACACACATATATATATATATAAAAGATAGAGAAAAAAAAATACATATATTTTGCACCTGTAAGAATAGTGATATTCATTTTTTTTAAAATGCTAATAGCAAGTGAAGCTTTTTTTCCCCCTTGTTTGTCTAACAAGCTTAAGCTTGAGTTCCTTTGAAAAAAAATAAATAAAATTAGTAGAAAATAACTTTTGTAGATTTAGTATTCATAATATTCTTCTTCAGTCGTAACACTTGTTAGAATTTAAATATCTTTTTGTTTTTTTTTTTAGAAGTAGATGTCTTCTTCATACAAAGTAAAATTGGTCTCTGACTTCTAAAAAGTTATTTGAACTTGGCTGTCATTTACAAATATCAAGTGTGGTAACATTGATATCTATATATTTTAATTTTCTGAATTTTTAACCTTTTTTTAAAAATATTTTTTTGAATGTGATTAGTCTTTAGAAATCACATACATAAACATTTGAGATAATTAATTATTTTATCTTAAATGAAAAACAAACTGATACATACTTTTATTTTGGTAACTCAGGTAAATTTTTGTTCTTCAACAGAAAACTATATATACCTGACAATCCAATCTGTTTTCATGTACAAAACAGGTCGGTTCACTAATTATGTAAAATTCTGATCAATTTGACACTGCATTGATATCACCTCTTTCAAAATAACAATGATTCTTTCCAGATAAGTCAGTTAAGTGCAATACGTGATACATGCTTGGGTGATCATGTCTCAAAAGAGACATGACTGACTGGGCAGAAGATTATCCCACAGTAGGTTGCCATTGCTTTCTGTGGTAGACTGGTTGCCGATCAAGGCTATAGAACCCAATCTGTCCTGCTATTTAACCCATAACTGGAAGGAAGAGACGGATTAATACCTTTCCCAAGGGTATTTGAGCGTAAGTGAATACAATGGATTCAACTGGAATTCGAACTTGGCTCCCTGGTTTCTCGTTCCGAGCCGATATCCACTGTACTACAACGCACATCTTTCCAGATACAAATCCCATTATTTAACATATAGCTGGAGGGAGGAGGAGATGGATTAGTACCTTCCCAAAAGTATTTGCGCATAAGCCAATGTTGGTTGGTTGGTTGGTTGTTTTGTTTTTATAGCATATCAATCTTGGCGGGTCATTTATTGCCAACTAAATTTTTATTTATTTATTGCTGGTAACACCTTTTTCTTTCAACAATTTATTGTTGTTTTTATATAAGTTTTGTGTCTAGTAATACTTTTTTCTTTTTTGAGTATCAAGATTTATTGGGATTTTTTTTTTTAAGGGCAAGGTTCCCAAGTCCAACTCTGTTATTGAACCCATAGCTGGAGGAAAGGGATAGATTAATACCATTCCCAAGGGTACCAGTGCTTAAGTGAATGCAGGGTATTCAACTGGAATTTGAACTCGGCTCATCGATTTCTCTTTCTGAGCCGATATCCACTGCACCACAACGCACATCCATCACTAAATGCTGACAGCACCTGGTATTCCCAAGCGGTCACCCATCTAAGTACTGACCAGGCTCAACGTTGCTTAACTTCAATGGTGCATCTAAAGAGAAAGTTAAAATAAAGAACATTAATTGTTCACTCAGCTTATCCTTACACAATTTCATGGAGATTAAATCTAATTGTTACAGGACTTGATTGTAAAATTGAATTTATTTTCCATGTGCATCTATAACTAGTGGATATATCTAAACTTATTTATAAATGGAACTTTGTGTGCGTGTGTGTGTGTGTATCCATTACCTATAGACTCCAAAATGGCTGAACTGATTTTCTTGAGAATTTACAGTTGTACTATAAGCATCTGTGAGTGTTCTGAGCCAGGTTTTGTGTCGAGGTACCCACCGATAAATATCAAAAATTGATAATCGAAAAAAATCGGGTTATAGAAGGAGTGGTCTGATTTTAATCAAGTTTGATACACTCATAGACAAAGACATAAGAAACGATATTTAGAAGTTTCAAGGTTGCAGTTCTTACAATAGTGCAGAAAATCGATTATATATATATATATATATAAGGCAAGATTTTTGTGTGTGTGTGTGTGTGTGTGTGTGTGTGTGTGTGTGTGTGTGTTTATCTGCCTGTATGTCTGTATTATTTCTCAGCCCTTATATTTTAGTTTTTGCTTCGGGTTTGGCTCTAAGTAGGTATAATTGTAGTTCTTATCCTCAACCATGATACCATTTACTCAGAGGACTTATTTAACCTTAAAAATTCAGTTTACGATGAAAAAAGCTTATTTGATATTGATACCAGAAAATGAAAATTTGACTTACACCCATGCATTTTTCTTTCAGTATACGGTTTTGCTTTAACTGGAAATAACTATTGCTTTTTAGTCTTTTGTGCCAATGTCCAAAGAGCGTGAGCTCCAGGACCATGGATTAGTTTTAAAGCTTTCATTATACCTGAGCAACGCCGGGCTATACTGCTAGTTTTTTGTAAATCTCAGAGTATAAACAAGGTAAATATTGAATTTTATTTATTACTATTAATGCTCTGTTTCTTGATACAAAGGACTATAAATACTTGCACAAAGAGTTCTTGCCCTAAAGAATATCTTGCAAAAATACCTTGGTTGATGTTTGTTTTTTTTCCATTTTGCAAAACAATTTTTTGCATTATCTTCATTACACAAGGTTGGATCAATTGAATTTTGATCTGAAATTTCTATGTATAACATTTGAGCAATGTAATGACCATTCACCAATGAATTAAGTGCATTGACAAGGAAGGAGATAATATTAAAAAGTATTGTATAAATGCATTGTTAATCATTCGGCTATGAACTTATTCCTGTATTTTTGCATATATATGGAGTATGGGTAGGTACTTGAAGGCTATCACAATGCATTTAGTATAGTAAAGGAAGGTAAAGAAGGCGTTGGGTATTACCTATTTATTATTCATTAATATTTCAAGATCAGAATCTCATCTTCAGAATGACAGGAGAGCTCGATTTCATGTTTGATGGCATTTAAAGGCATGGTTCGCCACCGAACATGAAATCATTCTGAAGATGAGATTCTGATCTCGAAATATTAATGTCTAATAAATAGGTAATACCCAACACCTTCTTTACCTTCCTTTATTATACCCTTCAAGTACCTACCCATACACCTTATATACACAATGCTTCAAGCAAATTACAAAACTCTCCTATATATATATATAGGAATATTTTTATTATTGGTATAGTACATCATGCCATGACTTCTAGAGCTTTCAGAATTTCTCGCTGTACAAGCTGAATAGATATGGAGAAAAGACACATCCTTGTCTTATGCCCCTTTCTATCTTTGTCTATCTGCTGAACTCGTTTCCTGTCAATAAAAGGTTTTGGTTATTACCTGGTCATCTGCTGTGCACCATTGTACTCATTTTTCTCCTCCTGTTTGATGACAAACTTCGATCAGCTCACGAAAAGTTCTGTAAAATAATTTTTTTTCTGATAATTGAAGATTATTTGAATTTTGCTTTTAGATGTTTCCTAGTTTTCTATTGGCCGAAAAACATTTCACATAAAGGTGTGAAATTTAGCGAGTTTTGTTTTGGCTTCGCTTTTGCATGCGTGTTAAGCAAAGTTTGTAATTCGAGTCTTTTTTTTTTTATTTCTAACAAAATCAATGAATCAGTGTTTAGCATTTGAATTTTAAATCTAGATCCTGTTTTGTTTACCACACATTATTAATGAAAACACGAGGCTGAATATGTGTTTATAGTGCCTTCTCTGAACGTGGATCCTACATTCTCCTGTGGATATAAAAGACTGTCTTCTCTGTGAAGTTAAAGTCTTGTAGTTTCTTTTCCGTGTTTGCTATCAGCACTGTATCATCTGCGTATCTTATATTGTTCAGATTGTGGCTGCCGATGATAAATCCTGGCATGGCTTCTAGGGCTTTCAGAATTTCTTGCTGTACAAGCTGAATAGATCCAATGAAAAACACATCCTAGTCGTACGCCCCTTTCTATCTTTGTATATTTACACGAGCTAATAGATTAGCAAAAAGTTCCCACCCTTTTACAGTGAAACCGATAAAGTGTAACCACAATTTCTACTCTAAGTTTCTTTTCACACACTTCCCACCTGTGGAATTCTCTTCCATATACTTGCTTCCCCGACAGCTACAATCTCCAGGAATTTAAATGTAAGGTCAATAGACATCTATCACACTAACTTAACTAACCCCTCTTTCTCATCACTGTCCCCTATGTAACCCTCTGCGCAACAGTGGCAGTAAAATGCCTTGCTTGGGGTGAGATGATTTAAAAAAAAAAAAAAAAAAAAATGTAAATTCATCATATGTTTTTTTATTCTTATTATTCCTTTAACTACCCAAGTTAAACCGGGTTAATCTATAAAGTGACAAGGGTGGACATTGTGTAAGTATTTGCTATGTAAATTCTTCATGTTTTTTATTCTTATTATTCCTTTAACTACACAAGTGAAACTGAACTAATCTATATCTATATAAAAGTGATGAGGGTGGACGTTGTGTAAGTATTTGCTATGTAAATTCATCATGTGTTTTTTATTCTTATTATTCCTTTAACTACACAAGTGAAACCGGGCTAATCTATATCTATATAAAAGTGATGAGGGTGGACATTGTGTAAGTATTTGCTATGTAAATTCATCATATGTTTTTTATTCTTATTATTCCTTAAACTACCCAAGGGAAACCGGATTAAACTGCTAGTTCGCCGATATAGCTTGTATGCCAAAACATTTGACCTGAAATTATCTCCCTTATCTTTCGGATCAATCATTCTGAATTTGATAACTTCAACCCAATTAGTATACATAGAAACAAAGAAGTGCTGAAAAGTTCTCAGCATAACCATGTTTAGCCATATTATTGGCCAAGAACTTTTCAGCACTCCCGAGTGCTTAAAGGAAAATGTAAATACTTCTGATATATATTAATAACTTTATTAGAAAAACAACTATTATGATTTTTTTTTTAATCATTTCACATAATGTTTTAACAGGGAAGCTGAACAGGTAGAAACTGATGACATCAATTTGTTTTTAATGTAAATTCATAGAAGTCTTAATTTTTAAAATCACTCCTCCATATATATGTTTTCGCTATTAATCCAGATCCAAAGCCTTGATTCTTTAGAGGAACCCCTTCCTGATCGACCAGGTCTTCAAGAATGTTGTCATACTCACTACACTTGGCCCAGGCTGGTAAGACTATTTAATCTATAGTATGTTTATATTTCTGAGATGAAGTAGTATTTACATTATTCGGACTATTGTCCTAACCTTTGTTGCCATTTGTACGACGTTTCAGGTGCTAGGAATTTCGAACCAAACCCTTTATTACAAACGCTGGGGTATTCCTTGCATAGTAGTGCCTCTTTTGGTAGTCATGAGTTATCATCCTCTAACCCTGTAAGTTACAATTACTGGGGTATATGATCTTAAAGACACATGACCCAGTGGATATAGACATTGGTTAGTTCCTGTGACTTGACCCAAAGAGTTATGAGTTCAATACCAGGCTACAGCAGTGGTGAGCAAGTAACTTATGCAAGGAATGGAGTTCAAATACCCCAGTGATTGTAATAAAGGGTTCAGTTCAAAATTCCTAGCACCTGAAGAAGGCTGGAGCATACAATGGCTGAAACATCATACAAATGGCAACAAAGATGAGGAAAATAGTCTAATGTAAACACTGTAAATTTAAGCTATAGTTAGAGCTTTTGAATTTTCTTAGACTGGTTGCTACTTAAGGTTATAGGACCCAGTCTGTCCTGTTATTTGACCCATAGTTGTGGGGGAGAGAGGAAAAGGAAAATGTTATTTTAGATTCACAAACAGGGGAAAATGTGGGAAAGAAAAGAGATTCGCTAATGTCAGCAAATTATAAAATTAAAAAACAAACAAGAATGTGTTAGAGGGTGTGTAAGGGGTCATGAATCTGGAAAAGGTAGGAAGAAGATAAAAAAGAATGGGGAAGGAGAAAGAGAGGGGAATAAGATATCAAAACAGGGGAATATGCCGGTTAGGTTACACACACACACACACACACACACACAAATATATAGTTAACGCAACAGATCTAACCCTTTTTGTAATGGATGACAATTCTGAGAATCAGTTCACATTGACTAATCTGATAATACTTTCAACAAGTCTAAGTTTACATTTATAATACAAAAACCAAATACAAATGATACTTAAGTGAGTTCTATCATGTCTATGAACACTCAGAGCCTATAAAATAGTTGGATGTTAGCAGATCTTTGGTTAAAAACCTACATTGGAATTTTGACCAAATTGATTTGAATGTCTATTGATGGAATGATTTAGACAGGCCAAAAGAGGATCTGCAATGTAATCGATCCTGACCTGGCAGCCCACTTTCAGTCACTTTCTCACTGACATGAATATGGCTTCCCTCTGTCTTTTCTACAGGTATTTTCATAGCAACTGCTCTGACAAGCTATTTTTACCTGATTCCCTGACTACATGCATTTATGCGTGCTACTAGGATGTGCGTTGTGGTACAGTGGATATCGGCTCAGAATGAGAAACCGGGGAGCCGAGTTCGAATTCCAGTTGAATCCATTGTATTCACTTACGCGCAAATACCCTTGGGAAAGGTATTAATCCGTCTCTTCCTTCCAGTTATGGGTTAAATAGCAGGACAGATTGGGTTCTATAGCCTTGGTTGGCAACCAGTCTACCGCAGAAAGCAATGGCAATCTACTGCGGGATAATCTCCTGCCCAGTCAGTCATGTCTCTTTCGAGACATGATCGCCCAAGCGTGTATCACGTATGGCACTTTAACTGACTGACTAGATTGGCATCAAAATCCCACTCTTTTACTATCAAAATTGTTAAATACAACCTACGCTTCTACTCTAACAGTTTCTTTTCTCGCACTTCCCCTTTGTGGAACTCCATGTCATTTACTTGCTACCCTGATAGCTACAATCTCCAAAAGTTCAAATGCAATGTCAATCTCCTTGATTCCCATCCTTCTTTTATCCTTTCTTCAGCATCTCTTGTACCTAGTTTTTCACTCACTGTAACCCCCAACGCATCAATGGCGGTCCTGCCTTGCCTGGGGTGAAATGATTATAAAAAAATAAAATATCTAGAAATTGGTCAACTATTAGCTATGATCACATCTGATTTTGTTTACTAGGCTATGTTTTAGAAGAAGCATATAAATTTCTGAGACATTGTAACTGTTTACACTAAATGGTTCAAACTGTTTTTCTAAACTTTATTGCCATATTCACAATGTTTCAGTCATTGTACTCTCCAGTCTTCTTCAGGTGATATACATCAAAATTTCGAACCAAAGCCTTTACTTTGGTTCAAAATTCCAACAAATATCACCTGAAGAAGGCTGGAGAGTACAACAGCCAAAACATTGTGAATATAGCAGGACAACAGTCCGAACAATGTAAATAAGCACACAGATACTTGTGAATGCTGCAGGTGTGTTGAAGTGGTCTTCTGTCTTGCAATACATAGAAGTCCAATGCGTGACCTCTCAAAAGTTGTAATGCCTTTTGTGCACACACTCGTCCACTTAGTACAACCAGAAAACATTTCCTCAAAAGAAAGAGAGACACCAATAGAATTGAAGTTTTGCTTGAGCTTACTCTTGTACTTCACTTCCCGAACCATCATGCAACTGGCTGTACATGAGGATTTTTGGCATCATTTTATCACTCATGCACACAACAAGATCAGCAAAGTTTCAGTTACAGTAGAAATATGTTTATGTCTCCCTGAAAATGAATTAATATTAGTTGTCGGCAGACCTGAAGCAGACTAATTAATTAATTTCATTGTTTTTCTTTTTTTTTTACTTTTTACAGCGCAGTCCTATTGATTGTTACTTAAACTTTCTGATTATCAAAAAAATTTTGAAAAATTACAATATGTAAACAAATTTGTGGGGAGGTCACTTTTTCATACAACATTAAAGTAAATTGATCCTCCATGTTCAATCCACTACAAGGTTGTCTGAGAAACTGGTTCCCTCCATCAGATTGTTTAAATATTGAAATTTTTGCAAATTTTTTTTTTGTCATTTGTAAAATTTAAGGTGTAAAAGATATTGCACTGAAAAAAGTCCAAAAAATTTGATTAGGAACAAATTTACAGGTGGTGGTAATGCTGTACTATAACGTTGTATGAGAAACTGATCCCCCCAGAAAATGTTTAAATATTGAAATTTTTCAAAATTATCTGAAGGCGAATCAGCATGGAAGCATTCCAGAAGTTGAGTAAAGTATTAAGAAACGGGACAATTTTGCTCAAAACAAAGAGGAGAGTACTGAATTGCTATGTGTTGTCAGCTCTTCAATATAGCAGTGAATGCTGGATAATATCAAAGATGAAGGAAAAAGAGGAAGCAACTGAAATGTGGTTTTACAGAAGGATGCTGCGAATACCATGGATCAAGCATGTGAGCAATGATGAGGTCTTGGAAATAATGGAAACAAAAAGGAAACTAATACTGAGCATCAGGAAGAGACAGCTGAAGTTCCTGAGACATGCAATGAGGAAGGAGGGCTTGGAGAACCTGATACTAACAGGCCAGATACAGGGAAGGAGAGACAGGGGAAAGTAATGGATAACATATTTGAAGGACCTAATCAGGTGGATGATGGAACAAGGGTTGCATGGTGTAACAGGAGAAGGTGTGCTAAGAGCCCCCAGGAATAGGGAAACATGGAAAGCCATAATCACCTACGTCCTGAAGGGACAGGGCACATAGAAGAAGTCTGCTTCAAGTCAGCCTAGCTGTCTTCCAGCTTGTATAAAGACACTGCTTATGGAAAACATCCAGCTTGCAAATATGGTTTTGTTTCTTTTACAGTTAGATCAACCAAATGCAAGCAACAATTGTACTCCATCAACTTCTTTTCTTGCATTTTCTGCCTGTGGAACTCCCTTTCATATACTTGCTTTCCTGACGGCTACAACCCTCAGGAATTTAAATGCTATGACAATTCCCATCTCTTAATCACTTGAGTCCAGTCCTTTCTAGATCACCCCATGCATCGTGTTCTTTTCCTTTCTCTCTACCTTCGCAACTGTCTTCACACATGTTCACATCCTTCTCTTGCCCTTTCTCTGACACCTGCTGTAACTGGCCCATCTTTCCCTTCACTCTCCTCCTGCCTAAATATAGCCCCCAGCACATCAATGGCAGTACTGCCTTGCTTAGGGTAAAAAAAAAAAAAAAAGTGAGAGCAATAAACAATCAAATGGACTTGAGAAATCTATTTGAGAAAAATTATTTTAATAAAAATATTTTATAAATTTTATCTGACGTTGGCTGCTCTATCATTAAATTCTGAATATTTTCTTATAAGGAAACAATTGATAATGCAATCACCATATCAACTCCTTATGGGTCATTTGATGCCAAAATTTAATTTCCTTGGGAGCATTAGTAATTTCTTTTCCAAAAATGTATTGCTGGTAATTTTTATATGTATAAAAATGTATTTTTATACTTTTATAGTATTTTGACCCCAGTTTGAGGGTTAGCTGTCTGCCCATATTTGGGATCCTAACAGATGCTACCGCCTTGGGTTAGGGCAGACCTGTGAACAGCAATTAAGTGGTGGGTCCGTGCTCCTTAAAACCTCTTAATCAGAGGCCTTGCTGCCAGATGTAGTTTATCATTAAACCCAGGATGCATGAATATCGTTCTGATAGCAAGTCCAGGATTCAGAGCCATAGAGGAAAGATTCCATTACAATTGTCTTTTTAATGATGCAGAGAAGGTTCGTTTATCAGATGTGATAAACAACCTTTCTTGCAGCAATAAAAGTACAATCTAAAGTTTAAAAATAACGAAAATAACATAAGTCGTATTGTTCATGACATTTAAAAAAGATTTATAACCAATATATGGTGGATTGCAGCTCGGGTTGAAGAATCAGAGAGATGAGTTCAAATTCTAGTTGAATTATGTGTTAATACCTTGGGAAAGGTATTAACACATAATTAACACATACATGCACACATACACACACATGTACATATACTCATATACAACATCAGCAAATAGCCCTGAACAGCTGTTCATGGGGGGGATCTATATTATTTTGAATTCATATTTTAGTTACTACAGTTTGTTAGATGATCGAAAGGCGTGAGACCTGATACATAATAAACAAAAGCCCTAAGAATCACGGTTATTGGTAAGACAGTCGTTGCTATGGCGAAGTGTGATGGTTCTGGCCGACCAATCTGTATTGGTATGAAATCTGTCATACATTAGCATCATAATCGATGTCGCTTTGGATGCCCCATAGTTGTTCAGGTATGCGTTCACCATTGGGTTTGGTATTTACAAAGTTTTGTGGTATTGATGTATGTCAGATCATGCACCAATGGGAGCCTCTTGGGGCGTTCAGGTCGGGCAGGAATACCTATCAAGTATAGGTAGATTAATGTCTAAATGTTATTGTATACATATGTATGTGTATGTGTATATGAGTGTGTCTATAGAGAGATATATATGTGTGGCTGTATATATGTGTATGTATGTTTGTGCGTGTATGTGTGTGGGCATGTGTATATGCACATATGGGCGCACGTCTGTCCTCCCATACTGGTCAAGTATACCAATATCCGCATCACTTACTGATGTGTATGTACGTGTATTCCCTTTACTTGTTGGGTTATGTATGTACGTATGCTCTTGTGGGGGTATATGTGTATGCACGTATAGATGGATATGGATGCCTATACATGTGTGAATATATATATATATATATATATATATATGTTTCTTCATATATAGATATATGTATGTATGTGTGCTGTATGTATGCATGTATGAATATCTGATAGTAAGACAGATGTTGTATCAGGTCTCACGCCTTTCGATCGTCTAACAAACTGTAGTAACTAAAATATGAATTCAAAATATTATAGATCCCCCCATGAACAGCTGTTCAGGGCTATTTGCTGATGTTGTATATGAGTATATGTACATGTATGTGTATGTGTGCGTATATATAGATAGATATGTGGGTATGTGTGCATATATATATATATATATGTGTGTGTGTGTGTATATGCATATGTATATATATATATATATATATATATATATATATATATATAACTAAATAGACTCTGTAAGTATGCAGGCCGTAAATTTATACTAAAATAAACCTCCGAAAAAACCATTAACAAACAGAACCTAAATCCGTTACAATCTGGTGTACTAAGATGTCGGATAAATGGGGAGAAAAAAAAGAAACCCACGGAACAAGAACAAAACATTCAATACTCCGCAGTAAAGAAAAACCCCAAACAGAACCAAACACAAGAAAAAGTGCTCAATACAAAGTACGAAAAGATACAATAGTAGAGCAAAAACACACAAAAATCTAGAGTGAGCCAAAACCTACCGCGGTTTCACACTATGGATCGTCAGGGCGAAGGCTGAAACACTAAAGATAAAATCAAAAAAATAGATATACACTAAGGTAGGGGGGAACCATACCAACACAAGAAGGGGGGTAAGAACAAATAAAGCAAAACAAACAAAAACAGATGTAAGTTTCACAAATATAAATTCATTGCTTAGTGTGAGAGCTTAGTAATTGTTAACTCTTTTTTTTTTTTTTTGCTAATATGTCTAATAAAAGTTATTCCTTATATAGTTTGTTTTGCTTTATTTGTTCTTACCCCCCTTCTTGTGTTGGTATGGTTCCCCCCTACCTTAGTGTATATCTATTTTTTTGATTTTATCTTTAGTGTTTCAGCCTTTGCCCTGACGATCCGTAGTGTGAAACCGCAGTAGGTTTTGGCTCACTCTAGATTTTTGTGTGTATATATATATATATATATATATATATATATATATATATATATATGTGTGTGTGTGGGGAAGTGTGCGTGCATGTATCCTAACCACTGGACATGTGTCCACGTCTATACGTGTGCGTACTCCAGTTAGGGCCCTGGTTGTCCAACAACATAAGTCTGCCTATATATGTATCTCATCTCAGTGTGGTGCGATGTTTCCTTCAATTTCATGAACATTGTCTTATCTATCTAGTTCATCTGAAGATTTATATGTCACAGCCGTGGCATGCATATATGTGTCTGTGTGCGCGTAGTCAGTGTTAAATACATACAGGTTCATATACTATTATTATAATTTTAGCAACAAGAACAAAGTAGATATAAGTATTAATAATGATCTGACTTCAATTAAATCTTAATAACAATATCCACCAAAATTAACCTCAAGCCTGCCCACATATTTTCCAAATTAGAAGTTGCTTTACTCTGATTGGTCCACATTGTATATAAAATAATACCTCCCTGATTAAAGGGGTCATGCTCGTTTTCAGACTTTTAAACCATTCATTTAAGAACTATCACATCACTTGACAAGACACAAAAGTGTTGAAACAAAATGGCTACTTTTGTAGTGATATTGTAACATATCCATGTTATAATTTATGAATAAATAATATTATTAGCTCTACTTTTGTATTGAGCACTTTTTTAAAAATAGTGTTTCTTTGGACAAGGAATATTATTCCAACAATACTTTTTATATATATATATTACTGGCAGTATAGCCCTGCGTTGCTTGGGTATAATGAAAGCTTTAAAACTAATCCATGGTCCTGGAGCTCACACTCTTTGGATGTTGGCACAAAAGACTAAAAAGCAATAGTTGTTTTCAGTTAAAGCGAAACCATAGACTGAAAGAAAAATGAATGGATGTAAGTCCAATTTTGATTTCCTGGTATCGATATCAAATGAGTTTTTTTCATTGTAAACCAAATTTTGAAGGCTAAATAAGTCCTGAGTAAATGGTATCATGGCTGAAACTAAGAACTACAATTATACCTACTTAGAGCCAAACCTGAAGCAAAAACTAAAATAAAAGGGCTGAAAAAAAATACAGACATACAGGCAGATAAACAGACACATACACAAACATCTTGCCTTTTAACCTGTTTAGAATTTCTTATTTTCAAGTATTTTTTTTGTTGTTGTTGTTAAACGTAAGTTCAGCACAGTAAGTTTGACATGAAAAAAAACTCTTTCAAAAATACAAGAGTTATCTCCCGTATTTTATGCTTGCAGATGCGGTTCATATAAATATGAGAATTCTTACTCTTACCATCCCATGGGATGCCAGGTACTTACTGCTCTTATTACATAAAATGATTACAACCACTAGAAAAATTTCGCATAACAGATAAACCATCAGACACCAATAACATTATTAAATAAAAACAAAACATACTAAATCATCTAAACTTATTCATAAATGGAACTTTGTGTGTGTGTGTGTCCGATACCTATAGACTCCAAAACGGCAGAACCGATTTTCTTGAAAATTTACACAGTTGTACTATAAGCATCTGTGAGTGTTCTTAGCTAAGTTTTGTGTCGAGGTACCCCCGATAAATATTGAAAATTGATAATCGAAAAAAAAAAATCGGGTTATAGAAGGAGTTGTCCGACTTAAATCAATTTGATACACTCATAGCCAAAGACATAAGAAACAATATTCAGAAGTTTCAAGGTTGCAGTTCTTACAATAGTGCAGAAAATCAATAATATAAAAAAGGCAAGATGTTTGTGTGTGTGTGTGTGTGTCTGTTTATCTGCCTGTATGACTATTTTTTTTCAGCCCTTTCATTTTAGTTTTTGCTTCGGGTTTGGCTCTAAGTAGGTATAATTGTCGTTCTTAGTCTCAGACATGATACTATTTACTCAGTGGACTTGTTTAGCTTTCAAAATTCAGTTTACAACGAAAAAAACTTATTTGATATTGATACCAGGAAATCAAGATTTGACTTGCATCCATTCATTTTTCTTTCAGTCTACGGTTTTGCTTTAACTGGAAATAAATATTGCTTTTAAGTTTTTCGTGCCAACATCCAAAGAGTCTGAGCTCCAGGACCATGGATTAGGTTTAAAGTTTTCATTACACCCGAGCAACGCAGGGCTATGCTGCTAGTATCTTATATTGTTGTGATCTCACTAGTAGCCCTAAAATTGGATTGTATGAAGTATAAGTGAAAGATCAAAGCACTGTACCCCAATAATTGAACTAAAGATCAGACTCACTAGGAAAATTGGTCTAATAAAAGGAGCAGGTGAACAAACTTTGTAATAAGGAAAGATGATATAATGTGTAGTTAATTTCTCTTCTATTTTAATTTAGAGATCGGCTTGGTTTTGATAAATTCTCTTCTGTTAATACTAACAAATTACTTCTTTTTTTTTTTTAGCAATCAGCTGATTATCTACATACACTCACACTCATGCCTATCATTATAAGCACTAGTGACACAGCCATAGTCAAGATGACTAGTGATGGGACAGAATAAAGCAAGAGTTAGCTTCATGCATTTTCCAAGAATATTAGTGTAGAAGTGATATGTGCAGTTTCATCTTTAATTCAAGTTTGGATTGTACATTCATAATTTGGGTTTGGACATCCACAGGAAAAGTAATTTGAAACTTGTTATGTAATTTCTTTAGTAAGAGTTTTGTAATTTTAATACTTACTGAGCTTCCTTTATTGCAGTCAAACTAAAACTTCATAAATACCTACACAAACTTGGTTGCATCAGAAAGCAGAACAAACAAATTGAAAATCTTTTAATGCACTTAAATAATGCATTTGACAGCTTCCACATAATATGAAGTCATTTTCAATGTGCAGAACCTATTATAATACTGCAGGTCCCTCCCTATCTTTATGTGTTAGTTTTCATGACCATTACGCCCTGCCAATACTCTATAAATAATTGAATATTCCATTTTGACCTATGAAAACACAGAACTAACATATAACTGATGCTACTTGGTTTCTGTGAGAATATGAAAGAAAGGAAAAAGGTAAGATATCAGTGTTTAATTGCCATTTCCATGTCAATTTAGAATACTTTCATTTGTACACCCTTATGAATAAATTTATTAAAAATGTTCGCAAAATGTTTTCAGCTAGTTTATATTATTACTAGTTCAGTCCCTTTTCTTTTGCAAATGGCAAGACGATCAAATTTCACATCTAAATTAATTGTCCATTTACAGCACTACGTATATTTGAAAATATATTTAATAGAAAAATGACTTCAAAAGACTGTACATTTCAGCTTAAACCCTTTTCCTCTTATCCTAAGGTTATTACTAGACAGAAAGGGAAATTATCCCTCATAACAAATATGTCTATTGACATATCTAAAAATATTTTTACAAAATTTAAAAAAAAAATAAAAATATCTTTAAAATTTATTTTATTTATTACTGAATAATTTACAAAAAGTTCAATAAAAGAATTTTCCATTTTTTTTTTTAATAGCTTTTTTTACTCCAAATCTGATTTCATTGCCCAACAGTAGGTAGGGATTACCAAGACTGAATACGAGTTGGATGTCTTATTTCAGCCTCTGTGTATGCAGGCATGTGTGCTTGTACCTTGTACATACATTAAACGACACAGGCACTCTTGTACAACACATGCATATGGATATGAATTATATATGTGCATGTAAATTTACATGCAGACAGTGTGTGACAGAGAATCATTTTTTTTTATAGTATAGATTTACAAATACTAATTATCACTGAACTTAATTATCATTAATTATTATAAGAGTATCATCACTGGCATCTCACTATGGCTGATAAAGAAAAGTGCAAACAGGTCAAGGGAAATGATGCTATAATTAGCAGTTAATAAATCTGGAGGCATCTCCCTTACAAATTATTCTGTCATGTGACCTAAATGGACTAAAAATTGATTTATTGTCCAAATCCATGTTAAAATATTTTTGCAATTTTGCATTCATAAAAAATGTAATGTGGTAACAAACTGACTTAAAAATGGTTGTTGCTAGCAGTCATTTCTTTCAAACTATTTGGAAGTTTGCATTTGTAATATTTTAGTTTGAGAGATGGAGCAAAAATCAGTTAAAATACTGTTGTAACCTAAAAAGGTTACTTTTTTTTTTTTTCATATCACTCCAAGCAAGGGGGCTACGTAAGAGTGAAAAGATTGGAAAAGAGAAAGCTGGAAACCATATCCTAAACAGGGAACAAGGGATGAGCCTCTTCACCTGTTTAATAAACGTGGGTGGAATGTGAACCGGGCGATAGTTTAGAATGAGAAATAACCAAAATAGGGGTTAAAAAATGAAATAGTAATCTTTATAACATCAACTAAATACAATACTTGCCAGCTGTGTGAATCAGATAACCACTGCTAGTGGTGAACAGCTAGACAGCAATATCCCCGCTCACAGAAGGGGATAACATATTTATGAGGATAGAGACATACCCATTAATCTTCATAGGCACATATATAACAATATGAATAACAAGACAAGAGAAAAATCTATTCTTAGCTGACATGTTTTGTCCTCTGAGAGACATTATCAAAGCAAATGTAAGATTTATTTGGTTGCATGTGTTTATATGCAAGAGCAACTGTGTTATTGGTTTAGCGAGGCTTTTAAATTTGAGAATGTTCCTGAGTATTTATCAAAATAAAAAAAACAGAAAAAACAAATTGTGACTGAGTATGTGTATATTTCTTAGTGATAGAAGATAAGATATGGCAACACAATGTTTGACAAGAATGCAACAAGAAAAGAGAGTTAATTAAAACTAAGGAATGAATTTAGATGGGAAACATCTATTTGGATAGCAGAGAAACCATTCATCTAGGATAAGTCCGATCCTTGTGCTGAATGCAGTATTCGTGTTACAAGGATGAATTTATATATGAAAATAATAATAATGTCTAAAAAGTTGTAGTAAGGGGTTCCATTGAGTCCTACTTATTGTTACAGAAAAATTTTAATTCATGAAGGAGTTGTAAAAATATAGAAATTAGGAATAGAACGATTTGGAAGATGCTAGAATAAAATCTAGAGAATTCTAAATGTTCTAGAAATATGCAAATTAGGTGTTAGTCCCCCTAAAAATAGGTTTTGGGAACAGAGTAGTTGTTAACAGGATTTGCTGACATTATCAACTCCGGTTTGATATGTGGATCTGTGCATCCAGCCGAAAGGATCTCTAAGAACAGTTGCCGACCAACTAAAACCTGAAAGAGAACCTCATGAAACTAAAAGGGTAAATAGATATTTTTGACTCTTTCATTGACCAAACTAATAATTGTTCTTTATATACACATTTGAGGATTTCCTAAAAGTATAGCACTTAAACTACTTTGCTAGCTTAACTGGGTAAAGATATTTGACACCTTCCTTTCCCTTTGTAACACTTACCCATCACGCTGCCAGTAATATAGTTTTCTATTTGAATGCAAAAAAACTATGTTTGTAAATATTTTTATTTAATGTTATTGTAAATTAAATATTTGTAATTTAACTGTGAGTTTTGGTTAATCATTTTTTTTTCTTTTGTTACACTTAACACGTGTGTGTGTGTGTAGTAACCTAAAAATATTATTGAATGAAAAATAACCAAAACGGGGATTGGAAAATGAAATAGTAATTTTTATAACATCAATAAAATACAATACTTGCCAGCTGTGTGAAGTAGATAATCACTGCCTCTCTGCTCGAGATAAAATGTGGCACAAGGCCTTTTTAATGTGGGTAATCTAAGCCATATAGCTCAGACAAAAACTTTAGTCTACTTTTCCCCAAATGAGAGACTACCCTTCAGTGGAGCCTTGTCTGGGTTACTTTCTGACTGAAGGCAAAGAGTCTAACAATGTCAGAATTGTGTCTGAGTGATGTTAATTGCTAGACAGCAATATAATGCCCCTCACGTATTTTTGAGGACTGGGAAATACCCATTAATGTTCATAGGTATATATCTCCAGAAGAGGCATGGCATGTGGAACTGAAACAATCTACACCGATGGATGAAATAAAGGGTTCAGTTAAAAAATTCCAATGTATCTGAAGAAGGCCGGAGCATACAACAACCGAAACATTGTGAATATGACAATAAAACTGAGGGCAATTGTCCAAACAACGTAAATAATTACAATACCTCATCTCAGAAATATAGATAGAGATTTTAGCTATATTTGAAAATACTAAATAAAATGCAAAACACTTTATTTAGATGTTATTATTGCATTCATTGTTGTATATAAAATCCCTCTTAATATCATGGAGTTAGGCTAGATACAAATATAACTGGCAAAACCAAATAAACCTATAAAAATACTTCAATTTTGGATGTAAACCTCCAGTATTTGCAGTTAATATTACAGTATTCAGTTAGGTACAAATATTAGTAGCTGATGTTATCTGGATAAACATTAGCCGACCAGATACCTCAACTTTAATATTAAATAGTAGAGGAGGTTTATATGTAAAGTAATTTAGAGTTAGGTTAAATAAAAGTAATGGTAGCCTACGACATCTGAGTAAACATTAGTTGGCCAGCCATTGACAAGAAGAAAGTTCCACTAAGACAGCTTCTTACTTAGAAATGTTATATTGTGGTAAGAATTCTGAAAAGATGCTTCCCTGATTTCTACAATCTTAACCTCTTCAAGTTTAGGGGGTCAAATATTATCTACCCTTCATATTCTCATAATATGCACCTTGACATGGCGTAATGGTCAGCAAGCTAGTCTTGTTAAGATCAATTACAACTGAGTCGGTAGTTCAATCCACATTTTCAGCTTTGTCCATTCCTAAGCTATGCTTAGAAAAATTACCATAATATGCATAATCTCTTTTTTTCTCTCTTTAAAAGTATCCTTACAAAAACCCAATTCAGTGACATTACATACATTGAGTGGTTCTTGGGCCTTGTTTTGAAATAAAGAAACAATAGTATTTAGAAAAGATCTGGGTGGAGTAACAAAGTCGGCGATTTCAGGAAATATTTTTGTTTATAACGTGTAAACTAACAAAACAAAAAAAAAAAATTAGAGGAAAACTGAATTTTAATGTTAGTGTAATTATTTCTACAGACTTTTAGGGCAATTAATATGCATGTAATTGTACAATTTTAGTCTAACTTTTTTAATTCTATCTCTTTGGAACCAGCAACTTAACTGAAGTGAAAATTAAATGGCAGAGTGAAGTAAACTGCCCTTTTTTATTAAGTCTATCTGTAATGTTTGATCTTTAAAAATTAATGATGAAATTGCATTTAAGTCAACAGAACTGGTTCTTAATTTCCCTGTAGTGTAGGCTTTTTAAATTATTTCTGTTAAAAAAAAGGAAAAAAAAAAAGAAAGGATGTTGCAAAAAAGAGAAAGAAAAACTGTCACCTAATTTCATAGACAAGGAAGAGACCCCGTTTCTGAAATATTCGAATTTTTTAACCACTGCAAAAGTATTAAAAAAAAACACTTAGAAACAGATGCAAGTGACATTATAAAGTTTAATTGTACATTAGTACTTATAGACATTAAAAATAAGATTACGGCTGAAAAAAGTGAACTGGAAATGTACGTACAAGGTATTATACTATCTTAAAAAGTGCTTTTAAAATTTTATTGCCTACCATTCGGCTCTTTTCTCATAAACCCTTTCTTCATTGATTGCATTCATTTTTATTGTGAGAAAGAAACTCCTTTAGGGTTTTCTTATTAATTTTTCTTTTCATGTCAGACAAAAGAAAAAAAAACTTAAAATTTTGCACATCACTGCTGAAGCTAAAAAAATAATTTAATCGGAAGAGAATACTCGATTTATTTGCCAATTCCAAGTCTTCTTTTTAGTCAGTAATCAAACAGTCAAAGACGGAAGAAAAGTACTCTATAGAACACCACACACTCGAAAACTAACCGGCAAACTTAATTTTAAATTCAACAACGAATTATTAAATGTTAAAACTGACAATGTGATTGAATGAATTCAATAATGCATGACGCGAATATTAACTTTTGGGCATTGACTAAAAAAAATAGAATCAATTTCGGCATGATAGAAAATGGTTTTCTTTTTTTCTTACAACAATAAAGTACTATTTAATTTGTCTTTTTATCTTTCTTTCTTTAGAGATGATTTTGGTTAAAGTGGCCATTTATCCACCCACGCGTTTATAGACATTTTTAGAATAAAACGACAGAAATAAAATAAATAAAAATAAAATAGACATTTTTAAAAAAGTATTATTTTTAGTTAGTTTCCATGCAGTTTCCATAACACGGTAATTTTTGTTACTAAGGACGATATATATTAAAATCTTAATAAACCACAGTGGTTACCACACCCTGGTATCATTTAGAAAAAAGTCTTTGGTAATCAACAAGAAATTCTTAATATTTCTTTCTTTGCCTACAGTTTACGGTAAAAGTAGTCATGTGAAACATAAACCATGTCGATAACCTTTCAATCAATGAATGTAATTAGTTTTTTTCTGTTCTCACGTTTATTTTCCTTCCTCTCATATTCTTTGATTTTTGTTCGAACATTTAACTTGTCTTGTACGGTGAGGTGAGCGAAAAAAAAACTAACGTGGGCTATTTGTTATATGAGGCGTGGGAAAAAAAATTCTCTAACAAAAACAATACTCGGCTCATATGTTTCTTTTTGAGTGTTTTGACAGCAACAGTTCTGTGTTGTACTGACCTTAAAAAAAAAAAGTAAGTAAACTTTTCGTAGAGCTTGTTTTTCTAAAAGAAAAAAAAAAGAAGCACACCTAAGTAAGTAATAATGATTATAACACCCACGCAAAGCTTACTATCAAGAGCCGATTATTTTTATTTTAATCCAAAAAGCTTTAAAAGCGGATCACTCTCTCTCCAGTAAATCACTTCCAAGAAAAAGCACTTTAAGTTCTTTTTCAAGTTTATAGGAAAAAAATAAAAAGCTTAAACTTAAAAATTAAATGATCACTAGCAAATTACAAATCTGAATAATGCACGACATAAATACACATCATAGTACTCGAAATCACACTAAATTCTACACAAAGTTGAAGACTTTGAGTTACTTACTTCGAAAGCAACCAACACCGAGGGGAAAAAAAACTGTACACACGTTTCTGATTTTAAGTCAACTGGTCATTTTTATACTCACCGTAAAGCAGAGAACGTACACCGATCAGTACACTCTATGCGTGTGTAGTACACGACTGCAGCAAGCGTACACCACCAAGGTACTAGTGTACGCTCGAAATACACCAAAAATGGGTAAAATGTATACACAACGATTCAATTTTGCAATAATTGAACATTAGAACTTCCTTCCTTCTGCTAGAATCGACATGTTCTCCTCCATTTCTAGAGAGCGTCAATTCACCGCAAAAATCGAGCGACAGCCTTTCAAAGCGGACACCGTCTCAAGTGAGTAAAGAAGTGATGAAGAAATTCTCGAGTGGTTGATTTTTTTTTTTTAAGAAACCTACAGAAAATTAATTCTATTCGTCCCTTGAATCCGTTATTTTAAATTTATTTAATCAGTGCTATATTTCTGGGTACATTTAAAAGTGTTCATTTTACAAGGACAAGTTTAAAACTTTAACTTTCTTCACTAACACGCGTTTTTAAAAAAGTAAACAGATAGTCCAGTTACAAAAAAAAAAAAAAAAAAAAAAAAAAAAACAGCAAGAGTCCATTTCTTCGTCCAAGAAGCATTATTTCATTAAATCACTCGCATGATTTTTTATTTGCGTGCAGCTGGAAAAAAAAATGTGGATATGCTTCAGAGCCACATGGTGCTGGAAAAACTTTACCATTTTTTTGTGATGAAATTAAGAAAGAATTATACTCTGACAATGAAAGAAGTATACTCCTGATTTTAAGACTGAACATTCGAGCAGTTTCGAATTGATAAACTGGTGTCTTTTTTTTATGTTTCAAAAAAAATATTTGTCTGCTTCATCGCCGAAATGAGCGTTTTTTTTTTGTTTTTATTTATTTATTTTTTTGCCAGCGCATATCTTTTTCTTAGGTTTTATTACTATTATTTTTAAATGTAGAATTGTATTAGAAGCAAACTGATTGCATGCATACAGAAAATGAATTCAGTAAAATAAATATATACAAAAATAGAAAGAGAAGAGAGTATAAGTAAAAATTTTAGAATGTTTCTTCTCACTGGACTTATTAAATCTTAAGTGATTCTGAGAGAATTAGTAAAAACTGTCAGGATTCATTATTTAAAAAAATTCAAGCAAGCACAGAAATTTAATAGGGTGCGTTTTAATAGAAGACAAAATGCGACACTGAAAAATCCTAAGACGCATTGGGATATCGAAAGATGCCTTCTAAAAACGGGGAAATTCCGTTAGAAACAAATAAAAGAGTACTGAACTGTTAATATTGGTTCTTCTGTATGGCAGTGAATGCTGGATAATCTCCTCACAGATGAAAGAGACGAGGCAACAGAAATGTGATTCTACAGAAGGATGTGAGCCATAGTAAAATTTTAGAGAAAATAGAAACAAATAGAACGCATAGCATAAATCCTTAGGACACATAATGAGGAAAAAGAGCTTGTAAAATCTAACACTGACAGGACGTATTAAAGGCAAGCGGGACAGAGGAATGCAGCGCATAACCTAATTAACAAACTTGGGTTAGGGTTAGAAGAACAGGGACCCAAGCAAGTCAGTACTGCCACTGGTGCGCGGAGGGTTACTGTGAGAGGAGAGCGGGGAAAAAAGAACAAGGTAGAGGGTCATGTCGGAGAAAGGATAAAAGAAAGATGGGAATCAAGAAGATAAGTGATAATTGAGTCAGTCAGTTAAGTGCCATACGTGATACACGCTTTGGGCGATCATGTCTCGAAAGAGGCATGACTGACTGGGCAGAAGATTATCCCGCAGTAGGTTGACATTGCTTTCTGCGGTAAACTGGTTGCTAGCTAAGGCTATAGAACCCAATCTGTCCTGTTGTTTAACCCATAACTGGAATGAAGAGACGGATTAATACCTTTCTCAAGGGTATTTGCGCGGAAGTGAATGCAAGGAATTCAACTGGAATTCGAACTTGGCACCCCGATTTCTCGTTCCGAGTCGATATCCACTGCACCACAAGAACTATTGGAGACTGTAGTCATCAGGAAAATAAGTATACAGAAGGGAGTTCTATAGGCAGGAAATGCGAGAAAAACTGATAGAGTAGAAGTGGCGCTTACATTTGGTTGTTTTGACGGTAAAAGGGTTGGACCTAATTGCTAATCTAGTATCACGAGTAAATTCGTGGGGGGGGGGGGCTCGTCAGAGCAGAAGCCGTGAAAATATTTATAGAAAAGACAGAGGGAGGTCACATCCCGTCGGCGAGAAGGGACTGAAAGATATGGCGAAAAGACAAAATTTACAAATGACAGGAAATTGTGCAGAGCCGTAATCGCTCACGTCTTGAAGGAACACGACACATAGAATTGCATCTGTCATTTAAAAAAAAAAAAAGAAAATTCATGTATGAATTGACACTTCTAGCAAGGATCAAAGCACCGCTGCTCTCTGCTGGATTAAATTGTCACACTCCTGCTTCTCAATCGAGATGAAGTGCTTTTTCACATTGCCTTAGGATTGGATCGCATCTCGGTCTCTGATCCCCGAGGTGGAAAGTATATATATATACTAGCAGTATAGCCCGGCGTTGCTCGGGTGTAATGAAAGCTTTAAAACTAATCCATGGTCCTCTTTGGACGTTGGCACGAAAGACTAAAAAGCAATAGTTGTTCCCAGTTAAAGCGAAACCGTAGACTGAAAGAAAAATGAATGGATCTAAGTCAAATCTTGATTTCCTGGTATCGATATCGAATAAGTTTTTTTCGTCGTAAAATGAAATTTGAAAGAAAAATAAGTCCTCTGAGTAAATGGTATCATGGCTGAGCCTAAGAACTACAATTATACCTACTTAGAGCCAAACCCGAAGCAAAAACTAAAATAAAAAGGCTGAAAAAATACAGGCATACAGGCAGATAAACAGACACACAAACATCTTTGCCTTTTATATATATATATATATATATATATTGATTTTCTGCACTATTGTAAGAACTGCAACCTTGAAACTTCTGAATATCGTTTCTTATGTCTATGAGTATCAAATTTGATTAAAATCGGACCACTTCTTCTATAACCCGATTTTTTCGATTTTCGATAGCGGAGTTCGAATTTCAGTTGAATCCATTGTATTCACTTACGCACAAATACCCTTGGGAAAGGTATTAATCCGTCTCTTCCTTACAGTTATGGATTAAATAGCAGGACAGATTGGGTTCTATAGCCTTGGTCGGCAACCAGTCTACCACAGAAAGCAATGGCAACCTACTGCGGGATAATCTTCTGCCCAGTCAGTCATGTCTCTTTCGAAACATGATCGCCCAAGCGTGTATCACGTATGGCACTTAACTGTATCGGGGGTACCTCGACACAAAACCTAGCTAAGAACACTCGCAGACACTTATAGTACAAGTGTGTAAATTTTCAAGAAAACAGGTTCAGCCGTTTCGGAGTCTATAGGTAACAGACACACACACACACACACACACACAAAGTTCCATTTATAAATAAGTTTAGATATATTGTTTCAGACGGTCGTTCTTTCAAGCTGTACTTTCCCGATTGAATTTTTTAAAATCCATTTTATGGGATTCACGTGTATTTCCACACAGTTCACCCATATTTTGCACTCACACATGTACATACATAACCATACGCTACTTCTGTCTCGCGTGTTTCTTCATTCACGAAACACGCGGGCTTCACGTGATGTCCCTTTGCTTTACCGCGCGTTCGTGGGGCTTATAAAAAGCTGGGACACACGTATTAGCAAAAGAGTTCCGGTTCGAGTTCCAGTAAGGTAGCTGGCAGTTTGCTCAGCTGCCCGCGATAGCGCCATGCTATTGCGGAGTCATGTTTCTCACAGACACGAACTAATTGCAGGACGCAATTAGCTGTTATTTATTTCTTAAACACACATACGCACAATCACTCACATCTTCCAATTGGAACTTTCTTCAATTCAACTCAGCATCAGTATGTACATTACATTTTTTCCTTCTTTCAGGAACATTATTCAATTATTGACTTTATTTCATGTTTCTTAACGTTACAAGGGAAACAACGTTTCTTCCACTATTTGCACGCATAATCTCAATTATTGTCCATACATAATCGTTAATACACGGTCTTTATCGTCGTTTTCGTCCGTGTATTCATTGTTGTTTTACACAAGTGGTCATCGTCTTATTTCCAACATCAATTATCACTAGTCATCACATTATAAATATAAATTCGTTTGCGGAGTCCCGCACTCCGTAACAATTCCACCCCAAGAAAAGCTATAAAGCCACAAAAACTAAAAAAAATCCGAGGGAAAAAAAACCAAAAAAACAAAAAAAAAAAACCCCAGAAATTACAGAGATAGAAGTTGACAATATTGTATTTCATTTTTTGAAGATCAAAGTTGATTGGAAAGCAAGAAGACGAAAGAGAGTTCCGCAAACGAAAAGAGCAAGAAAAAACTGTTAACACAGAACATATGAATATATCCAGAAATTTCAACGGTAAAATGTTGCGACCTAGCTGCCAATCTAGTACTGCATTCAAATTCATAAAGTGGAGATACCAAAGAGGAAAGCTCATCAGAACGATTACCATGAACATGTTTATAAAAAGGGCACAGGGAAGCTATGTTATGGCTGTGAAAAAGTGACTGGAGGCGAGATGTCAGGTCAAGATCAATAACATTGCAGATTAGAGAATGTTAAGAATTTCTTCATCCAGTGAAGCACCGGACCAGACGTGACAGTAATATCCAATGCATGTACGAATGGTAGGTACATAAAGGGGCAAGATAAATTATAGCAAGAAATTTCTGGCACGTCAAAGTGAACCAACATTCTCAGTAGAACGTAAAGGGAAAACTTTAGCCTGAGAAGATGCATTGAATCATTCGCCTGAATGTTAGCATCAACCAAACTGATGGAAGATAAAACAAGCTTTCTAAAACGATTAAAAGAGAGCAGTTTCGTTTTGGAAGTGTGAAAACTAACAAGCCATTTCTTGTCCCAGTTAATAATAGATTGTACTATTTAGAGATCAGCTGCCAATTTGGCCTCATCGGACTGATCAGACTTACCTTTAAGGTAATTTTCTAAGCGCAGCTTAGATGTGGCACAAGGCCGAAAGTATAGGGCACCCAGTGAGATCGAACTCCCTAACGATTCTAACGAGACAAGCTTGCTAATCATTACACCACCCCGAGGTGCCCTAAAGATTTCCCATTAAGACTGGACTAAATAGGTGTATCTTCAGCAGAAATATCGAGTCGAGAACTGAGGACATCAGGAAGGTCGTTAATGAAAATTGAGAACAAAGTAGACCCGAGAATAGAGCTTTGAGGGGCCTTCTTTTTCAGCTTATAGTTCACAGGGACCATTTATTTTCTCTCCGGTCTTCCAAAACGTTCAGTGCCGCGGTTGATTGATGGATTGCTCTCTTCGATCCTGACCTGCTTTAACCCCACGTTGTGATTAGATTGATCGTAAGTGGACCAAGATTCGATTCGTCATTAGTATTCCCACCTCACACTGGATTGATCTAAACAAAGCGAAGACGTACAGTAATAAAATAAACACTCGAAGTAATATAAAGAAAAAATATATCACTATTTTTATATCGAGTATTGTATGTGCGTTGTGGTGCAGTGGATATAAACTCGGAACGACAAAATGGGGGTGTCGAGTTCGAATTCCAGTTGAATTCTTTGCATTCACTTACGCACGAATACCCTTGGGGAAATATATTAATTCGTCTCTTCCCTTCAGTTATGGGTTAAATAATAGGACAGATTGGGTTCTATAGCCTTGGCTGGCAACCATTTCATCGCAGAAAGCAATGGTAATTTACTGCCAGATAATCTTCTGTCCAGTCAGTCATGTCTCTTTCGAGACATGATCGCCCAAATCGTGTATGTCTCTTAAATGACAGACTATATACAGTGGTTGCTAGTAGCTGTTTACATGCAACATTTGGTTAAGCTGGTAAGGGTTGGCGTGTTTATTTGCCAATGAGTGGGAGAAGGCTAATGAGTCGATAGAAGGGTCAGACAGTTCTTTCAAGTTCTTTAAAACTTGATCTAGATAACAGAATTTCCGACAAGCAAGAAGCAGCAAGGCATTTATTGGAAAGCTTTTGAGATAACCCTATTCCAGGAGCACATTTCGTTAAAACTGTTGCAAGGATACCATTAAGACCTCGTGGTTTATGAGGATTCAGTTTAGACACGATAGCAGAAACCATGAATGGAGTTATATATACATAATACATACGATAAAGTGGAGCCGCATTTCTCGGTAGAAAGTCAGGCAAAGATGCTACAGATGAGTCAAAGATAAAATTGGGAGAGAGTTTACGGAAGAGAGGTTGAGAGAGTACGCGATTTTTTTTTTTTCTTAAATTAGTTGCGTCTGTTTTAATTCTGTTTCTTTAATTTTAATTAAAAATTAATTTTAATTTTAATTTTAATTTTAATTGTAACAGTCACAAGAGGATTGTGGGGGATGCAGAATTAAAAGTAACTCTTCTCTTCACTTTTTACAAAAATTCACAATTACGTGTGAAATTTAAATTTTTACGAATAAGAAAAAGATTGACACCGTACTGAAAAAAAAAAAAAAAAAAAAAAAAAGATGAAGCCAAACTCCGTGACTCGATGTTAAATTTATTTTCTAACCAATTCCTCACCAGAGTAGATAGACTAAACTATCGCCCGGTTCACACTCCACCCACGTCTATTGAACAGGTGAAGAGGCTCATCCCTTGTTCCCTGTTTAGGATGTGGTTTCTGGCTTTCTCTTTTCCAATCTTTTCACTTTTCTTTTTTTTTTCAATTGAAGTAGATAGACTAAACTATCGCCCGGTTCACACTCCACCCACGTCTATTGAACAGGTGAAGAGGCTCATCCCTTGTTCCCTGTTTAGGATGTGGTTTCTGGCTTTCTCTTTTCCAATCTTTTCTTTTTTTTTTCAATTGGAGTAGATAGACTAAACTATCGCCCGGTTCACACTCCACCCACGTCTATTGAACAGGTGAAGAGGCTCATCCCTTGTTTCCTGTTTAGGATGCAGTTTCCGGCTTTCTCTTTTCCAATCTTTTTACTCTTACGTAGCCCCCTGCGCATCAGTGGCGTTATAGCCTTGTTTGGGGTGATATGATTTAAAAAAAAAACAAAAAAAAAAAACAAATTAAAGTTTGTTTGTTTGTTTCGTTTTGTTTTGTTTTACGGCATATCAATCCAAACTTGGGTCATTTAGCGCCGAATCGAATTATTAAAATTCAAATAAAAACAATTTCAAGAAGTTTGTATAGTTAACAAATTAATATATATAACAAACCCATACATTTAACAAATTTATATGTTTGACACATTTTAAAATAAAATATTTTATAAAAATGTATATATTTAAGTTGGCTGTTTAGATTTTATGGTATACCAACCACCACGGGTTATCTGAAGCCAAATCCAGCCTTCATACACCATATGTATATGTATTACATATAGAAGATTTGCAAACGCACATTCGGTAGAACTAAGTTTTGGACCAATGAAAAAGCGATTTACGAAATTTGAGAGAAATTCACGAGTCAGTGCGAAAAAGTCATTTTGCTATAAAAGAGAGAAAGAAAGTCGAATCAATCAGTCAAATGAAAGCAAAAAAAGATGTGACGAAAGAAACTTCAAGCCACTGACCCGGACATAAGGTCCCATCACACATTCGTTCTCCTTCTCGTGTGATAATTTCCTTTATCTCTTCTTCCTTCTCACCATTCTCGCATTCAACAAGGAAGAAGACAACATACTTCAACTGACTCCTAAAAACTAACGTCCGATAAGTACAATTTTCTTTTATTGTTTTACTTTCCCTTTCTCGCTGGCCATAAAAAAAGGAAAGGAACACAGACTTTGTTAAACACATTCGTTACTTACAACTAGACTACTACAAGCACTGAATTGATTTAACTCCTTACTACATTTTCTCTTAGAACATTTAACTCCTACAAATTAATGTTATTTTGTTCTGTTAATAAAATTCTACTTAAACATACAAACAAAATATTCTTTCAACCTTCTGATGATATCAAATAATCCTTAAGTTGTAGGGAGTTTGGTTATGTTTGACACAAGGCCAATTTAATAAACATTCAACTAGCTCTCTACCACTTCAAGATTACTTTGATGTTTAAGCAGTAAAAAAGCCAAAATTTTCATTGTCCATAGTCTATGCCAATATAAACCTGCCGGAAGTTGGCCAAGACTGAATCATTCTGAGGCCTTAAGATTGCCCACCAGATGTACAAGCAGAGACATCTATCCATACGTATTATGGCACTGTAAACACCCAGATGTTATGCGACTGTTTGTCAAAGCAGCTCCTTTAAGCGCTATCAAAGATTACCACTATTGGAGTAGATAGTTTAGTCTATCGCCCGGTTCACACTCCACCCACGTCTATTGAACAGGTGTAGAGGCTCATCCCTTGTTTCCTGTTTAGGATGTGCTTTCCGGCTTTCTCTCTTTCTTACGTAGCTTCCAGCTCATCAGTAGCGATACCGCCTTGCTCGGGGTGATATGATTAAAAAAAAAATCGGGATGCACCAGCCAGAAAACCCGGTACCCTCATAATGAACAATCGCAGAAAATGTAGTAAGGAGTTAAATTAATCCAGTGCTTGTAGTAGTCTAGTTGTAAGTAACGAATGTGTTTAACAAAGTCTGTGTTCCTTTCCTTTTTGATGGCCAGCGAGAAAGGGAAAGTAAAACAATAAAAGAAAATTGCACTTATCGGACGTTAGTTTTTAGGAGTCAGTTGAAGTATGTTGTTGTTGTTGTCTTCTTCCTTGTTGAATGCGAGAATGGTGAGAAGGAAGAAGAGATAAAGGAAATTAGCACACGAGAAGGAGAACGAATGTGTGATGGGACCTTATGTCCGGGTCAGTGGCTTGAAGTTTCTTTCGTCACATCTTTTTTTTGCTTTCATTTGACTGATTGATTCGACTTTCTTTCTCTATTTTATAACAAAATGACTTTTTCGCACTGACTCGTGAATTTCTCTCAAATTTTGTAAATCGCTTTCTTTCATTGGTCCAAAAGTTAGTCAGATCAACAAAAAGTTAAAGAGAAAAGAACCGGTAAACAGCATCCTAGAAAGGTGTACGGGACGATAGGCAAAATTATATACTCCTATTAATTAAAGGAAGAAAGAATTAATTCCTTATGTCAGATGAGTCTCCAGAAAAAAAAAAACTGGACAATTGTTGATAGCATCTGTCTGTATACTGTAAGTCAAAAGGTCACTCTTTGAATTTCCAAAAATTGCCTAAAACTTGAAAGTCACAACTCTCCGCGGATTTTTCTTTTTTATCCTTACCATCCTTCTGTAGAACCACATTTTTGTTGCCTGGGGTCTTTTCTGTGAGGAGATTGTCCAACATTCACTGACATATTTTAGGACTAATATAACATAGTTTTAGCTATTTTTTCCTAATCTACTTTCCTGGTTAACGGTAATCTTAGTGATGGAGGATTTTCACTTTCTGGTAACCTTCTTTCTAAAAAATTGGATGACATGCAGTAATGGCTTAAATAGTTTCAGCTTCCTAGCTTAGTCGGAATTAACCGAAAGAAGAATTATTAAATCCAGAGAGTGTCCACAAACCTTTGGCTCATCGTATACGAGTGCAAAACCCCACATTAATAGCGAACTTGGTTCAATCCTATCAGCCTGGAGACGGAGTAAGCAACCAACTTAGAGTTCGGATCAAAGTATATTATTTGTCCTCCTGTAATTCCTTGATAAGAATTTTTCTTCAAACCTCATACACTGCTTTTAGAGAATCACAAGTAAATCAGTCAGTCAGTTAAGTGCCATACGTGATACACGCTTGGGCGATCATGTCTTGAAAGAGACATGATTGACTGAGCAGAAGATTATCCCGCAGTAGGTTGCCATTGCTTTCTGCGGTAGACTGGTTGCCGACCAAGGCTATAGAACCCAATCTGTTCTGCTATTTAACCCATAACTGGAAGGAAGAGACGGATTAATACCTTTCCCAAAGGTATTTGCGCGTAAGTGAATACAATGGATTCAACTGGAATTCGAACTCGGTTTCTCGTTCCGAGCCGATATCCACTGTACCACAACGCACATCCCGCAGTAGGTTGCCATTACTTTCTGCGGTAGACTGGTTGCCGACCAAGGCTATAGAACCCAATCTGTCCTACCCATAGCTGGAGGGAAGATGCAGATTAATACCTTTTCCAAAAGTATTTACGCGTAAGTGAATGCAATGAATACAACTGGACTTTGAACTCGGCTTCTCCGATTTCTCGTTCTGTGCCGATATTCACTGCACCACAACACACATCCGCACAAGTTAAGAACTGTACCAAATAACATAAAGCACATCACTTGAGGACTTTCAGCAGAAGAAACAACTAAAATGGATGTCACATGTAACTTGAAGAGAAAATGATGATATAATCATGATGCTGAAAATTCTAGGTTACTTCAAAATAAAAAGTTAGAAAGGGCCCCTCCCCTAATCGATACTGGAAAGAACGATGAGTTGAGAAACTTATTGACCGTTCGCAGTGAAGGAAGACTATTCCGTGAGGATTATAACCCAACAGCAACACCCCCACCTCATTGCACAAAAGGCGGAGTGTTCTGACACCGGAATGACAGTGGCAATAGAAGCTAGACACTTTTTTGTTCGTGGGCTTTTTTGTACGCGTATAGGCAACACACATGCAACCGACCATATGTTGTATCCTATCTCTGTAGGTGGAGTACAGGATAAAGACATACTATTTCTACGTATTATGAAATGGTTTTTATTTACTGGTTCACTGGAAGAAACGAACACGCGTCACAAAGGTAAATAAGATGATGTATCGGCGTTCGGTTGGATGTCATAACACTTAAAAAAGTAATAAAGATTCCAGATCGAAAAAAAAAAAATCTCGCGAGATATGCAGTCAACCGTTACAGAACGAAGTGAGATATCTCGTCAATTGTTCCAGAACTAAAAAAAGGTTTCTCGAGATATACAGTCAACCGTTCCAGAAATATCTCTTGAGAGATCTCGTCAGCCATTCCAGACTTAACTAGAATCTTCTCGGCTGTTCCAGATCTAAGGAAAGTCTCTCGAGATATCATCTCGGCCATTCCAGAACTAAGAAATATCTGACGAGATATCTATATTTATTACGATCACTGGGGTGTATCATTCTCATTGCATGTGCAATGCCACTTCTGGTAGCCATGTAGTTATCTACCTTTAACTTAATTCTTCTCAGTTATTTGTTCACCATTGCTGTAGCCTTACTTTGTCGGACTCTCTGCCTTCGGGCGGGGAGGAAACCAGACGAGGCTCCGACCAGACCTTAAGCAGGGTCTACAGGATATTTTTGGCTGAGCTTAAGGGCTCGGAATCCCCACTTTAATTGACTTTGTGTCGCATCCGCCCTAGTAGGGAAGTGGCAAATACTTATTTTTGTTGATAGATCTGATTCAGACTTTGGTACTGTAGCAGTGACTTGCCTCGGCGACCCAAACGGGCCAGAGTCGGGTGTATGTTTTGTAAGGGAGTGTGGTGACGGCGAATTGGCGAGCGTTGGTCAGATGGAGAATCGGACAGCACTTCGTGGTAAACAGAATTGGTGTCGCTTGTAGCCGTTTATATTTACTGTGCTGAGCGTGCATTGGCTGAATGGTAGCCAGGTCGAGTGCATAAAACGTGGTATACTCATTTTGAAGTGGTGGGGTCGTTGTTATTCGAGCCATCGTTCGCGTGAGAATAGCCTTTCGGAGATTAAGACAAATCTCCGAAAAGCTATTCTCACACAAATGATGGCTCGAATAACAACGACCCCCTACTTCAAAATGAACATACCACGTTTTATGCACTCGACCTGGCTACCACTCAGCCAATGAGCGCTCACCATGTGCTGAGACGTGTGAATTTGGCTTGCCTGTTTGGAATACTTTCCTGTGGTTGCTTTTTACCAACACTTTTTTTTTTGCAACAAAATACTAAAAAATAGTATGAAATACATCATTTCTTTTTAAAACCCTGGGGTGGCCTAATAATTATGGCCGGTAGTGTATGTGCATACATATTCATGTGCTTGTGAGTGGACGTGTATGTTTTTATGGTCACTCATTCCACCCAATGAACTTTTTCTTTCCTGCCGATGGTGTTTCTTACCTGAGATAAGACTAAAGATTTCTATTTTGGGTCATGTTACTGGACTTCCATTTCATTAAAAAAAATATATATTTATTCCAAGAAAATATTGATACCAAATGAAATGAATAAAGTGTGGTCTGATTAAATGAACTAATTTGTAGGGAAGTGGCAAATAGTTATTTTTGTCGATAGATCTGATTCAGACTTTGATACAATTTCAAGTGTAGATATATTCGTGGTTATCTTCGTTGGTTATCTTCGTTTAAATAAATGTGATTGCTGAAGTTGTCCGACCGGTTACCCGAGTTGAAAGCCATTAACATCTTACCCTTTGTGGATCTATGTTTCTCACCGTTGGGATGGGAAGAAAAGTTAATTAATGAGAATCTTTGCTGCGAGCTATACGCTCTCGAACTTATATTTGAAATAAAACTGAAAACGTAATTGTTGACTTTATCTAACGAATTCCAAAACGCACAAGAAATTTAATAAGCTATTGTTAAACTGTGACTGTGAGTGTCGTGTCTATCTCATTAGTTTCAGCAGTCACTGATTGTACGCATGCTAGTTCTTGGTGACGATAAACATTCATACTTACCAGAGTCAAAGCGTCCAAGATGTTTTGCTTGTTGGGCTGCTGTTTTGTAAGGGATACGTGCATAAATCCATGCTAGACAGTGCGTCATTTCGTCAGCTGCATCCTCTCCTCTCGCAAGTTTGGTCCAAGAAAAGTACATTCTTCGACCTTTGTTATTTTATGCTAATTGGAACGAGCCGGGGATTGATTGAGAACGAGGCCAACGCCGATGATTAGTGCGTCGGCAATGTTTTTAGTCAATAAAGGGAGCAGTGTTGTTGGGTCGTGTACTGGTATAGAGGTTCGTATTAAGTTACGACTGTTTATTTTTGTCTGGAAGCTGGACGCTAGCTTCGAACCTACCAATAGAGCCAGCGGTGTAATTACCAGTATCTACCGAAACGTGGGAGAATACACTGATTAACTACATTACTGTCACTCCGTAAATTTTGCCTTGAGTCAGAATTGGTTTATATTTATAGGAATCCCTACTGAAATGGGGCTGAGGTTATTGAAGTTGCCAAGAACAAAAAGAGCTATCACAATTTATATGCAAATTACAACACTATGGCCCTTACGACTACTTCTGATTATTAACCAATGAGGTGTTCTAACGGGATATTTTTTGGTAACCTTTATTTTGAGCTTGTTTGTGGGATGCAGTGTATGAATCAAGACCATAAAATTAGAATGTTCTGGAAAAAAATTGATTAAGTAGGAAAACTTATGACACACACACAAACACACACACGCACACTTACGCATTCACGCAATTGTATGTATTAAATTTTGTATGTAACCATTTTATATTTGAATAAATGTAAGCTGTTTGCTGAATGGTTCGAGCTAGCCAATCAGAATCAAGGTAAGTGAACTGCATTTTTACGCCAAATCGTAAGGATGTTTGAATACCTATATATACGATTTGCCGCACATTTTTCGCCAGTTGGCACCAGAATTTCTTATGCACGCATCATGTCAAATTTTAAGTCCAACTCACTCTCTCATACAAATTCATTTTTTGTACGACTCCAAAAATGAACGTTATTCATGAACACTCAGAACTGAACAATTCTTTTAGCAATAATATTCCTCACACGAATTTCTTATCACACTGATAAATCTTACGGCAAAAATGAACATTTCAGCTTACTTCAAAAGCTCTAACACATTTTCATGCAGTCCATGGAAGACACTTTCAAACAAACAAATTCAACATCTATGTAATGTTATTATTGTTTAATACACTTTATAGTTGCAATTGATGCTTTGTCAATTTCATTCCACTTTCCATTTGCTTGTTTAATGAATGATTTTCAACGCCTATAAAAATAATGGTGGTATGTAAGGATTTAGTTAGGAAGTTCCTTTGGGAAGTGACCTTGTGCCATGTAAAAATCCAAATCTAAATTAACCTTGCATAAAGTCCCCCATAAACTCACCTTTGGATTATTTTTCATCAATCAAAAGAACAGAAGTTGAAGACCGCGATAATTTGAAAAAAGAAGTTACCTTCGTGTGCCTACCGCCCTAAACAATGTCGCTGACCATTATTTATTTACTCCAGATCAGAATGGATAGTCAAACAAATGGGAAGAAGCAAAATTTAATTGGCATTTTATGATGAGCGCGAAAAAAGTTTTTATAGCGTGTGTGTGTGTGTGTGTGTGTGTGTGTGTGTGTGTGTGTGTGTGTGTGTGTGTTTTTGCTTGATTTGGCCTTTTAAGTTTGATAATTCACTGTAAGAGATGTTGATTTGTAAAAATCATGTAACCAAACTGTCCTTCTGTATGGCAGCGAATGTTGGACGATCTCTTCAAAAATGAAGGAGAGGACCGAGGCAGCAGAAATGTGGTTCTACAGAAGGATACCGTCGACCGAGCACATGAGCAACGACTATGTGTTGTAGAGAATGTAAACCAGAAGAAAACTTATACTTAGCATCAGATGGGGTTCCTGGGACACATGATGAGGAAGGAGGGTTTGGAGAATCTGATGCTCACAGGACGGATAGAGAGACAGAGGAAAGCAGCGCAAGACATATTTGATGGGCTAGAGCAAATGGGTAGCGCAGCGGGGTTTAGGAGAGATACCAAGAGAAAAAAAAATATTAAGAGCGACAAGGGACAGGGACAAATGGAAGTCCATGATCGCGGCACTTGAAAGAGAAGATAAGAGATGTGTGAAAATAAGAGCAGTCAAGATGATAGTAATGTGCATATGTCTGGTAAAAGGTTGATAGGAAGAGTTCGTGTACGTACTTAAGTGTAATAAATGCTGCAAATAAGTGAGTAGAAACCACGATATGTAAGAGCGGGGTGTAATTGTAGTCATTGATGTCTTTAATGTGACCGTTCAGTTAAATGTTCGTTTCCTTGTGTCTGACTTTACGAAATGTTCTTGAGAGAGAGAGAGAGAGAGAGAGAGAGAGAGAGAACGAACGAACTAAATCGCTTGTACTTAGGTCCAAGGGGAACGGCTAAGAGGCCCTCTGAATGAAAAAAAAAATACAAAATCCTCGTACTTATACTTTTGGAGGTCAAAAGTGGATTGTGATGATACCACCAACCGAGCAAACCGGATGTTGGCTCTATGCCGACCAGAAAGCTAATGAATAAAAAGTAGTCTTACGCAAGTGGCTCCGCGCAGATGTTCCGGTTGAAAAATAAAAATTAATCAAATATCAAATTACCATTTTTATTTATCAGCCAATGAGAAGCCCGGAACCAAATACAAGGTTGAAATGCGAAACGTCCAGCGTTTTGAGCCAGAAGAAAAATATAAAAGCCGTGATAAAAGGCACCCAGACAGGCAGGCACAAACAGAGGAGAAGAGTGTAATTAGTTTCTTCCTTGATCTAGGTCGAGCGGCTACTATGTTCGCCTCTTTCTTCCTCCCCTGTTCTCGAAGTACTAACTGGCCTTTTCTAAGACATTCCACAAACCAACTTGCTGACCTACTGCTCTTAGAAACGGCAACTTGATAATGAACATTAATCATACTACCAAGCTTTTTACCTTTCAGCGTTATATCTTCCTTGAACATTCTTTTATCTCTTTCAGATTATTATCCGCCATAAACTCTTTCTAACTTCGTTTGACCTTTATTCCAAGTATTGTTTTAATTGTAAAACATTAATTGAAATGTATATATGTATAAATGTTATTTTACACTCAAAATTGCCTTTCTTGAATTTATAATCATTTATGAATTATAGTGGGCTATCTTCCCACAAGGCCAAATTCCGTTAACATGCTACGGAATCCTGCTACCCCTCACTACAAATGAAATAAGAGAAGAGATACCCGCTATAGGATCACTTTCAAATATATTTTCTGCTTTCTGATTTGTTAATATGTGTATATTTCATTTAAATTGTTTTGCTAACCGGAAGATCTGCGCGGAGCCATACGTACAAAAGCTCAAACATGTCACTCCGTTCAAAATCGCTGAAGAGACAACTTCCTGTTCACCACAATGACTTGAGATGACGGCGGCGAGCCAAATCGTTACGAGAGTTTAAAGTTTTTCCACAATGGTTTTAGTTCTTAATTTCTTATCCCTAGACATGCTTCAAACTATTTTTGAAATACGAAAATGTTAGTTTTTATTTATCTATTTTTCCTACACAGTGGCGATTATGAAACCTTGAAAGGGGCCGACATTTTTTTGAGGAGGAGGAGGGGGGGGCAAACTCAGCCAGCCATTTCATTTTCCTACTACACCACTATCGTATACACAGCTTAGGAATTAATTTGAGTATAAGTATGTTACTTCACTAAATTAAACTTTTCATTCATAGTAGTAGAGGTTTTGTGGTGATACCGACCGAGCAAAAGCGACGGACCGGATGTTTGCTCTCTCACGACAAAAAGGAAAATGACCAAAAGTCGTCGTTGCGCATCCGGGTTCGCGCAGATGTTCCGGTTGAAAAATAAAAATTAATCAAATATTAAATTTCCATTTCGCGAGCCTACGCGAATTTTAGTTATCATCCAATAAGAAGCCCAGAATCAAATACAAATGTGACATCCCAAACGAGCTACTTTGATCCAAAAAGTAGATATAAAAAGCGGATACAGACAGACCCCAGCAGGCAGACTTCAAGGAGAAGAGTGTAATCAATATCCCCTTGACCTAAATCAAGTGGCTACTACGCTTGCCTCTTTCCTTCTCCCCTGTCTCAAAACTACTTACTGACCTAAGGAGCGACTACATCAAAGTACATTCTTCACTTACACGCTCCCCACATTCCTAAGCCTTAAATCTCTTTCAGCTTATTATTTGCCATGAACATTTTAACCTCTGTTGGACATATATTCAAGTATTACTTTAATTGTAAAAACATTAATTGATATGTGTATATATAAAAAATGTTATTTTTATACTCAAATTGCTTTTCTTGATTTTATAATCATTTTATGACTTATAGTGGGCTATCAACCACAAGGCCAAATTCCGTTAACCTGCAACAATATACAACTACCTTTCTCTAGAACGGACTCCCACTACAACCAGAAAAAGAATAGATAAGCAACCCACTATAGTTTAACCTATTCTTCTCTTTTCCCCTCTCAAGCTGTTGGAACACAAGAGAGATTAATTTCAAAATAAAATCAAAGGGTAACGTCAATACTAGCAGAACAGTGGGATTTGTCTGCTCTGATATTTTGAAAAATGAAAAAACGAAAAAACAAAAAAACAAAAACAAAAAAAAAAACGCAGAGTGAAAAGTGCTGAAGATCAGATCTTATCAAAATCAGAGACTGATCAGATCAGATCAGTTTCATAAGTTTTTGAAGTTTATAAAAGGCGGGGAGTGGCAACCGAGGGGCCAGCTAAAATTCCCCCGTAGAATCGCCACTGTTCCTACGCCGTACTTTGGTGCTTTTGGAATTGCTTTATAGTAAAACATTTTTAATGTCATCATTTAGTCTCGACTCTTCTTAGTCGTTTCGTCCTGGTAGTTTGTTACTTATTTTGAAAGCACTATGATCGTCTATGTCCTGAAGGGACAGGGCACATAGAAGAAGGTGATTCAAGCGTTTTGTAACAAATAACAACATTAAAAAGAGTATTCGTAACATTCTCGTTTCTACAGCCATTATCGTGTTGTCGCCGAACACTCAACAAACAAAAAACTCTTTTTATATTTAAAATCAAATTTTCATTTTAATTAGTCAATTAGTTTCCTAAATCCCTAGATTAATTACAAGGAGTTTCGGGGTTTAGTCATAATATTTGTGGGAATTGAAAACTGTTTTTTTGTTTGTTTGTTTACTGAAAATAAAATAGGAACCAAATTTACAAAACCAAACTGGATGTGTTTTTGTTTAATTTGAAAGAAAAAAATCTCTATCGCACGTTGCAGAAAATTTGAAAAAGCTAAGATGGAATTATAGGAATTAGGTAAAATTTTCAGTACCTATGAATGAAAGTACTGTACTGAATAAGTTATTTTAAAATAGAAAGTATAAATATTATTTTATTTTAAAGTAATGTAAAATAATTAAAATTGAATATATAAACGTTTTGATGGAAGAGGTTCGTTTTTATTAAGTTTGGGGTCTATAGGATACATTTTTTTTTATTAGAATAAGCAACAGGAAAACACAATAGAACATTCTCGATAAATTGGATCAAAACAGCAGTAGAATTTAGATTACATTTTTATATTTCTCAACCAATCAGCTAAAAACTTAGAATAAGAACATTCTAGAAAAATAGGCTTGGAAGTAAATTAACACAAAAATATTTAGGCCCCAAACAAAATAGTAAAATAATAAATCTGATTGGTCAGTAAATGTTTTCACACCCTAATGTTAGGAAGATTAGTTGATCCCCTATTAATGTATATAATACACACAGTTAGAAAGAAAAGTCAGTCATCAAGCAGTCACCAAGCAGGCCATTAAGTCCGCATGCCACCGTAGACTTTGCCGGCCATGTCATTTCTTCCATGCCAAAAGTTCGTGACCTCGCTCCAAGGACCTTAAAAAGAATAAACCGACGAACTTTCTTTGAGCAACGCGACATTGGCAGAGTCTGTAAATAAGCCTTTCCTACTTACATTTGCGTTTCAGTTGGCGACAAATTAGGGGTTTGTTTACATCCGCTTGTTTACTTCCGGTTAGGAAAGTAATGCGCTTGTTGTTTTTGGTACAAAATTTCAGCAGAAAGTTGAGTGTTTTTAGAAAAAAAGCGCATTACTTCCCTAACCGGAAGTAAACAGGCGGATGTAAACGGGCCAGATTTCAATACTCTACGTAGTCCGCCATTCTGCAGTCAATTACATGACTTCATGAGAGTTACGGGAGAGAAAACGTGCGAGATATAGTTCGTTTTCTTAATGGACATTCAAAGCAAAAAAGGAAAGTTTCTTCACTAACACTTGATTTGAGTTCGGCATATACATTTGCACACAGATAATACTATTTTGGATAAGTTTGAAGTTTGAATCTAAATTGGAAAGAAAAAACACCCCACCCCTATCACGTCTATGAAAACCTAGATACAGGATCAAAGTAAATACATGAATTAGGTCCACTAACAGCAGACATAACCCAATTCAATGATAGCCAACCATAAAAATGACCACTCAACATCGCCCCCTTAGAAATCCTAACCAAAAGATATACCCAACCGATAAAAAGATAAAACATACTTTCCAACAGATAATACCATTAATCAACAATTTCACACTTACACACCAAATTCCTCAAAAGTCTAACGATCAAAACGAGACATTCACTTAATTACCAATAACCCCAAACAACCCCCATGACAACAACGAACCAAATATAAACAAAGAATGATTCCAAACCTTTATTTCACCCGAAGAACTGTTTAAATCCAAACACTGAAACAAACATATGATTGTAGGGAAGAGGACATATATAGAAGAAATTATGTACATGTTCTAAAACATAATTTATAATAAATATTCACTGCTCTATACATCATATATCGAGTACTATTTTAAATTAAAGTTTTGGACAGAAAAAATTTTTCTTTTTTCTCTCCTCTTTCTATACTCACTCGGATATATATATATATATATATATATATATATATACTATAGTCATCCGCAGACAGATCTGTTTCGCTGTATTACAGCTATCAGTACGGCTTAGACTCTGGTCGCTTCCTAACCCAGAGTTGAAACTCGACTGAATTGGCGTCAGTCGGCGATTCTACCCCTAGGCCACGAGCGTCCAGTAGAAGAAGGCAGGTTTTTTAGCGTGTATAAACACGCCCAATAGCTAGAGTGCTCCAATTCATAATCGAATGAGCGGTGCGTAAATGCCGGAGTAGCTACTGTTTACAAAGACTACTATTCTCCCAGAGTGCTCAATCAGGGTGTGAGAGCGTAAATACTATAGTATATATATATATATATATATATATATATATATATATATGTTTTTGATGAAGGACCGAGGACGGTCTTAAATATCAATGTAATAATAGAAATAAACAAATACTGTCAAAAAATTATATTTTTAAACTTAAAACTTTCTAGTAGTTTTTCATTATATATATATATATATATATATATATAGTGTATCGAGGCAGCAAGTAATTTTCTAAACATACGCTGTTAAATATAAGAGACAATGAATGTCTATGATGTTTAATCATGAGCCGTTCTAAACGTCGTATTTTTGCTTTAATTTCAGTTGAAAATAAAGACAAAAATTCTCCAACATTTGGATAATTATTTATTGGTTTTCTTCTAAGCTTTCGGCTCACATGAGCCATCTTCAGAGAGTTTGTTTGGACTGAAATATTATAACATCCACCATCACCGACGATTTTGTGTTGACATAAAACTCCGCTTGGCAACGGCAATAGTTACCAAAAATAATAAACGCAGTTCTTAAATTTGCGATGCGGTTTTATGACGTCACACCGCGGGATAGCGCGAAATGACACCAAAACCATGTAGTCAAATGCAGTGTAATATGTTATTTCCTGTTTTAAAGTTGATTTTATTGAGTGTTGGTTGTTTTGATTTGATGTACATGGCCTCCAATATCTGCAGGTTCCTCTTACTGTGTGTATGAGTAAGGATCACCGTATTGTTGACCAAAATCTGTCTGATATTACCTACATGTTTATGTTTTTCAGAGAAATGTTGTTTAATAGTACTCTGATCAGAAAGATGACATGTAAGTCTATGGGAAAGCGTGGTTGTAGTAAAACCAATATATGTACTAGGTTTTTATTAGTATCAGAGATGCAATCTCTGAATGGGCATGTAAATTGGTACACTACATTGTTTTTTTTGTAGAGAATTTAGTTTAGTGCTTGTTGGGTTATTATAGACTATGAGATCAATTGTCTTAAGCTTTTTATAATTTTTACAGATTCTCCATTCCGTAAAACCTAAGAATCAAATAATTGCATCTTTGGATGTCCAAAACTTATTCACAAATGTTCCCGTCCATGAAACAATTGTCATCATTAATATTGATTGAGGGGAGAGTAGCATGATTGTATACATCACGGATAATGATACTACATTTTTTTTTTTTACCTCGTTTAATAACTCGATTACAAATGGAATATATATATATATATATACACACACAAAAAAAAATGTAGATACATGAGATAATATACGAAACTTCTAGTTTGACATGTTTCGCCGATTAGTCGGTGTTAGAAAAGTAATCTTATTTCAGCAATTTGTAAAGAAAAATCCCTCTCTGGTGACGCCGATTCATAGGAGAAACATATCAAAACAGAAGTTTTCTATAAATTGTTCACGGCAATTATTCTAGTGATCTTTCCTCTTTGGAATCTAGAATTTATGAATTTAAGCGCAGTACTAGATTGGCGGCAAGGTCTCATTTTTTCAATCGAAATCGCTAAATGTAACCGTAAATTAAATTCGAACATTTTCTTCTCTTACACTTTTCGCTGGCAGAAGTTTCTTCAAGCTTCTTACTTTTCAATTGACTTTGCATATCAAAATTTAAATGCAATGTCAATCATTATCTTCTGTATTTTTAATTCCTGATCGTTTATTATTTCTATCAGATTCTTTCGCAGTAGGTAGCCACTTGTGTCTTAGCGACTTTATTGCCTTGTTTGCAGTAAAAGCACTAAAAAAATGTGTTTCTTCAACATTCCATTGGTTTCTCATTCAAACTTTATAAATATGCAAAATGAAGACATTATTATAAAAGGGAGCTAATTCCACTACAATTTCTAGAGTGCTCTCCCTTGAATGTTCATTTATTTTGTCTGCAGAACAGATTCTTCCTCCCTAGCTGACTTAATCTTGAAGCATGCCAACTACTTAATTACTGACCAATGAACTTTTTTTTTTCAATTGGAGTAGATTGACTAAACTATCGCCCGGTTCACACTCCACCCACGTCTATTGAACAGGTGTAGAGGCTAATCTCTTGTTCCCTGTTTAGGATGTGGTTTCTGACTTTCTCTTTTCTAATCTTTTCACTCTTCTTTTTTTTCTTTTGTGGTTTCTGACTTTCTCTTTTCTAATCTTTTCACTCTTCTTTTTTTTCTTTTGTGGTTTCTGACTTTCTCTTTTCTAATCTTTTCACTCTTCTTTTTTTTCTTTTGTGGTTTCTGACTTTCTCTTTTCTAATCTTTTCACTCTTCTTTTTTTTCTTTTTTTTTTCAATTGGAGTAGATAGACTAAACTATCGCCCGGTTCACACTCCACCCACGTCTATTGAACAGGTGAAGAGGCTCATCCCTCGTTCCCTGTTTAGGATGTGGTTTCCGGCTTTCTCTTTTCCAATCTTTTCACTCCTATGTAGCCCCCTGCACATCAGTGGCATTACCGCCTTGCTCGGGGTGATATGATAAAAAAAAAAAGAAAAACGTCCAGTTCATTTGGGATTTATTGTCATATACCCATCTGCATAAGTTCCTCCAAAGCAATAAATACATTGACACATCAGCCCAGGAAGAAGAGATCGCGTGTATTCCATAAATGGTGGGGGGCCTGAAACATACAGGTGTATTAGCAGAGGTCCTCAGAGACGCAAAAAAGAAAACCAAGGTTACCTAGTAGTCCTGTTGCGGAGTTTGGGGATCGATAAACAATATTTAAATATCAGAATTAATTTATTTTAGGTTCCGTGCAAAACTCTACAAACATTTACGTTTTTTTGTTCATGGCACAATGTCAATATTCAATATAATTTAATGACGCTATTTGTAGATTTGGTGCTAAAGTTCGTTTATTTTTTTTTTAAACAATAACACATTATACAAAGAATACAAAATGAATGCTTTCGAAAGGATTATATATGTATTGGAATTTTTTAAAAAAGTGTCCAAGTGAAGGTTGAAAGAATATGTAGAAAAATGAATTTAAATAATTCAGTTCAAAGTGAATATTTGTTAGGTTAAATGTTCATGAATGATTTGTTTAATCAATACAATCCAAAATAATTTTGGCTTTCTTCATAAATCTAAATCTAATCTAAACTTATTTATAAATGGAACTTTGTGTGTGTGTGTCCGTTACCTATAGACTCCGAAACGGCTGAACCGATTTTCTTGAAAATTTACACAGTTGTACTATAAGCGTCTGCGAGTGTTCTTAGCTAGATTTTGTATCGAGGTACCCACCGATAAATATCGAAAATCGAAAAATCGTGTTATAGAAGGAATGGTCCGATTTTATTTAAATTTGATACACTCATAGACAAACACATAAGAAACAATATTCAGAAGTTTCAAGGTTGCAGTTCTTACAATAGTGCAGAAAATCGATAATATATATATATATATATATATAAAAGGCAAGATGTTTGTGTGTGTGTCTGTTTATCTGCCTGTATGTCTGTATTTTTTTCAGCCCTTTTATTTTAGTTTTTGCTTCGGGTTTGGCTCTAAGTAGGTATAATTGTAGTTCTTAGTCTCAGCCATGATACCATTTACTCAGAGGACTTATTTAGCCTTCAAAATTCAGTTTACGACGAAAAAAACTTATTTGATATCGATACCAGAAAATCAAAATTTGACTTACATCCATTCATTTTTCTTTCAGTCTACGGTTTCGCTTTAACTGGGAACAACTATTGCTTTTTTTAGTCTTTCGTGCCAACGTCCAAAGAGTGTGGTCTCCAGGACCATGGATTAGTTTTAAAGTTTTCATTACACCCGAGCAACGCCGGGCTATACTGCTAGTTAGAAATATGGAGAAATGTATGCAAAGTTATTTACCTCGGGTTTAAGTTTTGTGTTCGTTCAAGGGTTTCTTGCGTATTTTTACATTGAAGATTCTTTGGATGCAGGATTTGCTGTGTATCATTCGTAAGATTTGCTTGCTGAGATAGAATTTTGAGAATATGTTAATTATTTATTAACCTGTTGAGTTTCGTTGAGGGAGTTGAAAAACGGCCGTAGAACAAAAATTATTTTTCTTAGGTTCGAATAGGACTAAAAAGTTCAAGCTGCCTGCTCCTTCGTATTCGGAATTCTCACTGAGGGTCCTTGTTTCGCGCTGTATGACGAATGAAGTAGTAGACGGTTTGTTTTTCTGTCCGTTATATGATGAATGGAATTGAATGGACGGTATCCGCTTTCTCGCCTTTAACTGCTTCTGGCCGCACGTGGGTCTTGCTTAAATACCAAAGTCATGTGACAAACGTCTTAGGCTCTCGCCTGACGACGCTATGACACTGTCAGTCTCTGCCTTCGGGTAGAGGGCGCTCTCTGCTTCCGAGCAGAGAGCACTAACCCAGTCGTGGTTCTGCCGAAGGGTAGAACCACGACTCGGTAAAAATAGACAGACATTTTTTTGGCCCGGCTATATGGCCGGGAATACCCACTATAAAATGACCATGTGTCACATCTGGCTAAGTGTGGGAAGGCTAGTAAATACACCAAAGTCATGTGACTGGCTGGATGGAAATCTGGCGCAATTTTTAAGCTAAATGCGTTGCGTAGGCATATATATATATATATATATATTGACTAATCAGTGCTGGTTTTTCTTGTTTGATCTAATTAGCGTTTAGATTTTACAAGCCTTTTAATATTACGTGCTATTGAAAAATTGTAGCCAATGGTACGATGTTAAAATTGTCGTGCACCAGGGTCCTACAGTCTCATTAATTGATGCTTGTTGAATTTATATAGAATACACGTCTCCTGGCATTATTTCCCTGTAACAATTATTGTAGACTCGAATGCGAGTTCAGGTAAAAATAATGTAGTAATAAAAACAATATAAAACAAACAACAATGGATGTATTAGCAAAAGTATTACAATTACTATGAACGAATAAAGCATTTAAAGACTAATTTGATAAATCGTTTAAATTAGAGAATGTGTATCTGAAGGTTGAGTAGGTCTACGTGGTAGACACATGTGGAAGAATACAAAAGTCACGAGAGAAAATTAAGACATTGAATATGAACATGCTCTAATTGGGGTAGGGGCACTTTTTTCCTTCTATCTTATAGCCAGAGTCGTAATAATGGAAAGAAAACGAGTAAGAATATCATTGCCTATTTATAGGATTAAGGTGCATCTCCTAGTGACTTTTTTTTTTTTTAGGAAAGTCAAATGGGATAATGCACAAAATACATACAGATCAATTCCACATGTTTGTCAAAGAAACTTTAGAACGACACCATTTTTCAAAAGTGGTATGCAGTCTCATTATTACAACATTCGTAAGAGAAAAAATTCACAACACACGAAACAGATTGTTCGCATCTAAAGACGCCCAACACCTCTCTCGCGACCAAACTTAAGAGATAAGACATCTGTTTCATTTCCTCTCATGGTACTTTGTTATGCCATATAACGAAGTTATCTACTTTTTTATCACATACAAATCTTATCACACCTACACACACACACACACACACACACACACACACACACATAAATAAATCAATATTAATATGTATATGGTTATGTCTTTAAGGCTGTCACAATGCGTTGAGTAAAATAAAGGAAGTTAAAGAAGTTTTTGGGTATTACCTATTTATTAAAGATTAATATTTCGAGATTAAATTCTCATCTTCAGATTGGCAGAGAAGCGTGTGTCTGTCCGAGTGTGTTCTTGGCCTTTTAAAGAATGTTCATTCCTGGCTGGCTGTCTGCTGCTGCCATTAATTTTACTGTGTGTTTATGTGTGTGTGTGTGTGTGTGTGTGTTTATGGTATATATGTGTGATTTATAGTTAGGGCTTTTTTTGGTCTGATGATATCAGTCTGCTTATATGCGTGGTTTATCTAAGTGTGACTTAACCTTTGGTTTGACTTTTGACCGGGTTGGAGAGGATCTATTTAATTATTGTTGTTTTATCTATCTGCTTTATCTGGTGATGTGTGCGTGTTTATGTGAGTGTAGTTCTTGCACGTTATTCTACTTTATTTTGTACGTGTGTGTGCGCAGTGTGCTATAGGCACCTCCTCTACTTTGCGGGGGGGGGGGATAGCATCGCCTAAAATTATTTGTTTATTTATTTATTTTATTATCCTATACGATTGTTGTTATTATTTATTATCCTCTCTGATAAACAGTATAAGGAAAAAAGGGCAATTTTATTTTATTCCTTCAACAAGCGTTCACTTCTTTATTGGTTTTATTCCTTGAACACGAAATTATCTCTTCTGGTAAGTGACCCCAACAAAAGTGACAAGATCAACCACTTCAGATTCGTACAGAGAAGGTATAACTAGTCGTACTATTTCGGTCGTCCTCTTCACCTTGGCTATGAATACATTGGTAAAAGCGGCAGAAGTAGAATGTCACTGACCCTTGTCAATGTCAGGAACCCGTCTATTACCAATAAGGACATGGAGTGAGTCCCAATAAAAATTAAAAAATATTAAAATAAGAAGTTTGCGCTTCCCTTTAAAACTTATCTCCAAATGAATAAGGAACAAAGAAAATAATTGCAACGTTCAAAACATTTCAGAGAGTGCTCAAAATAAAAATAGAACAATGAATATTATTATACGTTAGAACATGTACAAACTACTACAAAATTGTACACTTTGTTTCGACATTAAAAGAACAATGCCTCATCAGGCAGTTAATAATAATAATGGTAATAAATAATGATGGTTATTCCCACCATTATTAACTACCTGATGAGACATTGTTCCTCCAATGTCGAAACAAAATATACAAATTTGTAGTAGTTTGTACATGTTCTAAAGTATATATATATATATATATAAGAACAAAAGTGCGAGAAACCTGAACGTTTTATTTAAAATGTAAATTTATTGTTATCATTATTAATATTACTCACTTTTTGTATGATACATTAAGTTTCCATAGGAGTATTTGTGTCGCTACACGTGTTTCGAGTCGAAAGTTGACTCTTTAGACGAGCAAACTTGTGACTTTACATATCGAGATCCGTTCGTTTTTCTGATGGACAAAGTATCGTGTGTGTGTGTGTGTGTGTATATATATATATATATATATATATATATATATAGAGAGAGAGAGAGAGAGAGAGATAAGTGGTGAGCAGGTCAGAAATTCATGTGCGTGCGTGTTTTTTTTTTCTACATTCGCACGTTAAGTCTCTTCCGTCACCTTTTTTTTTTTTTTTTTTTTTTTTACACTAACATGTGAAAGTTGATTTCGTCTTTATACTTCAAAATTGTTTTCAGCGATTTTGATTCAGTTCTATTCTACGAGTCATCTAGTTCTTTTTGTTATTTTCGGCATACTATTTTTTGCAATGGTTCGCGATTTTTTTTGTTTTTTGATCGCATTTGAATTTAGTGTGTCTCTGTATGTGTCTTAGGTTTTTCATGTTTTTTTAGGGAAGGCTTGTATTTTTTATAAATATTTCTTCCTACATCATGAGTGTGTCATAATATGCATTTTGATAGATAAGCATTACTCTGAATTTACCTCCACTACATTCGTGTAAATGTTGGGAAACATACAATTTCCTGTTATTCGCTAGTTTAATTTTACTTCTGTGCAGGGCTACTCTTTTATTTAGGCCTTGTGTTGCCCCCACCCACGTGTATTTTTGCGCATTCATCGCCTTTTAGAGCATAAATTACGTTTTTAGAATTGCAGCTCAGATTTGTTTTTATTTCGAATGTAGATGTTTTCTCGAACTTGAAGTGTTTTTTGTATTACCCCACATATTTTTTTGTTGCATTTTGTGACCCTCTGTGTTGTCTGTTGCTCGAATTTTGATGAGGTTAGTATTTTTTTTTAATTTTTGGATTGGAGTTTGTTGTTAATTATTTTAGTTGTTTTTAAGATTTCCTTTATTTTATCATTTTTGTTGAGTGTCTTTTTTTTTGTTGCTGTGTCTTTTTATCTTTCTAAACAATTCAGGGTTGCTTTTGTTGTGTGTGAAGACATATGAGAATGTTTTCTTTTTAATGTTTTTTTTATACCGGAGAGATTCTAATGTCTTCGGCCAGTTAGAAACCCTTGTTTATTGGTGGGATGGGGGTATATGTGGTGATACCGAGCAAAGCGAGGGACCGGATGTTTGCACTCTCAGGACCAGAAAGAAAATGAACAAAACTAGTCTGTGCGCATCCGGCTCCACGCACATCAAATGAACAAAACTAGTCTGTGCGCATCCGGCTCCACGCACATCAAATGAACAAAACTAGTCTGTGCGCATCCGGCTCCACGCACATGTTCCGGCAGAAAAGCAAAAATTAATTAAATATCAAATTCCAGTTCGCGAGCCTACGCGAATTTTATTTATCACCCAATAGGAAGCCGAGAATTAAATACGAGTGTGAATTCCCAAATGAGCTGCTGGGACTCACAAAGACGAAATAAAAAGCCGACACAGAAAGCATCGCTAGAGTTGAAAAAGTGCGAGCGTAATTAGCACATCCCTTGACCTCGTCAAGCGATTCACTATGCTCGCCTGGCCTTTCCCTCCCATCTTCTTCGCTGCCGCTGAGCTACTTACAGACCAAAGGAGCGGAAACATCAAAGACATTCCTAACTGACAACGCTCCCACATACATACGCACAAACTCTCTTTTCAGCATTTATTGCTATGAACATTTTAACGTCCTTTTGAACCCATCCTAAAATCATTATTTTTATTTGTAAGAACCGTAATTAATATTTGTGTATATATAAAATGTTGTTTCTATACTCAATTTGGTTTTTTATATTTTATAACCCCTTTTATAACTTATACTGGGCTATCTGCTAACGAGGCCAAATTCAGTTAATCTGTTTCAACTCACAACTACTCTTCACTAGAACGGATGACCCACTATATATCCTCGTATTTGTAGGGTTTTTCGTAGTTCTTCTAGGCGTATTTCACGAAGAGTTTCGTCAGCTACTACTGTGCAAACTCGTCGTGCTAGGGAGTAAGGGATTGATTTTAGATAACTTTTAGGGTGGTGACTCTTGAAATGGTGGTATTATTGGGTGTCTGTGCGTTTATGGTAAATGTCTGAGATGTAATTGTTTTTGTGAGTATGTCTAGGAATGACAATTCATTATAGCTATATGCTATTGTGAACTTAATTTTGGGGTGCAGGGTTGGGGACAGATTGTATAGTTTATCCCCATGTGGATCCCCAAAAGATCATCTATATCTCTCTTCCATGATTTAGTGAGTTCTAGTTTTATTTCTTCCCATATTTATATCCTATTTGGTTGTATAGGCTTTTTTTTCTAGATATGCTAGTGTGAGTGTTGCATATGTCGGTGCCATTTTATCTCTATTGTGGTACCTGTTGTTTGAATACATATCTCAACCTACTAGAAGGCAACTCTCAAATAAAAAGAGAAAGAAGAAAAGACTGAACCCGGTCCAAAACACCAAAAAATTTGCATAATTAACGGTAAAATACCAAAAATCAGGGAAGCTCCACGTATAACTCTCATTAAAAAATAAAATCAAAAGAAGACCGGAAAATAAAATAATTTAGCCAATTAACAACTGATACAAATAGACTTTTTGATGATTAGCCGAAACCAAAGTTCCCGCCTCAAATTTTAAGCCTATTAAAAAAGGATATAAGCCTAACATTCAAAGAGAAAGAACGTTACCGCGTAGAAACCAGTCACGTGACGCGTGAAGAAGCACTTAAGAGGTCATCTGCTATAGGCCGAGAAAATTGACATCGACCTAATTTCTGAGATTACTACTATCTATATTTAGTTGTCCCTCCCACTAAGGGCCACATGTGACACATGGTCAGTTATAAGTGAGGTTTCCGGGCTATATGGCCCGGCCCCAAAATGTCTATCTATTTTTGCCCAGTCGTGATTCTACCCTTCAGCGGAACCACGACTGGGTTATTGCTCTCTGCTCGGAAGCAGAGAGCGCCCTCTACCCGAAGGCAGAGAGCTGGTAGTGTCGCAGTTGCAGAGGCAAATGCCAACTGACATTACCGCCAACAACCAACTTCAAACTACCGAAACGGATATTTCTCCAGACTGCTACCAATATTCGCCTTATTAACGAACTTTTGCTACGTCGAATACCAAAAAACTCACTCATCACGCTAAAGAAAATAAGTACAAATATGTTATTTTAAACCCTTGAGTTAGTTCATTTAATATTCAAAATTTCTGATAAAATAATTATTCCACCGCCTATTCACACTAGAAACGTTTAGATGTGAACATATCACGGGCTAATACTGAGGATTTAACACTAATGGTGACAACGTCATCAGTCATTGGTGAGAGATGGTTGTTAAGAAGACTCGAAAAAGTTATTACTTGAACCAGAAACCATTTCACCCCAAGCAAGGCAGTTTTACTGCCACTGTTGCGCAGGGGGTTACATAAGGGGAAGTTATGAGAAAAAGGGGTAGGTTATAAGGGGTGTCAGGAAAAGGGTAATAGAAGGATGAGAATACTGGTGTGATGGTGGTGGTGGTGGTGGGGTGGATGGAGAAAAAACTTGAGAGAAAGGATGCGAGTTAGTGAGATAGGAGATGACTATTGACTTTACATTTAAATTATTGGAGATTGTAGCTGTTAGAGTAGAAATTGCGGTTACATTTTATCGGCTTCACTGTAAAAGTGTGGAACCTAGATGCTAGTCTAGTAGCTCGAGTAAATTCGTACATGGGGGCACCGGTGAGCTAAGTTCACTGGAACAGAAGCCGTGAAAGTATTTCTAGAAGAGACACAGGGAAGCCACATCACGCCGGTGGGAGAGTGACTGCAGCCTAGTGGAGATAGATCACATTACAGATTCTCCATTGGATTCTGTCAATAACCCCAAGGTGAATAGCAGGGGCACCCGACCAGATGTGGCAGCATTATTCAACACACGGGTGGATGGTAGATTTATATATCTGTAAGATGGATTCAGACGGGGAAAAAAACTTCCTGGCCCTACACAGTGAACCGACCTTCTTAGTAGATTTACCTATATATATATATATATATGTCATTCCACATGAGGTTTGCTGACAGAGTTAGGCCAAGGAGGCGCAGTGTTTTGCTCTCAGGGAGGTTAAGAGAAATCAAGGTCATTAGTTATGAAAAAGCTTTTAAATGTCATGTCATTGAAAAATTCCAGTTTACGATGTTAGGAATCACAACATTAAAACAGAAACCTGTCAAAAGTTCAGTAAAATTTTCAGCAAAAGCATGAAAACGCAGCCAAACAATCGACGAACTATAGCTGAATTATCAAGTCGATTTAAGGCACGGATATAACAACATGTAGTACTGCCCTGTGTTTTGTGGCCATTATGAAGTCCCCATAACAACCGTGGAAAACAGAGAGAACGATTAACAAAATCCTTAGAAGATGGTTGGAATTTCTAAAAAGCCTGCACAGTATAGCGTCATATGGGACGATTTACAGCCGTGAGTGAGGCGCTTCTGGCCTAGTGCGTGGGCATCTCTGTCGCGCAGTTTTCGAGCAAAATTCACGCGAGTGTAATTTTATTGTCATTATTAATATTACTTGCTTTTTTTATGATATATTAAGTATCCATAATGGTATTTGTGTCGCTACATGTGTTTTAAGTCTAAAGTTGACTCTCTTTAATCGAATAAGCTTGTGACTTTACATATCGAGATCAGTTTGTTTTTCTGATGGCCAAAGTATCGTGTATATATATAGAGAGAGATAAGTGGTGAGCAGGTCAGTAAATTCATATGCATGCGTGTTTTTGTTTTTACACTCGTACGTTAAGTCTCTTCCGTCACCTTCGTTGGTCATAAATTATTTCTTTTACAGACTGCTACCAATATCCGCCTTATTAACGGACTTTTTTTTGCTACGAATGGTCTCATCAAAGCATAATAGCAACTTATTTTGGCCAGCCGCCTCTAAAGCGAAGTTGGACGTGAAACCACCCACACTCGAAGAAATAAGATGCAGAGTCAACAAGAATAGGAATAAATCTACACCTGGCCCTAATAGAATGCCTTTCCTTCAATATAAAAATGTTCTACACTTCTTAAATGGCTACAAATTAACTTAAAGTCGGCATGGAAAAAAACTACCATATCAATCAACAGTGGAGGATAGCTGATGGGGTTTACATACCCGAAGAAAATAATTCCAAGGATATCAGCCTAATTCGGTCAATTTACTTTAATGTAGATATTTTTCGCAGTAATGCCTTCTCGATAACGAGTATATCGATACTTCAGTACAGAAGAGTGGTGTTCCAAGAATAAATTGTTGTTTAGAACATGGAAACATGATCAGGGAAAATATTCAAAAAGCGAAAACTAAAAGAAAAATTGGATGTCATTTAGTTGGATTTGGCTTATGCCTACGAATCAGCACCTAACCAAATTAAACAATTATCATTACAAATGTACCATATTCCAGAAGAAATATCTAAAATGCTAGGAACTTATTCTGATGGTTTCTTGATGCGTTTCACTACAAAAGACTATACGACTAATTGGAGTAGACTTGAAGTTGGAATGAGATGTACTGTGTCACCCATACTTTTCGTTCTAGCAATGCAGCTGATTCTCAAGCCGACAAACAACGGTATTTACCCCCCTCCACGCAAGGTTAGATGTGACACAAGGTCATTTTAAAGTGGGTCTTCCCGGCCATATAGCAGGGCCAAAGAATGTCTGTCTATTTTTCCCCGCAGTCGTGATTCTACCCTTCGGCGGAACCACGACTGGGTTAGTGCTCTCTGCTTCCGAGCAGAGAGCGCCCTCTACCCGAAAGCAGAGAGCTGACAGTGTCATAGTAACAGCGGCAAATAAACAACAAGGCTGATATTGAGCTTGTCAAATCCCACTAGTGAAGGCGTTCATGGATGACACTACAATCCTCTCAACCAAAGTAAGTTCAACTCGCAAGATTTTAAGCTTGATGGACGACCTGATAATTTGGTGTAGAAGGAAATTTAAACTAAACAAGTCCAGAAGTCTTTCTCTTAGTAAAGGAAAATTGAATTAAAACACAAGTTTTGTAGTAGGTGGTCAAAGGATCCCTACCGTATAAAAGAAAAAAAAAATCGGTGAAAAGGTCAGAATGGTGGTATGATCAATCCTTAAAAGATATCAACCAAGTGAAAGAAACATTCGGATCATTACAAAAAGATCACCATAAGATAGATCTTTGTCCTCATAAAAAAAAAGTACAAAATATGGTGCTGAGAGCATGTACTCATTCCAATACTACTATGGCTCCTACTTGTATACGAATGTGGAACAAATACAGTTGAGTCAATGGAAAAAAAAGATAAATTTATTCGAAAATAGTTGGGTTTACCTCAAGGTTTGTCTGTTGTTGCATTGTACTGCAGACAAACAAAGCTAAAGTTGATATTTAAATCAATTGTGTGGACCTGGGTATGACGGTAAACTGCATCCGGCAGCAAGGCCTCTGATTTCGAGGTTGCAAGGAGCATGGAACCACCTCTTAATTGCTGTTGTTCCCAGGTCCACTCTGACCTGGAGTGGTAGCACCTGTTAGGGTCCCAGCTATGCGCAAATAGTTACCCCCCCCCAAACTGGGGACAAAACACTATGAAAGTATAAAAATACCCTATATATATATATGTGTGTGTGTGTGTGTGTGTATATATAAAACTAGACTTTTATAGAAAATATTCATTTTTGAAGGAAACATTATTACCATAACACATTTTTGAAGGAAAAAAAATATTCTCAGCAAAACATTTTTGAATACAAAACTAGAAGACATTTTTAGTATTCTAAAATAAAATAAAGAATAAAAACAAAATTTTCATTAAAATCTGATTAAATCAACCTTTCCACTATAACCGAACATTATAAAATAAAAATACCTTAAAATCCCACCTTTTTGGCATTAAATAACCCACAGAGGTTGATATGCTGTTAAACAAAACTCAAACTCAAAGTAAATCAATTGTGGAGTCTGAATCAGAGAAAAATCAGACTTCAAATGATGTTGGATGATTCCAAAGATAAAGTAGTAAAAGCATTCAATCCTACATTAAAAACGGGAGAATATGGAACGTTAGAGAGACGATAACAAGCGCTAAAGACAATCTTGCTTTCACTGAAGTCATAGGATACACCCGAGCAGGGAAACAAAGATTAAGACTAAATGAAAGGCAGTGATGGTCGAAAACTTCTGGTAAAGATCATCAAGATAGGGTCATCCAAAACGTAAAGTACGAAGACTATGTGGTGATACCGACCGAACAAAAGCGATGAACCGGATGTGTGCTCTCTCACAACTAAAAAGCAAATGAATAAAAATCATCGTGCGCATCCGAGTTCGCGCAGATGTTCCGGTTGAAAAATAAAAATTAGTCAAACATCAAATTACCATTTTTTATTTACCAGCCAATGAGAAGCCCGGAATCAAATACAAGGATGAAAGTCGAAACTAGCTGCGTTTGATCCAAAATGCCGATGTACAAAGCGAAGACATAGACGCTTCGCCAGACAGAAGGACGAAAGGAGAAGTGTGTAATTAGTTTCTCCCTTGACCTATGTCGAGCGGCTACTATGTTGACCTCTTCCTTTCTCCCTGTTCTCAAAAAGTACTAACCGACCTTTTCAAAGACATTCCACATACCAACTTGCTGACTCGCTGACCTGGGAATCGGCAACTTCAAAATGAACATCAATCCCACTACTAAGCCTTTTACCCTTTCAGCATTATATCTTCAATGAACATTCTTTTATCCCTTTCAGCTCGTTATTATTTTGCCATGAACTCTCTCTAACTTTCGTTGAACTTTTATTTCAAGTATTACTTTATTTGTAAAACATTAATTGAAATGTATATATATATATATATATATGTAAATGTTATTTTATACTCTAATTGCCTTTCTTGAATTTATAATCATTTTACAAATTATAGTGGGCTATCTTCCCACAAGGCCAAATTCCGTTAACTTGCTACGGAATCCTACTACAACTAGAAAAGGAATAAGAGATACCTGCTATAACTATAATACAAAACTCGTAAAAGGAGTACAACAATCCTAACAAGGTCATTGGACAAAGTGGGAGGAGGCTGTGCAGAAATCTATCAATTGGAAGGACATTTGGCTCCACTCAAGTTGAGTTTTTTTAATACGTTCCACATATGACCAGCTATGATCTAAGAACAAGAGCGATCCAACTTGTCCCCTATGTAAGGAAAATCCACAAACATTAGAACATGTTCTTAGTTCCTGTCAAACAGATCTTGTCAATGGAATATATATCTGGACGCATAACGTTTTAGATGAGCTAGTCAAACCACAACGCACATCAATTAGGATGTGCGTTGTGGTACAGTGGATATCGGCTAGGAACGAGAAACCGGGGAGCCGAGTTCGAATTCCAGTTGAATCCATTGTATTCACTTGCGCGCAAATACCCTTGGGAAAGGTATTAATCCGTCTCTTCCTTCCAGTTATGGGTTAAATAACAGGACAGATTGGGTTCTATAGACTTGGTCGGCAACCAGTCTACCGCAGAGAGCAATGGCAACCTACTACGGGATAATCTTCTGCCCAGTCAGTTCTGTCTTTTTCGAGATATGATCGCCCAAAGCGTGCCAGTCAGTTATGTCTTTTTCGAGATATGATCGCCCAAAGCGTGTATCACGTATGTCACTTAACTGACTGACTGAATATAATACTTGGAAGCATAATAAAAACTTCTACTGGGCATAAAGTTGGGGATCGGTTTTCTATTGTTATGAAGTAATGAACTGATCTACCACTAATTACTACTTAATAATATAATACATCTCTTCTCCCTCCAGCTATGAGTCAAATAAGGGGACAAATTGGGTTCTATAGCCTTGGTCGGCAACTAGTCTACCGCAGAAAGCAATGGCAACCTATTGCGGGATAATCTTCTGCCCAGTCAGTCATGTCTCTTTCAAGACATGATCGCCCAAGCGTGTATCACGTATGGCACTTAACTGACTGACTGAGTCAAAATTATGTAGAAATATGATTTATAATTCAACCCAGAAGTTTGTTGCAGAGTGAAAACTATACGTCGGCTCAAAGCAAACAAACAAATATCTAGCTATACCCGGGCAAAATCTCCTTAGTTCTGGTGGCATTTGAGAGACATTCCTGGTTGGTGTAATGATTACCCCAAAATAGGTAAGAGTCTGCGACCAGATATTGTTGTTCTATCAAGGATGATCTAAAACATCATTCTGGTAGAATTAACAGTACCATATAAAAACCGGATAGAACAAAGCCACGAATATAAAACTAATATGAAAATTTAAAATCAGAGCTGGTAAAGGAAGAGTATAGTGTAATTACGGTCATATCACGTTGACTACACCGGTTCTCGCTCGATCACCGAAGTTAAGCAACGTTGAATCAAAGTCCGTCTGCCGACCAACGCTTTGCATTCGTGAGCATCTGGCATTCCCAAGCGGCCACCCATCTAAGTACTGACCAGGCTCAACGTTGCAAAAAAAAAAAAAAAAAAAAAAAAAAAAAAATACGGGGGGTGCGGTCGTACAAGCTCGCCCTAATTTGTACTTAGGGTTTTGTACCATGGCCACACCATTCTCAAACTGCGCCAGAATATTTCTGAATTCAAATTTAGAAGGATTAACTTCTCTAAAAGGTACAGCACTATAGTTTAGCCGCTGATACTTCAGTCGGTCTATCTTTATCGGAATGTTCCTCGCCTGTGGCTAAATCCTCAAATTCAGCAATTCGACTGTTTATAGCCAATCGAAATTTGATTTTTCCGATCGATGACGAATCCACAATACTCTATATTCCCATCCGACTTGACACAGAGCGCGCATTTTTTCGTTTAATTAGCTGATTTCTCTGTCTTTCTCTTATTGTAGAGGTTTCTTGTTAGAGAGAACCTTTAGCGATTTCATTGCTGTGACATCTTCATAGTTAAATTAATTTCTTCAACCAGGCAATTTCATATATATATATATATATATATATTGCACACCTTTTAATTTTGTAAAAGTTTTTTTTTTTTATCTCGAAAGGGTTATATTTCAATAAGAATATAAATAGTGATATTCGGTTTAAAGTTTGCCACTTTTTTGAAAGCTGATTTAGTTGATTTGAGAGCACTCTTTGAAAATTCAATAAAAGGGCATTTAGTTGAACAACTTGGGTTGATAACTTAAGTTATTTTTATTCTAGTTTTGATGCCACGTATAAAAATACGGAGAGTTAAATGATTGTTGAGCTGAAAAAAATAAAAAATTGAGAGATTTTAATGAAAATTTATTGTAAATCTCGAGTTTGACGCCATTTGTAAAGAGTACGACGTGTTAAATTATTACTAAGTTGAGAATAAATCAGCCACCTTTCTAAAATAGGTAATGACAATAGTAAAAATACTGTAAGCTAAACTTCGCACATCAAATATTGCGAAATAAATTTCACATCTCCAATATTGCAAAACACAAATAAAGTGGCAACAACCATTGATCTATAACATTACAAAATCCATCCAAACCTTGTAAAATTAATATAATTCGTAAAACATTACAAATTTCTGTCGATTAAATAATGCAAAATTAGATTCTTCATTAAATATTGAAAAAAAAAATGTGCTGAATAATCACATCATTCATGTTGAAGAATAATGCTGAAAGAAGATTAAATAATAACAAGAGAAATGTACAATTGGAATATTCAATGTTCATATTGCATTTCAACACGAGTCGAAATTAAAAGTTTGAAGTAGGCTACATTCACATGACTTAAGTGATTAAAACGCTTTTACGTTACCTTAACAGTCACCACAGCGAGCGAAAGAAAACACGTCCATTGGGATCACTTGCTGTTGGTCAAGAGGACGAAGAGTTGTTTCGTCGGCGGGAAAAATGTGATAATAAGAGTCGTGCTCTCTGATTGGTCCCTAAATGGCGAGAGGGTCCAATCAGAGTTAGTGGTGTAACAGACTATTGAAAAGAGGCGTGTGAGTAGGAAAGGTTTTTCTTATAGATTGATTAGCTTTTTGTGGCCATTTTCATCATATATGTAATTTTTTTTAATTCAAAATCTTCCAAAAATAAAATATACTTTTCTGAAACTTTATTTGAGGAATAATAGCTGATTTAAAGTATAATTAATCTGATCTAAAATAAGTTTTATTTACTTTAAGTTAAAAAAAAAGCAGAAAAACGTATTTTAAAACGAACAGTATTGTATGTTGTGTTGTTGCATGTTATTACAGTAAAGCCCTTGTTTTATTAATAAACTTTATTAATATGTTTGTACATTAACAGTGATAAACAGTACGTGTGTACCGAACCATGCTCAATATTTATTATGTAAAAGAATATAGAAATGTAGCACATGGCCGAAAAAGAGGTGGATTGAGGTCGGTCGACACTATCTATCCTGTACCTAGATAATCACATTCACGACCCAATCACTCATTACAGTTGGGACATTTACCACAAAAACTCGCCCGTCATCTAACAATCCTACATATACCATAGTACCACATTCACCGGGAACCTAAAAAAGGGTAACAAAACCAATGCCATAAAAATTTAATTTGTATACAATATAATACAAAAATAAATTATGTACAGGATCATTGGTCTTACGGACCATTCCTTGGTTCAGTGACCTTTCACAGCCTAGAAAAGTCTTCTATCGTGGGTTAGTGGAGGGCGTCGCGAAGGATTCATTATGTGCTTCGCTTGTCGGAGGATGAGTTTCGTTCGTTCTGGTTTTGGGCGCCAGGTATCGATTATCCCAGCAACTCTGAGTTTTCGCTTACCTGACGATTGGTTCGGAATTGGTTGCCTCTCAATGACAAGGCCTTCATATGGGGCCTAGTGCATTTGACAGATTGTGAACGCTGCAACCTTGGTTTGGAAGAAACGGCTTCGCACGTCTTCTACCATTGTTCGCGGGTCCGGGTCGGCGAGTTGACTGCTCGTATCGCGCCGCGGGAGTTCGTGCTCAGTGACCGTGCATTTGCCTGTGATAATGTGTCGCCCCTGTTCTCTGGGATGAAGCGTATGGTGTTTCTGTCGCTGCTGACCACTGCTCGAATGGTAATTTGGACGATGCGAAAGAAGGAAGTCTTACGAGGTCAGCGTCTTTCACATCAGGATCTGATCTGATATTTTGAACACCAGCTCAAAATGAAGATTAGAACTGATTGGAAACGTTTGACTTCGATAGCCTTCAGCAAAAGGTGGGTAAATGAGGCGAGCCTGGTTCGTGTGAACGGAGCTAGCCTTGATTTTCTCTTTTAGATCAACCAGTTGCATCGGGGTGGATTCCTTTGGAACCCTCCCCTGGTTAAGGTAGTTCTCTCTTGTGTACCTAGTTAATGTGAATGAATGGGTTTCTAGCCTGTACCCGGCTCTCTCTTTTGTTATGATCAAAGTTGAGATTCCAAACCTCCCCAGTTTGCTTCGGCTTCCCTTTATCTCGGCTGGGTCAGCCTTTGATTTCACCATTCCATTAATTATTTTATCCACTCCCCGCTCGCTTAGCGAGTGTGCTTCTTGATTTCGCCGCTTGGCGAAATACAGCAGCCACTCTTTTTGTGGGATGGACGGGTCTTACTAACATTGTTTATTTTAGTTTAAAAATTATGTTGTATTTTAGTTCGTTTTTGGGTTCATCCCCACCATCATTTCATTTTTTATTAAATGTTTTAAAGCATATTATATTATTGTATATAAATGCATTTTTATTGTCATGGGTTTGTTCCCCCTTTTTTAGGTGCCCCTTGTAAATATGTAGTATTGTGGTGTGTGAAGAATTGGGAGGTTATGGATGGGTTCTTGTGGTGAATGTGCTAATTGTAATGAGTGAATGAGTCGTGATAGTGTTTAGCTAGGTATAGGATAGCTAGTGAGGACCACCCTCTGCCCATCCCCTTTTCGGCCTTGTGCCACAATTTGTATTATTTTAATGCAAATAAATCTTGTACCAGATCATGCTCGAACGAGAAGTGCCGAAGTATTCTTTTTTATTCCTACGCTAGGAGGTTACATTTGTTAGGCGTAGGGGAATATAATATTGTTACAAGTAGTAGTGATTCACGTAACTTTCAACAAGCACTTGTCAACTACTGATAAGCTATGTAGACGATTTGTTAAAAGTTTTAACAGATACCTTAAAACATAATTTAAGAAAATGACAGGTGAACACTTTTTTTTATATAATTTGTGAGTATTCAGTAATTTTTAAAATGCTGGAAATATCTAAACTTATTTATAAATGGAACTCTGTGTGTGTGTGTGTGTGTGTGTGTGTGTGTGTGTGTGTGTGTGTGTGTGTGTCTCCGTCCGTTACGTATAGACTCCGAAACGGCTGAACCGATTTTCTTGAAAATTTACACAGTTGTACTATAAACGTCTGCGAGTGTTCTTAGCTAGGTTTTGTGTCGAGGTACCCCCGATAAATATCGACAATCGAAAAAATCGGATTATAGAAGGAGTGGTCCGATTTTAATCAAATTTGATACACTCATAGACAAAGACATAAGAAACGATATTCAGAAATTTCAAGGTTGCAGTTCTTAAAATAGTGCAGAAAATTGATTATATATATATATATATATATATATATATATATATATATATATATATATAAAAGGCAAGATGTTTGTGTGTGTGTGTGTCTGTTTATCTGTCTGTATGTCTATATTTTTTTCAGCTCTTTTATTTTAGTTTTTTCTTCGGGTTTGGCTCTAAGTAGGTATAATTGTAGTTCTTAGTCTCAGCCATGATACCATTTAATAAGAGGACTTATTTAGCCTTCAAAATTCAGTTTACGACGAAAAAAGACTTATTTGATATCGATATCAGGAAATCAAAATTTGACTTACATCCATTCATTTTTCTTTCAGTCTACGGTTTCGTTTTAACTGTAAACAACCATTGCTTTTTAGTCTTTCGTGCCAACGTCCAAAGAGTCTGAGCTCCAGGACCATGGTTTAGTTTTAAAGCTTTCATTACACCCGAGCAACGCCGGGCTATACTGCTAATATATATATATATATATATATATATATATATATATATAGAGAGAGAGAGAGAGAGAGAGAGCGAGATAGATAGATAGATAGATAGATTAGATGCGATTAGTAAATTGTCGCAATTATTTTATTATTTCAAATATTCTTTAGGCTGAGTCTGAGCTCCAGTACCATGGATTAGTTTTAAAGATTTCATTACACTCGAGCAACGCCGGGCTATACTGCTAGTATATATATATATATAGACTAAACTATCGCCCGGTTCACACTCCACCCACGTCTATTGAACAGGTGTAGAGGCTCATTCCTTGTTCCCTGTTTAGGATGTGGTTTCCGGTTTTTTCTCTTCTTCAATCTTACTCTTACGTAGGCCCCTGCGCATCAGTGGCGTTACCGCCTTGCTTGGGGTGATATGATTAAAATATATATATATATATATATATATATATATATATATATATATATATATATATATATATTAGGTGCGATTGTTAAATTGTCGCAATTATTTTATTATTTCAAATATTCTTTAGGCTGAGTCTGAGCTCCAGGACCATGGATTAGTTTTAAAGCTTTCATTACACCCGAACAACGCCGGACTATACTGCTAGTTCTCCATAATCTAATTTTAGGAATGCTGACTTTAAATTTACTATAGTCATCAATCAAATTTTCTGACTATGTCGTGTATAGTAGTAATTCATACTTTCAAAATGGGTTCGTTTTATAAACATAAAAAATGAACTAAACATTATTTTTAAAATCTCGCTGGGTGATTTGTATTAAACTTTACAGTTTTCGATTAGTAAATATAATCTTCATTTAATAACTTAACAGTTTAAAGCTGACAACGTTTTGAAGAATTTGAAAAAGATTTTTGAATTTTTATAAATTATTATAATTAAAAAAAATGGAAATAAATCTTCTTTAAATTTATTATTCATCAATTTTTATCCCCTTCAGACTATAATTTATTTAGTATATATTATTTTTTAAAGCAATTAAAGTTTACCTAATAGTACATAATATCATATCTTTATAGCATTTTTTTATTTACTATTCAGAGAAAATTTTCGGAAAAAGTGTGAATTTAAAAAAAAGTTTGATGAGAGAATTTAATTTCTTGAAATAACATTTGAGGGAGGGTTAAAAGATGAAAAAATACAATAATTTTGTAAAAGCGATAATTTAAAAAATAAATTTATTTTTGAATAAGCCCTGAAAGTTTCATTAAAATCAGATTATTTGATTTTTGCAAGAATTTCAATTAATGTATTAACATAACTCCAATAAACAATTAAATTAGAGATATTAAAGAAGCCTACCCTTTTTTATGTTAATGACCAGAAAAAATCGAACTTCTTTTTGCTCTTTTTGTCACCCACTACCAGCTCAGAGATAAGACATTCGCTGCTGAATGACTTCAGGCGTAGGAAGCTAATTTCGGCCTATTTACTTCCTTTACTGAAAATTCTTTGCAGAAATTACTACGCGATTTTTTTTCGGAACTTAATTTCAACAGATAGTTGCGTGTATTTTTCCTTTTTTTTGTTGGTAATTAATTTAAGAAAGTCGCGTGTACTTCATTTGAAAAGAAAGTTAACTTTCAAACGTATGAAAATAAGTGATAATTGTGTAGTTTTACTTAATTTTTTCTGACGAAAGTTAACTTTCAAATATATGAAAATAAGTGATAAGTGTCGTTTAATTAACCTTCAAATATGTTGCGTGTATTTTTTTCCTTTATTTTTTGGTACTTAATTTCAGAAGAAAGTTAACTTTCAAATGTATGAAAATAATTGATAAGTGTAGTTTTACTTAACCTTCAAATATATGAAAATATTTTTGCGTGTTTATAAGGATTTTTTAATATAACCAAAATTAACTTCAAAGACATTTATTGAATTATTTTAAATGTTTTTTACGTTATTTTTTCTTTTTATCGAGTCGTTGGTGGTACCATCAAAGAACGATTATTTTTAATTCTTTGGTGAAAAGGAATTAAGATGCTTAGAGTTATCGCCCTTGTTGTAATTTACTTCCCTTCACAGTCATGGCGGCCTTACGAAGGTTACGAAGTAAGTATTTATATAATAATAGACCATTAATGAATTATTACTTTTATGTAAAAGCATGAACTTTTATAATATGTATAAACTTATTTCGAAATATTGTAAAATGTTAAAGATGTATGAAGTTTGGTACGTTTTATAGCTGTTATTTTTATGCTTTTTCATTTTTTGGCAAGGACGAGAAGGGGGACAATTTTTGTCTCCTTTCGACATCAACTGGATTTGAAATTAACATTAGCTCAAGTCCCAGGGCCATTCCCCAAGTTGTAATTCTCTTTCAGTAGGGAGCTAAGTCATTTCCAGCCGAAAGTGGCAAGAGGGCTTGTGCAATTTTTCCATGGTATTGCCGGTAAAACCGCCCCGACCTTCTTGTATCACATTCCACTTCCAGTATCCACGTGAGTGCGCTGAAAAAAATTAATTTGTTTTTATTTTTATTTTGTTCAAATTTCTTTATTCTACTGTTAGGTACCTCTACTGATTTGCTAATAAAAATTTAGCTAGGTGCCGACACTAAATCGCAAAAAAAAAACAGCATAGTATAAATTTTAAATAAAAAAAAAGGACCCCAAACTTAATAAAAACGAACTTTTCCATCAAAATGTTTAAGAGGAAACGAAACATCAAAGTATTTAAAAAAAAATTTTATCCCTTCTAACACGTTCGAAATTCTGGTAAAAAATCTTGTTTTTATTTGAGTTAGCGGGAAACCAAATCGTTTCGAGAGTTACGTTTTCCATTGTAAAACTTTTTCAAAACGTAACTCACTTTTTCCGTTGACCAACACATTAATTTGGAAATTCTTGCAAAAATCAAATAATTGTCGGATAATCAAACTTTAGGACTTTTACAAATGAATGAAATTATTTTTAAAATCATTATTTTTAAAAAATCTTGGTAAGAATATTTTTTTATTTTTATATCTGTTACTCACTCTCCACGTAAAATTCATGAAATTTAAAAAAAATTAAGTTCTGTAGGCAAAAATTGTTTTAAACGCAGGACTCATTGGTAATGTAATGTAAAATCATATATTACTTTTCAAAACCATTTAGCAATTTTTATCAAAAATCTGTTCTTAAATAGTAAAGTAAAAAATACAATAAAACTTTGACATTTATTTAATTAGATAAACTTTTAATTGCTTCATAAATTTTAGACATTTATAGTCACTTAGTGTATTTTTCGATTAATAATGAAATTTCAAAAGAATTGTTTTCATTTGTTTTTTTAATTATAGTAATTAATTAATAAAAGCTAAAAAGATATTTTTTTAAATATTTCCACTTGTAGATGTTAAGTTACATAGTGAAGAAGACTATATTTAATTACTAATCGAAAATCGAAAAGTTTAATACAAATCATTTATTTAGCCATTGTATTTTTAAAAATAATTTTCAATGTTTTTTTGTTTTTTTGCGTGTGTGCACTTAGTTTTTTTTTTTTTTGTATAGTAATTTTTGTGTGTAAATTAAAAGGTCATTTTTGTTTCAGGGTTACTCTCCTTTACCGAAAAAAAAAAAATTGTAAAATTATGGCACTTGTGATCGCTATATGCTTAAATTATCTTGATCTGTCAACACATTTCAATTACAGTGGGTAGGTTAGGAAGGTCAACTGTGTTTAAAAATAGTTTTATTCTAAATTTCATGCTATAAGTAATACTTGTGTAAATCAGATTAATTTAACTTTAAATTTGCTAATTTTCCAAAAATAATGTATCACAGATGTATATTTTATTTTTGCAAGAATTTTACAACCGAAAATTAACTTTTCTTTACAAATGTGTTGAAAAAATGGCCAAAAAATTAAAAAACAAGATAAAATTTTTGTATTCCAATCAATGTAATTTCTGTTTGAAATACACCAGAATATTTTGCTCAATGGAATTAGTAAATTTAATGATTTAGTTTTTAATTAAGAATAAAATAAAAGTTTCAAGAAAACTTTTTTTATTTTTATAAATTCGGTTTAAAAGTCAGTTATCGAAAATGAGTTTAGGTACCTTGTTTTATTATATGTGAATGATTATCATTTCTGTCCTTTTTGTATTTGGTGTCTTTGACACGTCTCTTTTATAAACCATTGTGCTATTCATGTAAATGTTCAGGTTATAAAGAGTTTTTCTTCCATGCATATGTTTACTAGCAGTATAGCTTGGCGTTGCTCGGGTGTAATGAAAGCTTTAAAACTAATCCATGGTCCTGGAGCTCAGACTCAGCCTAAATAATATTTGAAATAATAAATTAATTGCAACAATTTACCTATTGGAAGTTGGCATGAAAGACTAAAAAGCAATAGTTGTTTCAAGTTAAAGTGAAACCGTAGACTGAAAGAAAAATAAATGGATGTAAGTCAAATTTTATTTCCTGGTCTTGATATCAAATTTTTTGCACTATTGTAAGAACTGCAACCTGGAAACTTCTGAATATCGTTTCTTATGTCTTTGTCTATGAGTGTATCAAATTTGATTAAAATTGGACCACTCCTTCTATAACCCGATTTTTTTCGATTTTCGATATTTATCAGGAGTACCTCAACACAAAACCTAGCTAAAAACACTCGCAGACACTTTACAACTGAACTGATTTACAACTGTAAGTCGGTTCAGCCGTTTCGGAGTCTATAGGTAACGGATACACACAGACACACACACACACACACAGACAAAGTTCCATTTATAAATAAGTTTAGATTCATGTAAATATAGCATATTTGTTCTACTGTGTGTGCCCAGTGAAATGTAGCATCAGGTTGCTATTTGTGCTATGTTATATTATGTTCCTGGTATTTAAGTGTGCGAATTGTACTCTCAAATTAATTGCTTGGTTTTTCATATTCTTTTCGTGAAGATTATTTAAGGCATTTCTTCCTTTGGCTGGTTGGTGTGTTGATTGAATCTCTGATGGCATGCCAGGAATGCCATGTGCTAGGTGGCTGAAAGGTGGACCAACTAAAGAGGCTATGCACATGCTTACTGTTTTTTTTTTATATTTACTTAATGCCTACACATTTCTGATTTGATTTTGGTAGGAGTGTCAGTCATTGGTTAATTTTTGCATGACATCAATCAACCACATAAGCTATGTCCAGGTTAATGTCTGGGTTACCAAAAATATGGAAAAATTGAAAGAGGAAAAGGATGTATATGTTGAGAGAGAGGGTTTCTCTGTTACTATTAGTAAAGAGGAAAGGGTATATTTCAAAACATTTTTCAATTACTAATGAAATTTTAAAAGAATTGTTGTTTTTTTTTTTCAATTATAATAATTTATAAAGTTTCAAAAATATTTTTTAAAATAGTTCAAATATTTGATGCAGTTAGATTTGCTAATTTTTTAAAAAATAGTGTGTCACAGATATATATTTTATTTTTGCAAGATTTTTAAAATGGAAAATTAATTTTTGTTTACCAATGTGTCGCTCACTCAAAAATGGCAGCAAAATTCTAAAATTGAAAAAAAATCTCAAACTTTTATATTCCAATAATATAATTTCTGTTTGAAATAAACTAGAGAGTATTTTGCTTACTGGAAATAGTAAATTTAATCATTTAGCTTTCAATTAAAACTAAAATAAAAGTTTCATGAAAACTTTTTCATTTTTCAAAATTCAGTTTAAAAGTTAGAGATCGAAAATGACTGGCGGCACCTATTATTGACTGAGGAAAAAGATTTTTGATAAATAATGAAATTTTAAAAGAATCGTTTTAATTTTCTTTCTTTTTTAATTATAATAATTTATAAAATTTAAAAAAATTCTACAAAGCCTTGTAGCAGTTGTGTTATTAAGTTAAGACTATATTTACTAATTGAAAAGTTTAATACAAATTGTCACACCATAGTATTTTTTAGTATTTTTTAAATAATTTTTTAAAACTTTGTTTTTGTGTATTTGAAGTTTTTTTTAATTATGGTAATTTTCTGTGTTAGATTAAAAGGTCATGTGTTTGACTATTTCTTCCTCTAATTGGAATAAGATTTGAACAATTATGTCAATTCTGGTCAACCATATTTAGCCAGATCTCAACATCTGGCTGTCATCATACATCAATCACTGATGGCAAAGGTCAGAAAGACCAACACTCCATGACTAAGAAATAGTTTTATTCTAAATTTTATGCTACAAATAATACTTGTTAAATCAGATTAATTTAACTTTAAATTTGATAATTTTTTAAAAATAACATGTCACAGATGTATTTTATTTTTGCAAGAGTTTTAAAACCAAGAATTAACTTTAGTTTACAAATTTGTCGATCACTCAAAAATGTCTGAAAAATCTTTTAAAAATCTCAAGATCTTAGATTCTAATCAATATCATTTGTTTGAAATACACCAGAGTATTTTGCTTGCTGAAAATAGTAAATTTAATCATTTAGTTAACACTAAAATAAAAGTTTCAAGAAAACTTATTTTTAAAAATTTAATTTAAAAAGTTAGGTATCAAAAATGTGTGGAGGTACATAGTGTAAATTATTATTTATTTATATATATATATATATAATATATATTTATATATTATATCAGACAAATATATATATATATATATATATTATATCAGACAAATATATATATATATATATTTATTTATATATATATATATATATATTATATCAGACAAATATATATATATATATATTTATTTATATATATATATAATATATATTTATATATTATATCAGACAAATATATATATATATATATTTATTTATATATATATATATATATATATATATATCAGACAAATATATATATATATATTTATTTATATATATATATATATATATTTATATATATATCAGACAAATATATATATATATATATTTATTTATATATATATATAATATATATTTATATATATATCAGACAAATATATATATATATATATTTATTTATATATATATATAATATATATTTATATATTATATCAGACAAATATATATATATATATATTTATTTATATATATATATATATATATATATATATATATATATATATATATTTATTTATATATTTATATATATATATATATATATTTATATATATATATATTTATTTATATATATATATATTTATATATATATATTATATAAAAATATATATATATATATTTCAGACAAACATATATATATATATTTATATATATATATATATATATCATATAAATATATATATATATAAAATATATATATATATATATATATATATATTTATTTATTTATTTATTATATAGTAAATTATTATGCTATACTGTTTTAACAATGTAATCAACTTATCAAACTGAACTGTCTCTGATTCAAAGTGATACCTTTATACGATTTGTTTTTTTTTCTTACCCCCTCATCCTCAAAGCAACATATATTTACTTCTTGTGCATCAAGATTTGCATTATGAATCTAAATTAACCTTTTGCTATTCTGTATGTGACGTCTTTTGCTATACAAAATATTTATTCCACCATTGAAGGTGATTCTGATCTCTGAACAATAGTGTTGTAACCTGATATATTCCGAAAAGGAATACAGTTGAAAATGATCAGTTAAAGAAAGTTTTGAAATACCATTAATTGTATGTAAAGGTCATAAATTTCTTTTAGTTTTACATTTATCCTTGTCTTTAAAAAAATCTTGTCTTTATGTTGAGGTCACATGACCCATATAGTTTTTCATGTGCCCTTCCCATTTTATCCCTTTTTTTTCTCTTGTTTTACAGGTGTTATATTCCAACCACTGATGATACAAGTGCGTCATCGGAGAAGCATAGATGTACGGAAGCCTCCCCCTGGGCCCCTTCTCCGTCGTATGTTACAGGAGATCTCAGCTCCTATTGAAATGAAAACTATCAAACCAATAGGTGAACACTGTCAAACGATGAGGCAGCAAAGATCCTTGTTAGGCGGTGTAAGAAGAGTTTTTTGGTGATTTTTTTTTTTTTTTTTTTTGTGATAATTGGTCTTGTTTAAAGTGAAGAAAAAACAAATCCTGATATGGTTGAGTCTGATTTTTGAGAGTTGACAAATTCTAAAAATGGATGGAACTTAATAAGCAATAGCTAAAATCTAAAGAACATTTGCCTAATATATATATGCAGGTTTCATTAAAAATATCAGACAAGGTATTATGGTTAATTGTTTTTGATATAATTTTTTTATATGATTTTTTATATGATCTTATAATTTTTTTCTTTTCAGAACATAAGTTATATAAAATTTGTTTGTAAATAATTACATTAGACTCACTACCATCTGTTTGATGAGAAGACTCACATTGCATCTCTCAGACCAGAGTTCAATTTGATCTCATTTAAATACACATGGCGACTGATTAAACTCTATCCATAACATGCGTGTTGATAATACAAATATAATAGCATCATCCACATGTTTTAAAAAAAAATATAATAGTAGCATTATTAATTAAAAAGAAAAATCCAACACTTAATAATATCACCTATCAACGTGGCAACAACGTGCTTACCATGTTTGGCATATAAAACACACACAACTACACACACATACATAGACACTGTGCATATTCAGTTACACATAAAATAAAATTCATCTTTGATAATGGCTAAAAGTATAGCTGAAAGTGCTTGGAAAAACATTTGGACAATTTTTATATAATTTATGGTCTGAAAAGAAAAAACTTATAAGATCACATGAAAAATTATATAAAAATCTTGTTTGTCATTCTTAATTGAAATCTGCACAAAAGTGAGATTGCTGCCCAACTACACTATATATATATATCTATATATATATATCTATATATATATATTGCGTATTTAGGCAACAATTTCTGACAGAACTTAAAATTAAAGTGAAATGTTAAATTATAAATATTTATGGATTTAAATGTTTATAAAATTAACATGTTTTGCATTTATTCAAGTTTCATTTGAAATCAAATATGGAATATTCTGGGTTTTTATTTTTATATTGTTTGTTTTTCATTGGTTGAATAGAACTTATGTATTTGTCTTATTTACATATCACTGTAGGTGGTCACCTACATTCTGAAAGAACACAATGTCATATATCTCTGTGACCCACAGAAATATGATTGACATCAGAGGCAGTGACTGACAAAAGTGTGATTATGTTAAAGACAGCTAGCTTAAAGGGCAATAATCAGTATGAATGATGGATAGATGTACCTAGCCATAGATGATGCAATTAATTCCTGCCTGTGGAATTCCCTTCCATTTACTTGCTTATTCGACAGCTACAATCTCCAAGAATTTAAATGTAAAGTCAATAGTCATCTCCTATCTAACTAACCTGCATCCTCACTCTCATGCTCCTTTCTCCGTCCACTCCATTCTCATCAGTATTCTCATCCTTTTCTCATGCACTTCCTGACACCCCTATAACCTGTCACTCTTTCTCATAACTTTCCTTTAATGTCCACTTTATTATTTACATACACTCAATTCCTGATATTGAGCACTTTACCACATTAATATAGTCTACCTTAAAATGATATATTATCTTATATTTACAAAGACAGACTTATTGTAACTGCGATAAAATCTGTCTTCCGTTGTCATAGTGATTATACAATATCATATATATTATCTAAACTTATTTATAAATGGAACTTTGTCTGTGTGTGTGTATCCGTTACATATAGACTCCGAAACGGCTGAACCGATTTTCTTGAAAATTTACATAGTTGTACTATGATATTATAGTGTAGGTATGAAGTGGGGGATTAATTCTACATTACAATCGATATATAAACTGATCCCTCACTTTATGGTCACATTCATCCTTCTCTTACCCACTTCTTGACACCCCATAGAACCTGTCACTCTTTCTCATAACTTTCCTCCTATGTAACCCCTCTGCAAAACAGTGGCAATAAAATGCTTTGCTTGGGGGTGATGTGATTATAAAAAAAAAAAAACAGACTGTCGCCACTGGGTGTTGACTTTAATGTCCACTTTTATATTTACATAAGCTCTATCCCTGATATTGAGCACTTTAACCCATAAATAAAACAGACCGTAAAACTATATTTTTATCACACACACACACACACATATATATTTATCATTTGGAAATGAGTTATTTCTACGACCTAGCTTTCAAACTTTTGGTATATTCAGGTAATTTACAATAACTGATTTTACTGTTTTATTTTTATTTTTTAATTTTTTCAAATGCTCAAATCAAACGGATTTTTTATGAACACTTGGCTAGAATTTTCAAACAACATTTTCAAAATTATGGAGGAGTTATTTAAGAATCTTAGAATATTTTCATCCATGCTAGTATGATTCTAGTAGGTATTTATGGGTATGATTAGATTTAGACATAATTTCCAAATTATGTCCAAATGTAATCATACCCATAAATTCTAAGATCCCTAAATAACTCCTCCCTAATTTTGAAAATGTTTTGCTTGTTTGAAAATTCCAGTCGCATGTTCATTAAAAAATTCCAGTTTGAAAAGTTGGAAAATCAGTTATTGTAAATCGCCTGAAGATACCAAAAGGTTGAAACCTAGGTTGCGGAAATAACTCATTTCTAAATGAAAAATATTCAAAAGCTTTACTAGATAAATGTACTGGGTACTGGTTTAGTTTAAATATGACCTAAAACTAATTTTATATATATATATATATATATATATATATATATATATATATATATTCATATATATAATAAAAAAAAAAATCCCACTTGCCTGACCTTAAGGGAACTCTCAATTCTTGACTGTTGTTAACTTTGCCCCTCCTCCTTAATCCCAGGGCCTTCTCCATTTGGAACAGAACAATGTCGCTGATGTGACGTGGAATCTCTGTTAGAGATCCCATGTCGAAATGTGCATCCGATACCTTTGAATTTTGAAAATTTTCTCAAATTTATATTGGCTCTGTACTCTTAAGTACATTGAGCTCTCCACCTGCATCATTTTTTAATATTAATTAGGATCAGGTTCTTGGAATTTACCTTCCTACTCTTCCACTTTGGATTAAAGAAAAAAAAAAAAAAATATATATATATATATATTAGTCATCTGCAGACTGTCCTGTTTTGCTGTATCACAACTCATCAGTATATTTAGACATCTGATTGCTTTTAGCCAAGATTTTTAATAACTGAATTTACCATTTCTTTTTTTATTTTTATTTTTTTTTAAGAATGCTCACGTAACATTTTTTTTTTGATTGCTCACATAACAGGGAATTTTTGAACATGCAATTTTTTAAATTACAAGAAATTCTAACCATTTCCATCCATGGTTGTATGAATCTAAAAAATATCTCTTAGGTTCATACGACTATACAAAAAAAAAAAAACACCGTTATGTGAGCGTTCTTAAAAAAAAAAAAAATAATAAATGGTAAAATCAGTTATTGGAAATCATCTTAAGACACCATTCATGGTAGAAACCTAGGTCGCGTCATAACTCGTATGCAAATGAAGAATATTCAAATTCTACAATATAATTGTATTGAACATTTTTTAATACAAATGTGTACTGGTCTAATTTTAATTTGATTATAACCAAAAACTAAGTTATATATATATATATAGTTTTTTTTTTGTTTTTTTTAATCATTTCACCCCAAGCAAGGCATTCCATTGCCACTATTGCGCTGGGGGTTACTTAGGGGAACGTGATTGGAAATAGTGGTTAGATATAGGAAATGTCAGAAGGAGGGTGACAGACGAGTAAGGATAGCGGGGATGGGGGTTGGGTAGATGGGAAGTGTGTTTGAGAGAATGGATGCGAGTTAGTGTGTTAAGAGGTGTCTATTGACCTTACATTTAAACTCCTGGAGATTGTAGCTGTTGGGGAAGCAAGTGTATGGAAGGGAATTCCACAGGCGGGAAGTATGAGGAAAGAAGCTGTTGGAGTAGAAATTGCAGTTACATCTTATCAGTTTCACAGTAAAAGGGTGGGACCTTGTAGCTAATCTAGTATCCGCAGACAGTCCTTTTTTGCTGTATCGCAGCTCATCTGTACAGTTAGACATTTAATTGCTTCTAGCCAGGATTGAAACCCAAACAAATTGACATCAGTCAGCAATTCTACCTCTAGGCTGTGGGTGTTCGGTGAAAGAAGGTGGATTTTAGCGTGTTATATACACAATGTAAACATGCGCCAGTAGCCGAGAGTGTTCAAATTCATTACTGAATGAACGATACATAAATGTGTGAGTGGCTACTGTTTATAAAGTCTGCCATTTCTCCATAGTACTCAATTGGTGTGCGAGAGCATTCATTCAAGAATTATTGTAGTAGATATAATTTGATTTCTGCCAAGAGATGCATTTTTCTTTAATAAGATTTATTGAATGTGCAGGCTCGTGAACATTAAACACAATATTAAATCCATGGTATCCACTATAATAATGCTTGAAGCAATGAAGTATGTACAAACATTACAACCCAAAATGCCAAATAAAGAGATACCAGAATCAAGCAAGTACAAAAATTTAAATACCTAGGAAGTGTTCTAACTGGAAATGGAAAGTGCGACACAGAGATCCGAAGGCGAATTGGCATGGCAAAAGACGCGTTCCAGAAGCTGAGTAAAGTACTAACACACAGGAAAATCTCACTAGAAACAAAGAAAAGAGTGCTGGACTGCTACGTGATGTCAATTTTTCAATATGGCAGTGAATGCTGGAAAATATCTTCGAAAATGAGGACAAAACTGGAAGCAGCGGAAATGTGGTTCTACAGAAGGATGCTGCGGATATCGTGGACCGAGCATGCAAGCAACGATGAGGTGTTGGGGAGAATGGCAACAAAAAGGAAATAAATACTGAGCATCAGGAAGAGACAACTGAAGTTCCTGGGATACGCAAGGAAAGAGAGCCTGGAGAACCTGATACTGACTGGCCAGATAGAAGGAAAGAGAGACAGAGGAAAGCAGTGGATACCATATCTGCAGGGCCTGATCAGGTGGTTGACGGAATGGGGGTTGACAGGAGTAACGGGAGCAAACATACTAGGAGCCACCAGGGATAGGGAGACGTGGAGAACCATGATCGTCTACGTCCTGAAAGGACAGGGCACATAGAAGAAGAAGAAGAAGCATAACTAACGAACTAGTCATAACTTTACGTACTTATTTGCTCTCTTTATAGTTATTTTTTTTAGTATAAATATGTTTTATTAAGCCAGGTTTTTTTTTTTTTGTTTTTCCGATTGAAATTATTGTTGGATGTACGTTATGGTGCAGTGAACATCGACTTGGAATGACAAATCGGGGTACTGAGTTTGAATTCCAGTTGAATTCCTTGCATTCATTTACGCACAAATACTCTCGGGAAAGGTATTAATTTGTCTCTTCCCTCCAGTTATGGGTTAAATAATAGCACAGATTGGATTCTATAGCCTTGAATGCCAACCAGTCTACCGCAGAAAGCAATGGCAACCTAATGCGGGATAATCCTCTGCCCAGTCAGTCATGTCTCTTTTGAGACTTAATCACCCAAATTGTGTATCACGTATGGCACTTAACTGACTGACTGATTGGAAATATAGCCATTAAATTTGCAAAGGGAAATTAATCAGCCTTAGACCATAATTCAGTAATTTCAAGCAATTGTAAATCTGTTTCTCATAGACTCCTTTGTCTTATTGAATTTGTAACTTCTTTGTCTTTTCTAGCTGAACCCGTATGAAGACTTTGTCCTGAAGTATGCTCAAGAAATATTGAAGCATTGTCGTATGCTGATGGTCTACCAGCATCTACCAATGTCGGCAAACGATAGAAGAAATATTAAAGTTAAATTGGCCGAAAATGATTTTCGCCTTTTAAATGTACAGAACAAAATTATGAAGTAAGTTAGATCTCTGCTTTGTTTTGGACTTTTGTTTATTATAACCAGGGTTTAAAAATTTATTTTATCTCATGAGATGTATGACAAAGAGGAAATGAGAGCACTAATCTGTTTAATCTCTGCCTTGACTGTATTCAGCATGTATATAGGCACAGATGTAAAGAGACAGGCACTGATCATTTAAACACTGCATATCACATACCAAATAAATCTACTGATGGAAAATGGCATTTCTGCTTTTTATCCACAAGCCCATGGTCCTGGGTATGACGGTAAACTGCATCCAGCAGCAAGGCTTCTGATTGGAAGGTTGTGAGGAGTTTGAAACCACCTCTTAATTGCTGTTGTTCCGAGGTCCACCTTGACCCGGAGTGGTAGCACCTATTAGGGTCCCATCTATGGGCAAATAGTTAACCCCCAAACTGGAGTTAAAATACTAAGAAAGTATAAAAATACACTTTTATAGAAAATATACATTTTTGAAGGAAAAATTATCAACAATACATTTTTGAAGGAAAATTACCATAACACATTTTTGAATGAAAAAAAATTATCAGCAATACATTTCAGATTTCTAAAATAAAAAAAAAATAAAAACAACTTTTTCATCAAAATCTGACTGACTCAACCTTCTCACTATAACTGAACATTAAAAAAATACTTTAAAACCCCCATCTTTTTGGTATTAAATAACACACAGAAGTTGATAAGCTGTTAAACTGTTATGGTGAAACAAACCTATTCCTCAGATAAAGGACTCTCCCTCCTATATTAATAAGGGTCAACAGAAAGTTAACTAGAGAAGTTCTTCGGGGTTCTACGTAGTTCTTCGGAGTTCTACGTAGTTCTTCGGAGTTCTACGTAGTTCCTCGTAATTCCTCGGAGTTCCTCGTAATTCCTCGGAGTTCCTCGTAATTCCTCGGAGTTCTTCGTAATTCCTCGGAGTTCTTCGTAATTCCTCGGAGTTCTTCGTAATTCCTCGGAGTTCTTCGTAATTCCTCGGAGTTCTTCGTAATTCCTCGGAGTTCTTCGTAATTCCTCGGAGTTCTTCGTAATTCCTCGGAGTTCTTCGTAATTCCTCGGAGTTCTTCGTAATTCCTCGGAGTTCTTCGTAATTCCTCGGAGTTCTTCGTAATTCCTCGGAGTTCTTCGTAATTCCTCGGAGTTCTTCGTAATTCCTCGGAGTTCTTCGTAATTCCTCGGAGTTCTTCGTAATTCCTCGGAGTTCTTCGTAATTCCTCGGAGTTCTTCGTAATTCCTTGGAGTTCTTCAGAGTTCAGTAGAACTACTAGGCAGTTGATCTTAGTCGGCAGTTAGCTGAATACTAAGGAGCCAGCTTACAGTGGAAGATTTCCGAGTTCCTAACATTTTGGGTGTGTTAAGTCAATTAGCAACTGACATAGCACATTATAACCTTCAGTGCAAAAACTACTCCACAACATAAACAAAACTCTAACTCAAAACTCCACAAGCCTGTCTACTGACGATGAGGGGTAGGGGTCTATGCTGATGACATAGGTATTCATAGGCTAAGAGTGATTTTGAACCAAAAAATCGACATTTTTTTCCAAGTGTTCCAAAAAAAGATTTATGATAAATCATTCCAAAGAAGAAAATATGATTTGGAATTAGAATGAAACCATTGATTTTACCTACCCTGAATCCATCATAAAAATATCAGGATGTGGCATTAATAAACTTGGTGATTATCAGGAATTAATATTTTATAATTCTTCTTGTTTCTCCCTTAGCACAACTTTTACGCCCTGCCAATACTTTATAAACAATGGATGATTCAGTTTTGATCACTTGGAAATATAAGAATTACATATCAGAGACACTACTCAGCTTCATTGAGAAGATAAAGATGTGAGATAAAGTGCTTAACATTAGTTTTAGTGATATAAAAAGTTGTCAATTTCAATTTCTTTTTAATTTGTACCCCCTTACTTCTTTAAATAATGACCAACATTCATGTTTAGGATTTGTTATAATATTTTGCTAAGCTCAAATATTTAATGATTTGAAAGAATTTTTATGGATAGTTTGTTCTTGTAGAACTTGCCATGATTTTATTTAATAATTAGCTGAAGAATTCATCAGAAAATTCAAATAAGAAAAGCCTAAAAATAAGGGCTTTCTCTTGTGTAATAATGAGTAATTTCCTTTACATTCTTTTGTTTCTTCTGTGAATGAGTTTTTTTTTTTTTACAATGTTTTTTTTTACCCTGTACTGGTCCCAAGAGTGACAACTTGGGGTAGGGGGTTAATAGAGTAAGAGGCACAGTTTATGGGGTTATGAGAGGAAGGTAGCGGTTAACCCTAGGCATGAATAGATTAAGATTGTAGTGATTGGGGAAGCATGCACTTGGGAGTCGGTTCCACAATTTTGAAATTTGTGGAAAGAAGCTGCTTGAACAGAACTTACATCTTATGAATGGAACGTGAAGGGAATGTGGTTGGTTTGCTACAACATGCATGGCCTGGCGGCTTTTATTTGTGAAGGTTAGAACTGATAGAACTAAGGAAGTTAGTTCATTTGAAGACTTTCCATGGAAATGGTGATGGAGTAGTAAGTGGCATGTAATGTCTTGTCTGTGAGAAAGGGGTTGCAAGGTAGAAAATAATTTATCACCCACAAGGATGTGAAGACAGTTTTCAACTCTGTCAAAGCTGGAAAGTGACGACTAGGGTGAATTCTGCCTATATATGGCAGCAGGATTTCTTGAATAACTGTCATTCAAATCATTCTCCATATTTTTCTGTTGCTAAGATCTTTTTAATTCAAGATCTTTTGCCAGAATTCTTTCTGATTGCTGAAAATAGTATAAATATAAATAAGAACCTTAAAAAGTTGTTAAAAATTACAAAAGAATTCTACTTCAGTATAATAATGGTATTTACTAAGCTTACCTGAATATGGTACAAGTCAGTGTTATACTACTCAAGTTGAAAGGTCCTGAATGCCTAAAAAATCAGCATTTTAAATTCTGGGCTTTATCAGGCTTTGAACACCAATCTCTTACTCTGGTGAGAAACAAGTAACCATTGCAAGTAGGTAATTGTTACAAACAGGCAGTCAGTTTAGGTGCCATACGTGAGACACGCTTGGGCGATCATGTCTCAAAAGAGACATGACTGACTGGGCAGAAGATTATCCAGCAGTAAGTTGCCATTGCTTTCTGTGGTAGACTAGTTGCCAACCAAGGCTATAGAACCCAATCTGTCCTGCTATTTAACCCATAACTGGAAGGAAGAGACGGATTAATACCTTTCCCAAGGGTATTTGCGCGTAAGTGAATACAATATGAAATTAAGGCAAGCAACAGTTATAACTGTTGAATTTACTTTATCAATAATTCAGGTGAGTATCTTCATTTTAATTGTTTGAATAATTATGTTCTGTCTAATGTGTTCTCCAGACTAATTTAGGTGTATGTTTGACAGTTTCTTCCCAAGAACCACTCCAATTTAGAATGCACTTCTCAAATCTAGTGATAGCCGTTATCCCTACTGTATATCCTCCTCATGTGCAACAATATTTTACTCTTACATCCATACAACAACTTTAACAAGTAAGCCTCTATATTGAGTCTCTCTTGAGCCTTGTATTGAGTGAACATTTACTACAAACAAATCCAATCAAGTTTTAAATGTGTCAAAGAGATTTCTGAATATTTGCTTTCTTCGTTTTAATTGTTTGGAGAATTATGTTCTGTCTAATGTGTTTAGATGTGCGTTGTGGCGCAGTGGATATTGGCTCGGAACGAGAAATCAGAGAGCCAAGTTCGAATTCCAGTTGAATTCCTTGCATTCACTTACGCGCAAATACCCTTGGGAAAGGTATTAATCTGCCCATTCCTTCCAGTTATGGGTTAAATAACAGGACAGATTGGGTTCTATAGCCTTGGTCGGCAACCAGTCTACCGCAGAAAGCAATGGCAACCTACTGCGGGATAATCTTCTGCCCAGACAGTCATGTCTGTTTCGAGACATGATCGCCCAAGCGTGTATCACGAATGGCACTTAACTGATGTGTTCTCCAGACTAGTTTAGGTGAATGGTTGACACTTTCTTCTCAAGAACCACTCCAATGTGGAACAAACTCCTGAGTGGATGCTTCCCTGATCACTACAATCATAATCTCTTCAAATCTAGTGTTAGCTGTTCAGGTGTGTGCCTGACTATTTCTTCCTTACGACTGCTATTTTGTGGAACAGACTTTTTAATGGATGTTTCCACAATCAAAACAATTTTAACCTCTTTACGTCGAGGGTCAGCCATTATTTTTTTTTTTACTACATCTCCTTATAAGGTGCACTTACATTCTCTTTTTATATCAGGCTTATGGCCACATCACATTCAAAACAGGTTCCCATACAAATATTGAAGTTAAGCAATGTCAAGCCTGGTCAGTACCAAGATGGGTGACCACTTAGGAATACCAGATACTGTAAGATTAGATGTGTGGGTGGTCTAATGGGCTTATGGTCACATCACGTCAAAAATCATAGAGCCAAGTTCTGATTCCCATTGGTTTGTTTTATTACCTATGCACAAGTACCCTTTGGAAAGATATGAATCAACCTCTTCTTCACCAAGCTATGGGCTAATTAGTAAAACTTGTATTAGTAAAACCATTATCTCCCCGCAAAATTCTTATAATCTAAATAAAAAAAATATTTTCTTGCTTTAAATAATAAAAGCTTGATAAGTTATAGAAAACAAATTAGTCCAACGATCTTGTCCCTGCAACAACTTTGGTTGGTAACCCTCTGCCATGAGTGACTCTTGAGCCTTGCAATGGATTTTTTTTTTTTTTAAGCACTTGATCAGTGATTGATTTTCACTTGTTGATGTTAGTCACTGGCTTGTAGCATTCTGGATGTGGTTGCTCATTAGGTCATTTAACATTAGCAAGGCAGTGGTAGAAAACTGTCATTAACAACAGGTGACAGCAGGTTCCTCTGTATTTGAAATTGACAACTTTTCCATTCCACTAAAACAGATGTTAAACAGTTTTTTTTTTCTTTTTTTGAAACCAAGTTGACTCTGTCTTTTTGGTGGGATCAAAATGGGTCAGTCCATTATTTATAAGGTATTGGCAGGAGACATTAGGCACTTTTATCTTCCTTTTTTTTTTCATTTTCTCACCAAAACAGTAGTCTTTGATATGTTTTTTTCATATAATCAAAACAGAATAGTCCATTATTTATGGGGTAACTTTCTTTGCTTTCATTGAAAGCAAGTAGCATCTCTGATCCATCTTTTGATGAAAACAGAATAGTTCATTATTCATGAGGTATGAGCAGAGTGAAACAGATATGTGAACTAACAAAGTTGGGTTGGGGTGTCAAGCACAATTATTATTATATGATGATAATAAAAACTTAAAATAGTCTGTCATCTTTGATGGCATGAATAAAATAGCTAACATTGTAGAAATTCTTTTTGTAAAGAATTACACAATCTTTTCTTTTGAGGTCAAAGAGCATCTCAACTTGGTGTCATGATACAAAGCTACCATAAGCTTGTCAGGATCAAGAAAACACTCTCCTGGGAGTCAATTCCACAGATCAGCAGTTTGTGTGAAGAAGCTATTTGAGTAGAACTTAAATCTCACAAAAATGAAAGGAATGAGTGTTTTGCTACAATGTGTGAAACAACGCAGCTCTTAGCTGTGGATGTTAGAACTGGTGGAACTAAGGAATGTGGTTCATCTGAGCACTTTCAATTAAGATAGCAATAGAGCAACAAGAAACTTGCAATGATTTGTCTGTGAGAAAGAAGTTTGTAGAGTGGAAATTAATTCATCACCCACAAAGATGTAGAGACAGTTTTGGATTCTATCAAGACTGGAAAGTGTAGACTAGACAGTTCCTGCCCATAGATGGCAGCAGTACTTATTTTTGCCCTGATCTAGCTCTTGTAAAGATGGAGGATATGAGAAGTCGAGTACTTATTGGAGTGGTACTGGGAACTGACCATTTTTGCAGCATCTTCAGCAATGGCTCTTATGTATGAGCTTTACTTGAGTTCTTGTTTGAGTTTAAATCCCTCGACAGAAGGTAGCCGAGGAAAGTGGAAAGAGAGGACTACATATAAGTGCTTTGAGGAAATCCAGAAAGAAAGCGGTAATACTGTCTCGGATTAGGATAGGACACACCTTTTTTTTACCCACTCCTGGCTGTTAAGAGGAGTAGATCCGCCCAAATGCTCTAAATGCCAGATGAATAATAGCATAAGACATATACTAATTGATTGTACAGACCTGGCAAAAATTTGTCAACAGTTTTATAAAGTACAGAACTTAAAATCTTTATTTGAAAACATCAACATTGACAAAATTCTAGCCTTCCTTCAGAAAATTTACCTATTTAATAAAATTTAACTTTATTATATAGCTTCAACATAGATATATAATAGATATATAAACTTTCACATTTCCTCTTAGCTATGGGTAAAATAGTATGCTGTGTTCCGAATGAGCCTGTTTCCCGGAAATAACTGTGATTTAAAATAAAAATATGCTTCTGGCCTTCAATGACCCTTTAGATGTTGATAGGCCGTTAAGCAGGAACAAACAAACAAACAAACTACATATAAACTACGAGAAAACTGAATGCATGGTAATCAGTAAAAAGAGGAGTCCAAAATGCCAACTACGAGTGGGGGATACTAAAATCAAGCAGTACAGAAATTTAAATACCTGGGAAATGTTCTAAATGAAAGTGTCACATTGAGATTTGAATGCAAATCAGGATGGCCAAGGATGTATTCCAGAAACTGAGTAGAGTATTGAAAGACAGAAAAATTTCACTAGAAACAAAGAAGAGAATACTGGTTTGTTATGTGATGTTTGTTCTTCAATGTGACAATGATTGCTGGACACTCTCTTCAAAGATGAAGGAGAGACTTGAAGCAACCAAAATATGGTTCTACAGAGGATACCATGGACTGAGCATGTGAGCAATGATAAGGTTTTGGAGAGGATGAAAATGAAAAGGAAACTAATACTTAACATCAGGAAAAGACAGCTGAAGTTCCCGAGACACGTAATAAGGCAGGGGAACTTGGAAAATCTGATACTCACAAGTCAGATGGCAGGGAAAGAGAGAGACAGGGAAAAGCAACCCGTAACATACTTGACAGACTTGAGCAAATGGATGGCAGAGCAGGGTTTGGGTGGGGTAACAGGAGAAAGCATGTTAAGAGCCAATATGGACAGGAAGATGTTCACCTACATTCTGAAAGAACATGATGTCATATATCTCTGTGACCCACAGAAATATGATTGATATCAGAGGCAATGACAGACAAAAGTGTGATTATGTCAAAGACAGTTAGCTTCAAAAGCAATAATCAGTATGAATGATGGATAAATGTACCTAGCCATAGATGACACAATTAATTCCCGCCTGGGGAATTCCGTTCCATTTACTTGCTTCTTCGACAGCTACAATCTTCAAGAATTTAGATGTAAAGTCAATAGTCATCTCCTATCTCACTAACCTGCATCCTTTCTCTCATGCTCCTTTCTCCGTCCACTCCATTCTCATAAGTATTCTCATCCTTCTCTCACGCACTTCCCGACACCTTCTATAAACTGTCACTCTTTCTCATAACTTTCCTCCTATGTAAAACCCCTGCAAAACAGTGGCAGTAAAATGCCTTGCTTGGGGTGATGTGATTATAAAAAAAAAAAAAAGTGAAATTTGAGAGAACAAAATACATGGAAATTTCAGCTTATATAAATTTGGGATTGTTGAGAACACAAGAATATCAAGAAGAGAGAAAAAATGATAACTTCTGCTAGTCAATTTTCTTATATGTGCGTGATTTCCTGACTACCACTCCACACAACCCTCATTGACAAAGAATAGAAATATGTGTTTACTAGCGGTATAGCCTGGTGTTGCTCAGGTGTAATGAAAGCTTTAAAACTAATCCATGGTCCTGGAGCTCAGACTCTTTGGACGTTGGCAAGAAAGACTAAAAAGCAATAGCTGTTTCCAGTCAAAGCGAAACCACAGACTGAAAAAAAAAATGAATGGATGTAAGTCAAATTTTGATTTCCTGGTATTGATATCAAATTTTTTTCATCATAAACTGAATTTTGAAGGCTAAATAAGTCCTCTGAGTAAATGGTATCATGGCTGAGACTAAGAACTACAATTATACCTACTTAGAGCCAAACCTGAAGCAAAAACTAAAATAAAAGAGCTGAAAAAAATACAGACATACAGGCAGATAAACAGACACACACACAAACATCTTGCCTTTTATATATATATATATATATATATATTATTGATTTTCTGCACTATTGTAAGAACTGCAACCTTGAAACTTTTGGGTATCATTTCTTATGTCTTTGTCTATGAGTGTATCAAATTTGATTAAAATCAAACCACTCCTTCTATAACCTGATTTTTTCGGTTATCGATTTTCGATATTTATCGGGGGTACCTCAACACAAAACCTAGCTAAGAACACTCACAGACACTTATAGTACAACTGTGTAAATTTTCAAGAAAATTGGTTCAGCCGTTTCGGAGTCTATAGGTAATGGACACACACACACACACACAGACAAAGTTCCATTTATAAATAAGTTTATTTTAGATATTTTTGTATATATATGTTCTGTGTTCCTTGTTTATTGGCCAAGACAATTGTTATTTCCAGCAGAGGCAGCATTATATTTCAATGGCACGTAAAAGAAGGTACTTAATGCATGGGGCTTCCCTGAGGAAATATCCATACATTGTAAATTTTTTTTTTTTTTTTTTTTTAATCATATCACCCCAAGCAAGGCAGAGATGTGACGCCACTGATGCGCATGGGGTTACTTAAGAGTAGAATGATAGGAAAAAAAGAAATCTGGAAACCACATCCTAAACAGGAAACAAGGGATGAGCCTCTTCACCTGTTCAAAAGACGTGGGTGGAGTGTGAACCGGGCGATAGTTAAGTCTATCTACTCCAATTGAGAACAAAAAAAAAGAGAAAAGAAAAAAGTGAAAGAAGATTGGGGGAAAAAAAAAGATTAATATTTGTTTGGGGTCCATAAAATAATAGTAATAGTTTGGAGTTGGTCTGAAGTATGTTCTGGTTCCAGAAATCTCATAATGTCTGCAATCATCATAGGAACATGTTTATATAAAATATAATCACAACTTCTACTCCATCAGCTTCTTTTCTCGCACTTACTGCCTGTGGAATTCCCTTCCATATACTTGCTTCCTTGAAAGCTACAATCTCCAAGAATTTAATTGCAAAGTCAATTGCCATCTCTTATCTTCTTGACGTACATCCTTTCCCTGACAACACTTGTATTGTGTTATACCTTTCCATTTTACTCTGACACAGCCCTCTTCACACCTGTATTCTCATCCTTTTCTTACTCATTCTCTGATTCCCCTGTCACTTGTTTTTCTTTCTCACCACTCACCTCTTCTAGAACTCCCTGCACACCAGTGGCAGTTCTGCCTTACTTGATGTGAAATGATTAAAAAAAAAATCCCTTTTTTATGTTTTTTTTCCTTACAGATTAGCTATTGCTGATACACGAATGGCCAATTTAGACCCGTTGCTGGTCAGCTCAAATTATTTTGTTATTAGTGAAAATACAGACGTTGCTTCTCTCTTGAAATGCACTCAGACGATGTCCAAAATGATTTTACTTGGTGAGTAATTTGTTTTTGTTTTTTTAAATGTTAGTTTTGAAATGTGAATTAAAGTTAGTGGAAAAAAAATGACAAAGACTGCCAGTCTATTTCTCTCCTGATACTAAACCCCCCACATGGTGTCCACTGTAAGATAATCAATAAAAAAGTGTAGTGTCAAGTCAGTTAAGTGATACACATTTGGGCGATCATGTCTCAAAAGAGCTATGATTGACTGGTCAGGTTGTCATTAGTTTCTGCAGTAGACTAGTTGCCAACCAAGGTTACAGAACCCAATTTGTTCTGCTATTTAACCCATAGCTAGAAAGAGAAAAGATGGATTGGATTAATACCTTTCCCAAGGGTATTGGTGCGTAAGTGAATGCAAGGAATTCATCTGTAATTCAAACTCGGCTCACCAATTTCTCATTCTTAGCTGATACCCATTGCACCACAATGCACATCCAGTGTACTAATACAAATAAAAATCTTATGAACATCTGAAAAAATTGATATGGTTTTGCTTGTTTCTTACATATAGCTGCATACAGTGTGCTATGGGTAAATTGTCACCATTTTATATTTTCAAATTCATGCATGTGCATTGTTTGTTTTTGATTTTGTTGATTGCACTGTGTCGTAGGATCAGTTGGGCACCAACTGTGAGAAAAAGAGCACCAAGACGCAATTCAGTCCGCCAGAAATTTGGAAAAACCATGCCCTACCGCTTTGCATTCAGACTGAAAGCCCTAAGATAAACATTTCAGATGTTTTGGTATCAATCTGAGGACAATGCTAGAGAATTTTTCTTGTCAGAATCTCCCTTAGACATTCTAAGTCTGCCATTCATCTTTGAACTGAATATTGCTGTGACATTTGATAAGGTGCGTCTAATAGGTATTTGAAGATTCTTGATAAAACCCAAAGAATTTAGAATGTTATTGGTCCTGACCTATCATCTTGGCTTCAGTCACTTTCCCATCACTGTAAAGTAGCTTCTCTTAACTTTTTATAAATATTTTCATGGTAATTTTTCTGATAAGCTTTTTTCTTTGGTACAATCTACTTTACAAATTTAAGTGGAGTACCTGATTGGCTAGATGTGCATTGTGCTGCAAAGGAATCCCAGAATGAGAAATCCGAGCCGAGTTTGAATTCCAGTCAAATTTGTTGCATTCATTTAGAGACAAATACCCTTGGGAAAGGTATTAATCAATTTCTTCTTCCAGTTATGGATTGAATAGGTTGGTTTGTTTTATGACATATCACCCACTTGGGGGGCATTTAATGCAGAGGTTTTAGTTGTTTTAGTATCAAAAAAACATATCATGCCAATAATTTTTTTCCTTCAAAAAACCTATTATGGCAACAATTTTTTTCCTTCAAAAAACCTATTATGGCAACAATTTATTTCCTTCAAAAAACGTGTCATGGCAACAATTTATTTCCTTCCAAAAACGTGTCATGGCAACAATTTATTTCCTTCCAAAAACGTGTCATGGCAACAATTTATTTCCTTCCAAAAACGTGTCATGGCAACAATTTATTTCCTTCCAAAAACGTGTCATGGCAACAATTTATTTCCTTCCAAAAACGTGTCATGGCAACAACTTTTTTTAACGTGTCATGGCAACAACTTTTTTCCTTCAAAAATACGTTCATGGCAACAACTTTTTTTCCTTCAAAAAAACGTGGCAACAACAACTTTTTTTCCTTCAAAAAAACGTGTCATGGCAACAACTTTTTTTCCTTCAAAAAAACGTGTCATGGCAACAACTTTTTTTCCTTCAAAAAAACGTGTCATGGCAACAACTTTTTTCCTTCAAAAAAACGTGTCATGGCAACAACTTTTTTTCCTTCAAAAAAACGTGTCATGGCAACAACTTTTTTTTCCTTCAAAAAAACGTGTCATGGCAACAACTTTTTTTTCCTTCAAAAAAACGCAATTTTTTTTCCTTCAAAAAAACGTGTCATGGCAACAACTTTTTTTTCCTTCAAAAAAACGTGTCATGGCAACAACTTTTTTTTCCTTCAAAAAAACGTGATGGCAACAACTTTTTTTTCCTTAAAAAAACGTGGTCAATGGCAACTCTTTTTTTCCTTCAAAAAAACGTGTCATGGCAACAACTTTTTTTCCTTCAAAAACGTATTATGGTTTGAATAGCAGGACAGATTGTGTTCTATAGCCTTGGTTGGCAACCGGTCTACCAAAGAAAGTAATGGCAACCTAGTGCTAGAAAATCCTCTGCTTATGTCTTGGAAAATGCATGATCACCCAAGCATGTATCACCTATGGCATTTAACCAGCTGACTGATTAGATTGGCAGCAAGGTCTCATCATGTTACTGTTGAAATTGCTAGATGTAATTGTAAGTTCTATGCTAACAGTTTCTTCTCTTGCACATCTTGCTTGTTGAACTTTCTTCTGACATCTTGCTTTTCAGTGAACTTTGATCTTCGAAAATTTAAATACTATATCAATCATTATATTGTGTCTTCTTTATTCCTTTTCTTTTATTATTCTCTCTCCTTAAATCTTATATTTTTTTATTCTTTTACACTCAATAACTCTCATCTTAATAGCTTCATTGCCTTGCTTGGTGTAAAAATTATTAAAACAACTGCACACTTGATCTATGATACAACAATGTTAAAACTCATTGTCTGGGTAGTGACCACTTATTCAGCAGGGCTGCTTATTAGAAATATTATCCCTTACCTTCTGATGCTTATTTGGGTGCAGAGATAACGTGGCCAGCCATGCTAATTCTGTTATCTACAATAATAATGGAGGGAAATATGCTATTTTTTTTTTATCTTCTTAAATAAATCTATTATCGAGCTTTTATTTTTTTAATCACTCAGATCTGTCCTGATTTGAATTTGTTAAATTCTATGTAGCATTGTAGTGCAGTGGATATTGGCTTGGAACGAGAAATCGGGGAACCAAGTTCAAATTCCAGTTGAATTCCTTGCATTCCCTTACGCGTAAATACCCTTGGGAAAGGTATTAATCCGTCTCTTCCTTCCATTTATAGGTTAAATAATAGGACAGATTGGGTTCTATAGCCTTGGCTGGCAACCAAATTACCACAGAAAGCAATGGCAATCTATTGTGGGATGATCAACTGACCAGACAGTCATGTCTCTTTTGAGACATGATCATCCAAGCGTGTATCACTGATTGCACTTAACTGAATCACTGATTGGTTGTTTGATATACGTTCTTGATTTTATTAGTTTCGGAAAAGAAAGCTGAAATGTTTCACATGTTCTTTTGTCTCTCTTCAGGTGGAATGGTAGACAACCATTTACTAACAAAGGAAGGCATCTTAGAATGTGGCCAGATTTCATCTTTGGATCATGTGCGTGGAGAACTGTTAACTGTTCTCGGATCAAAAATGAGTCAAACAAGGCGTTTGTTGGGTCACCATCAGTCACAACTCTCAACAAATCTTACACAGATCGTGAAGCAAAACCTGGACCAAGAAGAAAAATGACACAGAATTTGATTTTATTTTCTGATTCTTTGCAAGATTAAATAAATTATACGTGGAGTTCACACTGTTTTTTTCTTTGTTTTTTTTTTCTTTGTTTTTTTTCTTTGTTTTTTTTTTCTTTGTTTGTTTTTTTCTTTGTTTTTTTTTGTTTTTTTTTTGTTTTTTCTTTGTTTTTTCTTTGTTTGTTTTTTTCTTTGTTTGTTTTTTTCTTTGTTTGTTTTCTTTGTTTGTTGTTTTTCTTTGTTTTTTTCTTTGTTTTAATTTAATTATTTCTAATTTTTTTTGATTTAGTCTTTTTTATTTTAGTTTTTTGTTTTAAATTTAAAAAAATTATAAAACCTTTTAAATTTATTTTTTAAAAATATATTTTATATTATTCTATTCTTTTACATTATTTACATTGGTCCTCATTTTTATTGCCATGTTTATGATGTTTCGGCCTTCTTCAGGTGGTAGGAATTTTTAACTAAACCCTTTCTTACGACCACTGGGGTAGATTGTCCTCTTTTCATGTGCAATGACACTTTCAGATGCCATGTAGTTATCACCTTTGAACTCAACTCTCTAAGTTATTTGTTCATCACTGCTGTATCACAACTCTTGTGTCAAGTCACTGGAACTATCCAACGTCTATATTCACTGGGCCATGTGTCCTTGAGGACATCAGTGTATGAATTTTTAGGACTTATAAACCTAATGTCTTTGTAACTATTTTTTTACCAGAGCTCATATTTTAAGTCTTATGGCCATATCACATTGAATACATCTGTTCTCCCTTGATCACTGAAGTTAAGCAACATTGAGTTTGGTCAGTACTTAGATGGGTGACTGCTTGGGAATACCAGTTGCTATAAGCATTTAGTGACGGATGTGCGTTGTGGTGCAGTGGATATTGGCTTGGAAAGAGAAATCGGTGACCCGAGTTCGAATTCCAGTTGAATATCCTGCATTCACTTAAACACTGGTGTTTTTGGGAACGGTATTAATCCGTCCCTTTCCTCCAGTTATGGGTTAAATAACAGGGTAGCACTTGGGGACCTTGCCCTTAAAAACAAATCCCAATGAATCTTGGTATTCGAAAAGAAAAAAGTATTACTAGACACAAAACTTATATAAAAACAACAATAAATTATTGAAAGAAAAAGGTATTACTAGCAATTAATAAATAAAATTTAGATGTCAATAAATGACCCGTCGAGGTTGATATGCCATAAAACAAAAACCATCATCGTTTAAACTTTGAAGCTAAAGATTTCTTTTAACATTCCATATTACTGGTTCCCATATTGTATTAATTTTTATCCTTTCTTTTCTATTCCCCTCTTGTTACAGTCTTGAGATGTTCCTGCAACCTTATCTTAAGGGGACCACCCGTTTCTTCTTTATATATCTTTCCACAGCTACAGAAAATGGCGCACACACAGTCCTTAGTTGTGTTCTTCTCTTTTAGAGGGGTTACTTGGGAGAGATATCTGCAAAGTGTAGACCACTTTTGAAGGTTGTCCTGATATTATATAGACCACAGATTCTTTTGAATTTTGTCTGATAACCTTTTCATATATGGTAAGCAGACCGAGGTTGTTTTCTAAGTGATCTTATTCTTATGCACCTTCCATTCCATGTTCATTGGAGCTGTTACAAATTAGCATTGCTGGATGTGCTAATATCTCAAACAGAGCCGTATTTCACAGGCCAACATTCATCAACTTCAACCCCCCACCAATCACACAATGTAAAGAAATGGATTGTCTGCTGCTTGCAACATTGAGCAAAAATCAATATTGGTGACTTGGAGACATATGTAGATGTCTTGGTTGTCATAAGCAGTATCCTACAACGTAAAAACTACCCAGGGTACATGACAGCAGTTTCAATGAACTGGGAAGGTAGAGTGCATGAGAATAAGAAGCCAGAAGAAAGTTCTACAGGCCAGAAGTAGAAGAGAAGAAACTGTTGGCAGAGAACTTACGGTTTCATCTGCCATTTCAGCTGTTAAATAAGACTTTGTTGCCAACTTAGTATTATGCATAAAGTCTAGGTACCATGGAGGAAACGTCTCAGAAAAATTACCATGAAAGTATATAGGAAAGGCACAGGAAAGCTACATTATGAAAGTGGCTGAAGCCGAGATGCAGGTCAGGACCATTAACATTGCGGATTGTTTGAATTTTATCAAGGATCTCTAAATATATAGTAAAAAAAAACAGGAACAGGAAAATATACATCATTAATTCAAACTTGCCGTTTTATTTCAACTTTGTAGCTTTAAATCTTGGTTTGAACTCATATTTTTCTGTTCATTTAGTCAGTTAAGGGCCATACGTGAAACACGCTTGGGTGACATGACTGACTGGGCAGAAAATGATCCCACAGTAGGTTGTCATTACTTTCTGCAATAGACTGGTTGCCAGCCAAGGCTATAGAACTCAATCTGTCCTGTAATTTAACCCATAACTGGAGGGAAGAGACGGATTAATACCTTTCTCAAGGGTATTCGTGCATAAGTGAATTCAACTGGAATTCGAGCTTGGCTCCCGGATTTTTATTCCGAGCTGATAACCACTGCACCACAACGTATAAGGATGTCATATACAATCGTATGTCCCTAAGAATACTCACAAATGTAGAATAAAAAAAGGATTACAAATTAAATTAGAATAATATTATTCTATGTTTAAAATCGTTTTTTTTTTCTCTATTCGATGAAATATGGGCACCGCCATGTTGCTTCTGTATGATGCGTTCTGTTTGGTCAAGACTATTGGAATAAGAAAGTTTATTTTGGTGAAAACGCCGTTACTAGGAGACCTCAATGCCCATCACTCTGAGTGGCTTGAAAACGCCGTTACTGATCCAGCGGGCATTCACACCATGAACTTTGCTATTTCCCAATCCCTTACGTAAGTGGTGGAATTCCCCACTCGCTTCCCAAGCACTCCCTCGGGTCATTCCTCACTACTAGATATATGTTTCACCTCTGCGCCTGACGCCTGTCAAGTCTCGCAGCTTTGCCCTCTTGGCAACTCCGACCACGCTGTAGTCTCTCTCAGTATTTCTTTCCAATCTCACTCCCCCCAGGAGCACCCTACCTATAGGACCTCCTATCTCTACCAAAAAGCTGACTAGGATGCCTTTCACGATTTCCTCTGCGACGTCCCTTGGGGAAAAGTGTTCAACCTATCAGTTGATGACTGTGCCTCTGAGGTCTCGTCATGGGTGAAAGCTGGCATTGATGCCTTCATACCCACCAGGAAGTATTGCTTAAAACCTCATTCCTCTCCGTGGTTCTCTCCGGCCTGCTCAGCCGCCATTATCCACAGGAACCATTACTTCCGTCTTTTCCGGAGACAGTCAACTGATCACAATAGGCGCCTGTTCATATCTGCTCGCAATGAGTGCAAGAGAACCCTAAATGACGCCAAACAGTTGTTTGCTGAGAGAATGCGACAGTACATAGCTGACCGCAAGTTCGGCTCCAAGGACTATTGGAGGATTTGTAAACGAGTGCTCAACAATAGGAAATCCTCAATACCTCCTTTAATCCATAGATTTGAGGTTCTCACGTCATCTGCGGACAAAGCTGAGTGCTTTACCCACAGATTCTCATCCAACTCCACATTCGACTCGCCCGGAGTACACCCACACGACTTCCCTATTAGAACTGAGGCCAAACTGTACGACGTATATATTACCCCGACAGTAGTATCAAGAGTAATTTCAAAACTCGACCCCCATAAGGCGTGTGGAGACGATGGAATCCTGGTGATAGTCCTTAAGAGGTGTGCTCCTGAACTTTCCCCTGTCCTCTCTAAACTGTTTACTGCCTTTCTGCTTCCTGCTTTCCTGCATGCTGGAAGTTCTCTTCAGTCGTTCCTGTATTTAAGAATTGTGGTGAACCCTCAGACCCATCCAATTATCGCCCTATTAGTCTTCTACCAATATTCGGGAAAGTATTCGAGGCTATAATCAATGCTGAAATAGTTCATCATCTCACCGCCCACAAACTGTTCTCCGACAGGCAATATGGATTCCGCTTTGCCAGGTCCACGGCCGACCTGCTAACAACCGTAACGGAGTACATGCTACAGGCCCTTGATGAGTCTGACGAGGCTCGCGCGGTTGCTCTGGACATCTCCAAGGCTTTCAACAGGGTTTGGCACCCTGGCCTCCTATGCAAACTACGCGGTTATGGTATTACCGGTCGCCTGCTTGACCTAATCCAATCTTTCTTAAATAACCGCAAAATGAAGGTCGTTCTGAACGGGCGTGCCTCTTCGTCCTACAGCACGAATGCTGGTGTCCCACAGGGCTCTATCCTGGGCCCGATGCTCTTCCTTATTTTCATCAACAACCTCCCAGATGAGATCAAGTCCCAAGTAGGCATCTACGCAGATGACACTACAATATACTCCCGCACCAGTAAGAAACCTGTCGTGGCGGACAGACATAATCTCGCTGCTGACCTTGAACGGGATCTACACTCTGTGGTAAACTGGGGCAAGAAGTGGCTTGTCAACTTCAATTCATCTAAGACCAAGCTGTTGTCTGTCAACCATTACAGGCAACCTCTCCTGCCTCCCATAAGCATGGATCAAGCGATTCTCCCGGAGAGTAATACACTACGCCTCATCGGACTTACCCTGTCCTCAGACCTCAAATGGAACCACTATATTGAATCCATAGCAAAATCTACTGCTAAGAAGGTTGGGTCACTATGTCGATCCAGGATGTTTTTTCCACCTGAATCCATCCTGCATATATACAAGTCAACCATCCATCTGTGCATGGAGTACTTCTGCCATGTATGGTCAGGTGCCCCTGCCGTTCTCCTCAGTGTTCTTGACAGGCTCCAAAGGAGAGTCTTTAATGTGATAGGTACTGATCTGGCGGCTCGACTGCAGCCACTTCCCCATCGTCGAAATGTGGCCTCCCTTTATCTGTTCTATAAATACTTTCATGGCTTCTGCTCAGACGAACTTAAGTCACTGATGCCTCCTCAACAGGTGTTTACTCGTGCAACCAGACTGGCAACTGGATCCCACCCATTCACAGTCAGGTTAGCCAAATGCAGACGACAATTCTACTCCTTCAGCTTCTTCTCTCGCACTTCCCGCCTGTGGAACTCGCTCCCTTATTCTTGCTTTCCTGACGGCTACAACCTCCAGAAATTTAAATGCAAAGTCAATACTCATCTACTAACCACTGGACTCTAGCTCTCTCCCTACCCCCGTATAACCTTCCCTTTCTCTCCACCTATGTATCTGTCATCGCACCTGCTTTCTCAGCTTTCTATTGTTCCTTTCTAACTAGTTTGTACTCCTCACTCTTTTCTAATTAATCTTTTTACATTTATGTAGCCCCCTGCACATCAGTGGCGTTTCCGCCTTGCTCGGGGTGAAATGATTAAAAAAAAAAACAAAAAAAAAAAACGGATATTGGTAATCTGTATGTGTTGACTCTCGTATATCTCTGTGTGTAGCAATAAGCGTGACGTATCTTAACTTCCTTGATAACCATGAAAAATACATAATTGGATGTTCCTCTTGCAATAAAATGGCAGCGATCGCTTCTTCATTTTCATCAGTGGTTACGATTATTTCTTTTTTTTAGGATCGAACACTATCATTAACGGTTTTATCTTCATGATTGTCTTTCGTGCTTCAAAAGTACTATTTTGCCTTTGCATTCACTCAAACTCGCTGCTCTTGCGTAACTACAAACAGCTCAATATTTCCCTGTAACTTGGAACAGAACTCTAATTCCTTCTTATTCATTGGAGTCACTATAACTTTAATCTCCTTTGTTAACTTCTCATCACGTGCTATGCCTTTGTTCAACATCTGATAGCGCAAATACGACATTTGTCTCTGTTCCCCATTAATTCTACCTTTCTTAATCTTGCTAATATTTGATCAATTTTATGCTTTAATTCTTCCTTGGTTTTTGCTCCTATCCTTATATCGTCATGGTAAACAAAGCAGCTGAACCAGATGGCATAGTCATAGAGCTCCTGATAGCTCTGGAAGAATTTGGCATAGAGAAAATTACAGAAATAATAAATGAAATTTATAATAGTGGTGTAATACCAGATGATCTCAGCAAGTCGATCTTCATAGCACTGCCTAAGACATCAGGAGCAAACGAGTGCGAACTCCACAGAACCATCAGTTTAATGAGCCATATAACAAAACTGATCGTCCGAATCCTGATGAATAGAGCAAGAAGCAGAACCAGGCCAGAGATAGGACAAAAACAGTGCGGTTTCGTCAAAGACACTGGAACAAGGAACGCCATATTTATGATTAGGGTGCTCTCCGAAAGGGCAATACAAATGAAGAAGGACTTATACTTATGATTTATTGATTATGCAAAGGCGTTAGACAAAATATGCCACAAAGAATTGATAGAGATGCTTGACAGCCTCGACATATTTCAATCAAGAATCTCTATTGGCAGCAAACCGCCTGCAGTTATACAAAGATAGAAATGGGCGTAAGACAAGGATGTGTCTTTTCACCGGATCTATTCAACTTGTACAGCGAGTCTATTCTGAGAACCCTAGAAGTTATGCCAGGTTTCGTAATCGGAGGCCGCATTTTAAACAATATAAGGTACGCAGATGAGACAGTACTGATAGCAGACATGGAAAGGAAACTACAATGTTGGACAATATCTTCGAAGATGAAGGAACAACTTGAAGCAACTGAAATGTGGTTCTACAGAAGGATGATGGGGATATCATGGACCAAGCATGTGAGCAATGACGAGGTTTTGGAAAGGATGGAAACGAAAAGGAAATTAATAATAAGCATCAGTAAGAGACAGAGCTGAAGTTCCTAGGACATGCAATGAGTAAGGAGGGCTTGGAGAACCTGATACTAACAAGTCAGATAGATGGAAAAAGAGACAGGGGAAAGCAGCGGATAACATATTTGAAGGACATGATCAGGTAGATGACGGAACGAGCCTGATCAGGTGGGTGACGGAACGAGCCACCAGGGGTAGGGAGATGTGGAAAGCTATGATCGGCTACGTCCTGAAATGACATGGCACATAAAAGAAGAATATGCTACTTATTTTTCCTAATAACTCTCCTTCAGTCGCTTTCTGAACAATGTGACTGGAGATCTTAATCCCAAACAGTAGACAATCAGTTAAGTGCCATTCTTGATACACGATTTGGGCGATCATGTCTCGAAAGAGACATGACTGACTGGGCAGAAGATTATCCCACAGTAGGTTGCCATTGCTTTCTGCGGTAGACTGGTTGCCTATACCAAGGCTATAGAACCCAATCTGTCCTATTATTTGATTCATAGCTAGAGAGGGAAGAGATGTATTACATTACTAAGTAGTAATTAGTGGGGGATCAGTTTATTACTTTATAACAATAGAAAACCGATCCCCCACTTTATGACCAGTAGAAGCTTTAATTGTTTTCAACTATTATGTTCAATCAGTCAGTTAAGTGTCATACGTGATACACGCTTTGGGCGATCATGTCTCGAAAGAGACATGACTGACTGGGCAGAAGATTATCCCACAGTAGGTTGTCATTGCTTTCTGTGGTAGACTGCTGCCGACCAAGGCTATAGAACTCAATCTGCTCTATTATTTAACCTATAAGTGGTGGGAAGAGACGGATTAATACCTTTCCCAAGGGTATCTGTGCGTAAGTGAATGCAAGGAATTCAACTGGAATTTGAACTCGGCACCCCCGATTTGTCGTTCGGAGTCGATATCCACTGTACCACTACATATCCTTAAGTCTCCATCTGCTTCTTTTATCGCAACAACAGGTGACGCTCATTTATTTCCACCTTGAGTCATCTTTTCTAGAATGCCTTGTTCGATCATTCTGTTTAACTTTGCTACCACCAAAGGAAGTATGTGAACGGAAACTTTTCTCGACTCCATATATTTAGGGTGATAATTCTCTCTCAACTGAATGCTCTCTCTACTAAATCGCTGAAATACAGTATAGTATCGTTATGAAATTCACAATGGAAAACGTAATATTACATAAATCAGTTTTTTTTTTCCGGTGACAAACACATTAATTTGGAAACTTTTGGAAAAATCAAATAATTGTCGGATTTTAATGAAACTTTCAGGACGTATTCACAAATGAATGAAATTAGTTTTAAAACTATTATTTTCTTTTTAAATATTGATAATATATTTATATATATTTTTTTTACACTGTTACCTCCCCTCCACGTAAATTCATGAAATTTTAATAAATTAAATGTTGCGATAATTTTTTTTTTTTTTTTTTTAATCATATCACCCCGAACAAGGCAGTAACGCCACTGATGTGCAGAGGGCTACGTAAGAGTGAAAAGATTGGAAAAGAGAAAGCCGGAGACCACATCCTAAACAGGAAACAAGGGATGAGCCTCTTCACCCGTTCAATAGACGTGGGTGGAGTGTGAACCGGGTGATAGTTTAGTCTATCTACTCCAATTGAAAAAAAAAATGAGGAAAAGGATGGAAATGAGTAAAAGATTGGAAAAGAGACAGCCGGAAACCACATCCTAAACAGGAAACAAGGGATGAACCTCTTCACCCGTTCAATAGACGTGGGTAGAGTGTGAACCGGGCGATAGTTTAGTCTATCTACTCCAATTGAATTAGTTTTATTAGTTAAACACAGGACTCATTCGGGAATGTAAATCATATATTATTTTTTTTTTAAAGATTTGCCTTTATTTCCGAAAATATGATCCCAATACTAAAATAGAAAATACAATATAGCTATGACATTATTTAATTATATAAGCTTTTAATTGCTTTAATAAATAATATAAATTAAGGATATTATCGTCTAAAAATTTTTTTTCGATTAGTAATGAATTTTTAAAAGAATTGTTTGCATTTTTAAAAAAAATATAATTATTTATGAAGTTTCGAAAATGCTCAAAAAATACTTCAAAGATTTGTCTGGGTTCAGAAACATATTAAGCGAAGACTATATTTACTAATCGAAAATTAACAAGTTTAATACAAATCGTCGTACCTTCCTGTTTTAAAAATAATCTTTAATTTTTTTTTCGTATTTGAAGTTTTTCTCATTGTATAGTAATTTCTATGTGTAAATTAAAAGGTCATGTGTTTCAGGTTGTCTTCTCCTTATAGAAAAAAATAGTTCTACAATTATGTAACTTGTCATCGCCGTACAGTTATCTTATCTCGCATCTGTCAAAAATCTGTCAACACATGCGATGGAAAGGTCAGAAAGTTGAACTTTGTGTTTAAGAAAGAGTTTCATTCTAAATTTCCTGCTATAAACAAGTAATACTTGCGTAAATCAGATTAATTTAAAATTAAATTAGCTAATTTTCCAAAAATAAAGTGTCACAGATGTATATTTTATTTTTGCAAGATTTTTAAAACAGAGAATTAACTTTCGTTTAAAATGTGTCGATCGCTTAAAATGTCTAAAAAATTGAAAGATTTTTGAAAAATTGAAAAATTGTAAATTCCAATCAGTATAATTTCGGTTTGAAATACACCAGAGTATTTTGCTTACTGGAATTAGTAAATTTAATCATTTAGCTTTCAATTAAAACTAAAATAAAAGTTTCAGGAAATTATTTTCAATTTTTTAGAATTTAATTTAACATTTAGATATCGAAAATTAGTATAAGTACCTATTTATATCCTTTTAACAACACTTAAACATTTAAACTCGAAAACTTAAAGAATTGTACAGAATTGGCTAGCCACGTGTGGAAATTGAAATTAAGATACGGAAAAGTCCCAGACCTTGGTCTCACACTTTCAGCGGACCTCAAGTGGAATGACTATATCGAATCCATTGCTAAATCCGCTGCTATGAAAGTCGGTTCTCTGTGCAGGGCCCGGAAGTTTTTTTCCGTCTGAATCTATCCCGCACATTTATAAATCTACCATCCGCCCGTGCATTGAATACTGTTGCCATATCTGGTCGGGTGCTCCTGCTATTCTCCTTGGGCTTCTCGACAAGGTACAGCGAAGGGTCTGTAATGTGATCGATACCGACTTAGCAGAGCGCCTGCAGTCTCTCTCTCACCGGCGCGACGTGACTTCCCTGTGTCTCTTCTATAAGTACTTTCACGGCTTCTGCTCCGATGAATTTAGATCACTGGTGCCCCCTAGGTTCGAATTTGCACGAGATACTAGATTAGCAACTAGATCCCACCTTTTTACAGTGAAACCGATAAAATGCAACCGCAACTTCTACTTCAACAGTTTCTTTTCTCGCACTTCCCGACTGTGGAATTCCTTTCCACATGACTGCTTCCCCGATGGCTACAATCTCCAGGAGTTTGAATGTAAGGTCAATAGACACCTCCTAACAAACTAACTTCCATTCTTTCAAACACTCTTCCCATCCTCCCAACTATCTATCACCCCACTTCTGACATTTCCTATATCTAACCACTCTCTCTATTTACCTCCCCCTATGTAGCCCCAAGCGCAATAGTGGCAGTGGAATGCCTTGCTTGGGGTGAAAGGATTAATAAAAATAAAAAAAAATAACGTAAAGTATAGTGAAAACAGCGAAGCCTTTCAACGGTGGCAAAATATGTAGACTGTGCCAGGAAGAAAGGTTAGCTATTATGTTATTCCCAAACAAAAATGAATTACTGAATGAAAGAATAGAAATTATGACTAAGTGGAACCATACCATAAAATACCTATTATGGTCATACAACCATGGATAAAAACATTATAACTTCTAATTTTGAAAATTGGGCGTTCGAAAAAAAAAAAAACCCCGGTAAAAATCAGTTATTGCAAATCGCCTGAAGACACCACATGGTAGAAACCTAGGTCGCGCAATAACTCTTTTACAAATTATATATATATATATATATATATATATATATATATATATATATATATATAAAAGTTGGAATGATTGAAACAACACTGATCAGTTCAATGAAAAACCTCTCCATATTAATTCTTTTAATGCTCTAGCTCTGTCTTGATATCGAGCACTTTATGACAAAAACATGCTCACCTAAAATGCCTTTCTACCAGTCTTTTTTCTCTTCTCCTTCTTGTGCATTGTCCTTTCAAGTCGTAGGCGATTACGGCCTTCCATGTCTCCCTATTCCTGGTGGCTCTTAGCACGCTTTCTCCTGTGACACCACGCAACCCCCATTCTGCTATCTACCTGCTCAGGCCATTCAAGTATGTTACACGATGTTTTCCCAGTCTCTATTTCCCTCTATCTGGCCTGTTAGTATCAGGTTCTACAAGCCTTCCTTCCTCATTGCATGTCCCAGGGACTTTAGATGTCCCTTCCTGATGTTCAGTATTAATTTCCTTTTCGTTTCCATTCTTTTCAAAACCTCATCATTGCTCACTTGCTCGATCCATGATATCCGCAGCATCCTTCTGTAGATCCACATTTCAGTTGCGTCAGGTTTTTCCTTCATCTTTGATGGTATTGTTCAGCATTCAATGGCAGATTGAAGAAAAAAAATTTTGCCGGTAAACTACTGACAAAACAGCAATTTTGACTCTATGCATCATTACAATTTAATACTAGATATATATGCATATATCTATCTATCTATCTATCTATCTATCTATCTATCTATCTATCTATCTATCTATCTAGTGTATCGAGGCAGCAAATAATTTTCTAAACATATACTGTTAAATATAAGAGACAATGAATGTCTATTATGTTTAATCATGAGCCGTTCTAAACATCGTATTTTGGCTTTAATTTCAGTTGAAAATAAAGACAAAAATCCTCCAACATTTGGATAATTTTTTATTAATTTGTTTCTAAGCTTTCGGCTCACACGAACCATCTTCAGAGAGGTTATTTAGACGGTAATACAATAACATCCACCATCACCGACGATTTTATTTTGTGTTGACATAAAACTCCGCCAGGCAACGGCAATAGTTACCAAAAATCACAAACGCAGTTCTCAAATTTGCAATGCGGTTCTATGACGTCACACCAGCTCATGATTAAACATAATAGACATTCATTGTTTCTTATATTTAACAGTAAATGTTTAGAGAATATATATATATATATATATATATATATATATATATATATATATATATATATATATAGTCAGCAGAAGACAGATCTGTTTCGTTGTATCACAGCTCATCAGTACGTTTAGACTACGATTGCCTTTTTAACCAGGATTGAAACACGACCGAATTGGCGTCAGTCGGCAATTCTACCGCTGGGCTATGTGGAAGGAGGCACACGGCACACTTTCAGCGTATCATGTATGGTACGCCAATAGTCTAATTCATTATTGAATGCGCGATGCGTAAATGCCAGAGGAGCTACTGTTTTTTCAAGTTACTATTATATATATATATATATTTGTAAACATATATATTTATATTTGTAAACATATATATATATATTTGTAAACACATATATATATATATGTTTACAAATATATATATATATATGTTTACAAATATATATATATATTTACAAATATATATATATATATGTTTACATATATACATATATATATTGACATATATATGTTTACAAATAAATATTTATTTATATATATTTATTTATATATATATATATATACGTTTATATATATATATATATTTATTTATATATATATATACGTTTATATATATATATATATATACGTTTATATATATATATATATATATATATACGTTTATATATATATATATATATATATATATATATATATATATACATTATTTAACAACTGTGGTGAACCCTCGGACCCATTCAATTATCTCCCTATCAGTCTTCTACCAATTTTTGGGAAAGTGTTCGAGGCCATAATTAATGCTGAAATAGTTCAACATCTTACTGCCCACAAACTCTACTCTGACAAGCCATATCGCTTCCGCTTTGCCATGTCCACGGCCGACATGCTAACAACCGTTACGAAGTACATGCTCCAGGCCCTTGATGAGTCAGGTGAGACTCGTGCTGTTGCTCTGGACATCTCCAAGGCTTTTGACAGGGTTTGGCACTCTGGCCTTCTATGCAAGCTACGGGGTTACGGTATTACCGGACGCTTTCTTGATCTAATCCAATCTTTTTTAAATAACCGCAAAATGAAGGTCGTTTTGAATGGGCATGCCTCTCCATACTACAGCACGAATGCTGGTGTCCCACAGGGCTCTATTCTGGGCCCGACGCTCTTCCTTATTTTCATCAATGACCTCCCAAATGAGATCAAGTGCCAAGTAGGCATCTACGCAGATGACATCACGATTTACCACCGCATCAGTAAGAAACCCGTCGTGGCGGACGAACAAAATCTCGCTGCTGACCTTGAACGGGATCTACACTCTGTGGTGAATTGGGGCAATTTCAATGCGTCAAAACCAAGCTGTTGTCTGTCAATCATCACAGGCAACCTCTCCTGCCTCCCATAAACATGGACCAAGCGATTCTCCCTTGAAAGCAATACACTGCGCCTCCTCGGCCTTACCCTCTCTTCTGATCTCAAATGGAACCACTACATCGAGTCCATAGCTAAATCCACTGCTAAGAATGTTAGGTCACTGTGTCGGGCCAGGATGTTTTTTCCGCCTGAATCCATCCTGCATATATACAAATCAACCATTCGTCTGTGCATGGAGTACTGCTGCCATTTATGGTCAGGCGCCCCTGCCGGTCATCTCAGTGTTCTTGACAGGCTCCAAAGGAGAATCTGTAATGTCATAGGTACTGATCTGGCGGCTCGACTGCAGCCACTTCCCCACCGTCGAAATGTGGCCTCCCTTTCTCTGTTCTATAAATACTTTCATGACGAACTTAAGTCACTGGTGCCTCCTCAACAGGTGTTTACACGTGCAACCAGATTGGCAACTCGGTCCCACCCATTCACAGTTAGGTTAGCCAAATGCAGACGAAAATTCTACTCCTGCAGCTTCTTCTCTCACACTTCCCACCTGTGGAACTAGTTCCCATATTATTGCTTTCCTGACGGCTACAACCTTCAGGAATTTAAATGAAATGTCAATACTCATCTCTTAAATTCTTGACTCTAGTTCTTTCCCCACCCCGTATATTCTTTCCTTTCTCTTCACCTTTGAAGCTGTCATCACACCTGCATTCTCATCTTTCTATTGTTCCTTTCTAACTGGTCCATTTTCTTCAATCTCTTTTAATTAATCTTTTTGCACTTATGTAGCCCCCCCCCCTGCACATCAGTGGCATTACCGCCTTGCTCGGGGTGATATGATTAAAAAAACATCTATCTATCTATCTATCTATCTATCTATCTATCTACGTTAATTTATATATATATATGTTTATTTATATATATGTATATGTTTATATATATATATATGTTTATTTATATATCTATGTTTATTTATATATATATATGTTTATATATATATGTTTATTTATATATCTACGTTTATTTATATATATATATTTATATATATGTTTATATATATATATTTATATATATATTTATATATATATAAATTTATATATATATACATATATTTATATATATATATATTTATAAATACAAACATATTTATTTATATATATATATATTTATATATATATAAACATATGTATTTAAATATTTATGTGTACATATATTTATATATATATATATATACATATATTTATATTTATATATATTTATATTTATATATATTCATACTTATATATATTTATATATATATATTTATATACATATACATATACTTATATCCATATATATATATATATATATATATATATATGCATACATTTATATACATATATTTATATATATATACATATATTTATATATATATAGATACATTTATATACATATATTTATATATATACATATATTTATATATATATATAGATACATTTATATACATATATTTATATATATATATATATACATATATTTGTATATATATACATACATTTATATACATATATTTATATATATATATATACATATATTAATATATATATATACATACATACATTAATATATATATACATATATTTATATATATATATACATAGATATATTGATATATATATACATAGATATATTTATATATATACATATATTTTTATATATATATACATATATTTATATATATGTACGTATATTTATTTATATATATACATTTATATACATATATGTACATATATATACATATATTTATATATATACATTTATATACATATATTCATATATATACATATATTTATATATATATTCATATATATACATGTATATATTCATATATATACATATATTTATATACTTATACATGTTAATATATATATTTATATATATATATGTACATATATATAAATATATGCTTATATAGATATGCTTATATATACATATATTATATATATATATATTTATATTTATATCTATATATATTTGTACATTTATATATATATATATTTATTTGTATATATATATATTATATATATAGAAATATTTCTATCTATGCATATATATATATATATATATATATATATATATATATATATATATAATAATAATGATAATAATAATACATTTATATTTAAACCCGTCTCGAAAATTAAATCAGATGAAACGCGGAGGGGAAAAAATGGACAAAAAAAAAGAAACGAAAGTACTTGAACATAAGTCAAAATACTCGTTAAAAGAAAAAAAAGTCTAGACGAGAACCGTAACACTAAATCCCTCAATAGTAGAGCAAACAAAATATGTGTAAATCTGAGCTCGAGCCAACGAACATACCTAATGTCGCACTACCTGCTGAGACATTGTCCTTTCAATTTTGAAACGAAATATACACTTTGTAGTAGATAATATTTTATTCATGTTCTAAACTATAAAATATTTACAGCTCTATTTTATATCGAACACGGTTTTAAATGATTTTTTTTTAACGTTGTCAATTTTTTCTTCGTTCCTTATTCACTTTTATATATATATATATATATATATATATATATATATATATATATATATATATAACCGACGAAATGTAACCGCAATTTCTACTCCACAGCTTCTTTTCTCGCACTTCCCGCCTGTGGAATTCCCTTCCGCATGATTGCTTCCCCGACGGCTACAACCTCCAGGAGTTTAAATGTAAGGTCAATAGTCACCTCCTAACACACTAACTCGCACCCAATCCCTCCAACACTTTCCCTACGTACCTCCTAACTCGTCTATCACCCTCCCTCTGACATTTCCTATACCCAATCGCTCTATGTAACCCCCTACGCTATAGTGGCAGTGGACTGCCTTGCTTGGGGTGATATGATTAAAATATATATATATATATATATACATATATATATATATATATATATATATATCAGGCGTGCTATATTTATACGTTAAAATAATCAATGGCAGATATAGTGAAGCTAAAACACTTCTTCGAACTCGCGTCATTCATGATCTGCTGTTTGCTGATGATACCTGTGGCAACATCCCTAGAGGAAGCCTAAGAACTCGTCAACCGTTTCTCTATTGCATGCAAAGTTTTTGATCTTACCATTAGCGGAAAGAAAACGAAGGCAATCCATCAGCAACCTTCTTGTCCAAAATAGAATCGGGGTGTCAGACAACATCCAGTAGTTCATCAGTTTCAAGATACTCTTATACAGATTGATGAGAAGAACTTGAAGTATGTGAAATCATTTACATATTTAGGAAGTAGGATGGTGTTTCGAGTGTCTGCAGGGAAAATACTACATAAGCACATCTTAATGTAGGGCTCAACACAAACGCAATTGGAGTAGATAGACTAAACTATCGATCGGTTCACACTCCATCCACGTCTATTGAACAGGTGAAGAGGCTCATCCCCTGTTCCCTGTTTAGGATGTGGTTTCCGGTTTTCTCTTTTCCAATCTTTTCACTCCTTTTCATTTTCTTTTTAACTGGAGTAGATAGACTAAACTATCACCCGATTCACACTCCACCCAAGTCTATTGAACAGGTGAAGAGGCTCATCCCTTGTTCCCTGCTTAGGATGTGGTTTCCGGTTTTCTCTTTTCCAATCTCGTCACTCTTACGTAGCCCCCTGCACATCAGTGGCGTTACCGCCTTGCTCGGGGTGATATGATTAAAAAAAAAGTGACTAAATATGAAAATACGACTGGCTTTGTTAGCAAGCTTTAAAATGTACTCCAGGTTCTACTCCGTTGATTTTAAGAGAAAGTGCTGCAAGAGAGGCGGATTCTATGGACGAAGCATGGCTTTACTTAAGTCTTGTCTCGCCCAAAAATCATAGATGGCTGATTGTAACTAAATGGCCGAGAGCGGCTTTTGCCCAGCTCTGCATGAAAATAAACATGTGTATTTCAATGTGGATGAATTTGTTTTTTTTATAAAATTTAAATATATATTCCCGGGAAATCAAAATGTAAGTTAGGTAAATTATCTTATGATAGTTGATTAATTCTACTAATTAATTTTAGATGAATACGTTGCATTCACTTATACACAAATATAATTGAGAAATGTATTAATACGTCTCTTTTCTCCAGTTATGGATTAAATAATAGAACAGATTGGGTCCTATAGCCTTGGTTGGCAACATGTCTACCGCATAAAGCAACGGCAACCTACTGCGGGATAATCTTCTGCCGAGTCAGTCATATCTCTTTCGAGACATGATCGCCCAAAGCGTATATCACGTATGGTGTTTAACTGACTGGCTGAATATAATACTTGGAATCATGATTAAGGCTTTTACTGGGCATAAAGTGGAGGATGGGTTTTCTATTGTTAGGAAGTAATAAACTTATCCCCACTAATTATGACTTAATAATATAAAACATCTCTTCCCCCTCTAGCTATGAGTCAAATAACAGAACAGATTGGGTTCTAAAGCCTTGGCTGGCAACCAGTCTAGCACGGAAAATAATGGCAACCTACTGAGGGAAAATTTTCTGCCCAGTCAGTCATGTCTCTTTCGAGACATCATCGCCCAAGCGTGTATTACGTATGGCACTTAACTGACTGATACAAATAAAATGTTTTTTTTTTACCTCGACACAAGTAGTTCCCGGCCAACGCTCGATATTTTTGTCAGTTATTAATATATTTTAACACATTATATATATCTGACATATATTATATATTCTGTAGTACATAGCTGATTTGTGCGAAAATAAAACTGTCTGCATTCATTTTATCTGACTCACAGGAGTTATAACGTTACGAAATATTATTGGCAGCGAACATATTAAATAATCAGAAGCAATTAATTTTAAGTGGGTCAGTTTTAATTAAAGATACATGTTGATTACCGGACTTGTTTCCAAGGAACTTTTCTTAACGGCTGCTAGATGGCGTTACTAAAAGAAAAAAGCGCAGATTCTCTTTCTTCTTCTTTCCCTTTTTAGCCAGAGAATGCTTCAAAAATAGAATCTTTTTTGTTTGTTGTTTTTTTCCTTTCTTTTTAAAATAATTTTACCCTAAGCAAGACAGTTTTACAGTCACTTGTGCGCAGGGGGTTACATAGGAGGAAAGTGATGAGCAAGAGGGTCAGGTTATAGGGGATGTCAGGAAGTGGGTAAGAGAAGGATGAGAATACTAATGGGATGAGAGTAGAATGGATGGAGAAAAGAGCACGAGAGAGAGGATGCGATTCAAAGAGATAGGAGATGACAATTGACCTTACATTTAAATTCTTGGAGATTGTAGCTGCCGGGGAAGCAAGTAAACAAAAGGGAATTCCACAGGCCGGAAGTGCGAGAAACAAAGCCGTAAAAAGTTACGGTTAGAGTTTATTGGTTTCATTGTAAAAGGGTGGGACCTAGTTGCTAGTCTAGTAGCCCGAGTAAATTCATGCATAGAGGGCAACAGGGAGCTAAGTTCATCGGAGAAGAAGCCGTGAAAGTATTTGTAGAAGAGACATAGGGAAGCCATATTACGCCGGTGAGAAATTGACTGCAGCTGAGCTACTAAGTCGGGATCGATATTGCATAGAACACAATGCAGTACACCGAGGGGAAAACATATTTTACACCAATGCGAGGTGTCTGTGTTCCAATATTCCAGGTGTAGATCTCCATCTTCTTGAGCCAAGCCCGACCTCCTGTTTCTGTCTGAAGTAGTTATCAATGCCTCAATCCCACTACGTTGTCCTGGGTATGACGATAAACTACATCCGGCAGCAACGCCTCTAATCGGGAGGTTTTGAGGAGCACAGATCCACCTCTTAATTGCTGTTGTTACCAGGTCCACTCATGTCCATTGTGTTAGCACTTGTTAGGGCCCTAACTATTGGCAAATAGTGTAACCCCCATCAAACTTGTGTCAAAATACTATGAAAGTATAAAAATACCTTTTTATACTAAAAATTTCTTGGAATAGATTTTGATGGTAAAGAAAAAAAGAAGTTTGTAAAGCTTCCAATAAAATTAATTTTCGGAATTAAATGACCCATAAGGAGTTGATATGCCGTAAACCAAACCAATCAATCAATCCCATTACATGAGCTCAAAATCCCGGGTTACTTACAACATAAATCACCTCGGCCACGGATTCAGTGCATACATTAAGGGCGGTTTTTTCCCTGAGACCGGGACGCAAAAACGAGAACCCCGATCTTCCATGTATGTGCTTCTACGTGGCAGTTACCCATAGTACCGCATTAGTTTTCGCTCTCTATCGTCCTTAGGATGATGGGGAAGTAATTCTCGATCAAATATCTGAGAGGATTGTTAATATCTTCACCGAATTTCCCTAAGCTAACGTTCATATCTGCTATGACTTCAGTTTTCACCACTCGAACAAAACCGATGAAGAAGGCAGATATTGCAGAGTCTTCTTCATCGCCTATAAACTAACCCAGGCCGTCGAATAACGCACCCACCTCCCTGACGCAAAGGGTCATCAGACGAATTCTTCCTCACATCCTACTCTGATAAATACTCAGTAAAAGTTCTCCCCCATCCCCAGGACATGCCAGACCATTCCCTTGTCAGTGTCCATACTGATGCCAAGCCAAAGGCATCCCTTGATTTGCTGTTTCATAGAACAATGTTTTGCTACACAGACTGGGATAGCTTTCGATCTTATATGGCAGAAGTTCCTCTCTCGGCCTTTTTCAAGCACGCTGCTTGTAACAACAGTTGTCATCGTCTTTGAATGAAAGAGTTTTATACTCTCCTCACCAATTCCAACAAAAACCGAAGAGATAGTTCTGGTTAAACCCTGAATGCACTGCAGCCATTGCTCGCTGTCTTTATTCAAATTTTTCCACGTAGGATTTTTTATTAGTCCTTATTCAAATTTTTCCACGTAGGATTTTTTATTAGTCCTTATTCAAATTTTTCCACGTAGGATTTTTTACTAGTCTTTATTCAAATTTTTCCACGTAGGATTTTTTATTAGTCCTTATTCAAATTTTTCCACGTAGGATTTTTTATTAGTCCTTATTCAAATTTTTCCACGTAGGATTTTTTACTAGTCCTCATTCAAATTTTTCCACGTAGGATTTTTTACTAGTCTTTATTCAAATTTTTCCACGTAGGATTTTTTATTAGTCCTTATTCAAATTTTTCCCCGTAGGATTTTTTATTAGTCTTTATTCAAATTTTTCCACGTAGGATTTTTTATTACTCTTTATTCAAATTTTTCCACGTAGGATTTTTTATTAGTCCTTATTCAAATTTTTCCACGTAGGATTTTTTATTAGTCTTTATTCAAATTTTTCCACATAGGATTTTTTATTAGTCTTTATTCAAATTTTTCCACTTAGGATTTTTTACTAGTCCTTATTCAAATTTTTCCACGTAGGATTTTTTATTAGTCTTTATTCAAATTTTTCCACGTAGGATTTTTTATTAGTCCTTATTCAAATTTTTCCACGTAGGATTTTTTATTAGTCCTTATTCAAATTTTTCCACGTAGGATTTTTTATTAGTCCTTATTCAAATTTTTCCACGTAGGATTTTTTATTAGTCTTTATTCAAATTTTTCCACGTAGGATTTTTTACTAGTCCTTATTCAAATTTTTCCACGTAGGATTTTTTATTAGTCTTTATTCAAATTTTTCCACGTAGGATTTTTTATTAGTCTTTATTCAAATTTGTCCACGTAGGATTTTTTATTAGTCCTTATTCAAATTTTGCCACGTAGGATTTTTTATTAGTCTTTATTCAAATTTTTCCACGTTGGATTTTTTATTAGTCTTTATTCAAATTTTTCCACGTAGGATTTTTTATTATGCTTTATTCAAATTTTTCCACGTAGGATTTTTTACTAGTCCTCATTCAAATTTTTCCACGTAGGATTTTTTACTAGTCTTTATTCAAATTTTTCCACGTAGGATTTTTTATTAGTCCTTATTCAAATTTTTCCCCGTAGGATTTTTTATTAGTCTTTATTAAAATTTTTCCACGTAGGATTTTTTATTACTCTTTATTCAAATTTTTCCACGTAGGATTTTTTATTAGTCCTTATTCAAATTTTTCCACGTAGGATTTTTTACTAGTCCTTATTCAAATTTTTCCACGTAGGATTTTTTATTAGTCTTTATTCAAATTTTTCCACGTAGGATTTTTTATTAGTCCTTATTCAAATTTTTCCACGTAGGATTTTTTATTAGTCCTTATTCAAATTTTTCCACGTAGGATTTTTTATTAGTCCTTATTCAAATTTTGCCACGTAGGATTTTGTATTAGTCTTTATTCAAATTTTTCCACGTAGGATTTTTTACTAGTCCTTATTCAAATTTTTCCACGTAGGATTTTTTATTAGTCTTTATTCAAATTTTTCCACGTAGGATTTTTTATTAGTCTTTATTCAAATTTGTCCACGTAGGATTTTTTATTAGTCCTTATTCAAATTTTGCCACGTAGGATTTTTTATTAGTCTTTATTCAAATTTTTCCACGTTGGATTTTTTATTAGTCTTTATTCAAATTTTTCCACGTAGGATTTTTTTTAGTCTTTATTCAAATTTTTCCACGTAGGATTTTTTATTAGTCCTTATTCAAATTTTTCCACGTAGGATTTTTTATTAGTCTTTATTCAAATTTTTCCACGTAGGATTTTTTATTAGTCTTTATTCAAATTTTTCCACGTAGGATTTTTTACTAGTCCTTATGCAAATTTTTCCACGTAGGATTTTTTATTAGTCTTTATTCAAATTTTTCCACGTAGGATTTTTTATTAGTCTTTATTCAAATTTTTCCACGTAGGATTTTTTATTAGTCCTTATTCAAATTTTTCCACGTAGGATTTTTTATTAGTCCTTATTCAAATTTTTCCACGTAGGATTTTTTTATTAGTCTTTATTCAAATTTTTCCACGTAGGATTTTTTACTAGTCCTTATTCAAATTTTTCCACGTAGGATTTTTTATTAGTCATTATTCAAATTTTTCCACGTAGGATTTTTTATTAGTCTTTATTCAAATTTGTCCACGTAGGATTTTTTATTAGTCCTTATTCAAATTTTGCCACGTATGATTTTTTATTAGTCTTTATTCAAATTTTTCCACGTTGGATTTTTTATTAGTCTTTATTCAAATTTTTCCACGTAGGATTTTTTATTAGTCTTTATTCAAATTTTTCCACGAAGGATTTTTTATTAGTCTTTATTCAAATTTTTCCACGTAGGATTTTTTTACTAGTCTTTATTCAAATTTTTCCACGTAGGATTTTTTATTAGTCCTTATTCAAATTTTTCCACGTTGGATTTTTTATTAGTCTTCATTCAAATTTTTCCACGTAGGATTTTTTACTAGTCTTTATTCAAATTTTTCCACGTAGGATTTTTTATTAGTCTTTATTCAAATATTTCCACGTAGGATTTTTTATTAGTCCTTATTCAAATTTTTCCACGTAGGATTTTTTATTAGTCCTTATTCAAATTTTTCCACGTAGGATTTTTTATTAGTCTTTATTCAAATTTTTCCACGTAGGATTTTTATTAGTCTTTATTCAAATTTTTCCACGTAGGATTTTTTATTAGTCTTTATTAAAATTTTTCCACGTAGGATTATTTTACTAGTCTTTATTCAAATTTTTCCACGTAGGATTTTTTTACTAGTCCTTATTCAAAATTTTCCACGTAGGATTTTTTATTAGTCCTTATTCAAATTTTTCCACGTAGGATTTTTTATTAGTCTTTATTCAAATTTTTCCACGTAGGATTTTTTATTAGTCTTTATTCAAATTTTTCCACGTAGGATTTTTTATTAGTCTTTATTCAAATTTTTCCACGTAGGATTTTTTATTAGTCTTTATTCAAATTTTTCCACGTAGGATTTTTTATTAGTCTTTATTCAAACTTTTCCACGTAGGATTTTTTATTAGTCTTTATTCAAATTTTTCCATGCAGGATTTTTTTACTAGTCCTTATTCAAATTTTTTCACGTAGGATTTTTTATTAGTCCTTATTCAAATTTTTCCACGTAGGATTTTTTATTAGTCTTTATTCAAATTTTTCCACGTAGGATTTTTTACTAGTCCTTATTCAAATTTTTCCACGTAGGATTTTTTATAAGTCTTTATTCAAATTTTTCCACGTAGGAATTTTTACTAGTCTTTATTCAAATTTTCCCACGTAGGATTTTTTATTAGTCTTTATTCAAATTTTTCCACGTAGGATTTTTTACTAGTCCTTATTCAAATTTTTCCACGTAGGATTTTTTACTAGTCCTTATTCAAATTTTTCCACGTAGGATTTTTTACTAGTCCTTATTCAAATTTTTCCACGTAGGATTTTTTCGAGTCCTTATACAAATTTTTCCACGTAGGATTTTTTACTGGTCTTTATTCAAATTTTTCCACGTAGGATTTTTTATTAGTCTTTATTCAAATTTTTCCACATAGGATTTTTTACAAGTCCTTATTCAAATTTTTCCACGTAGAATTTTTTACTAGTCCTTATTCAAATTTTTCCACATAGGATTTTTTACTAGTCTTTATTCAAATTTTTCAACGTAGGATTTTTTATTAGTCTTTATTCAAATTTTTCCACGTACGATTTTTTACTAGTCCTTATTCAAATTTTTCCACGTAGGATTTTTTATTAGTCTTTATTCAAATTTTTCCACGTAGGATTTTTTACTAGTCCTTATTTAAATTTTTCCACGTAGGATTTTTTATTAGTCTTTATTCAAATTTTTCCACGTAGGATCTTTTACTAGTTCTTATTCAAATTTTTCCACGTAGGATTTTTTACTAGTCCTTATTCAAATTTTTCCACGTAGGATTTTTTACTAGTCCTTATTCAAATCTTTCCACGTATGATTTTTTCTAGTCCTTATTCAAATTTTTCCACGTAGGATATTTTATTAGTCTTTATTCAAATTTTTCCACGTAGGATTTTTTATTAGTCTTTATTCAAATTTTTCCACGTAGGATTTTTTATTAGTCTTTATTCAAATTTTTCCACGTAGGATTTTTTACTAGTCCTTATTCAAATTTTTCCACGTAGGATTTTTTATTAGTCTTTATTCAAATTTTTCCACGTAGGATTTTTTATTAGTCTTTATTCAAATTTTTCCACGTAGGATTTTTTACTAGTCGTTATTCAAATTTTTCCACGTAGGATTTTTTACTAGTCCTTATTGAAATTTTTCCACGTAGGATTTTTTACTAGTTCTTATTCAAATTTTTCCACGTAGGATTTTTTCTAGTCCTTATTCAAATTTTTCCACGTAGGATTTTTTACTGGTCTTTATTCAAAATTTTCCACGTAGGATTTTTTATTAGTTTTTATTCAAATTTTTCCACATGTCATTTTTTACAAGTCCTTATTCAAATTTTTCCACGTAGGATTTTTTACTAGTCCTTATTCAAATTTTTCCACGTAGGATTTTTTATTAGTCATTATTCAAATTTTTCCACGTAGGATTTTTTATTAGTCTTTATTCAAATTTGTCCACGTAGGATTTTTTATTAGTCCTTATTCAAATTTTGCCACGTAGGATTTTTTATTAGTCTTTATTCAAATTTTTCCACGTTGGATTTTTTATTAGTCTTTATTCAAATTTTTCCACGTAGGATTTTTTATTAGTCTTTATTCAAATTTTTCCACGAAGGATTTTTTATTAGTCTTTATTCAAATTTTTCCACGTAGGATTTTTTTACTAGTCTTTATTCAAATTTTTCCACGTAGGATTTTTTATTAGTCCTTATTCAAATTTTTCCACGTTGGATTTTTTATTAGTCTTCATTCAAATTTTTCCACGTAGGATTTTTTATTAGTCTTTATTCAAATTTTTCCACGTAGGATTTTTTATTAGTCTTTATTCAAATTTTTCCACGTAGGATTTTTTATTAGTCCTTATTCAAATTTTTCCACGTAGGATTTTTTATTAGTCCTTATTCAAATTTTTCCACGTAGGATTTTTTATTAGTCTTTATTCAAATTTTTCCACGTAGGATTTTTATTAGTCTTTATTCAAATTTTTCCACGTAGGATTTTTTATTAGTCTTTATTAAAATTTTTCCACGTAGGATTATTTTACTAGTCTTTATTCAAATTTTTCCACGTAGGATTTTTTTACTAGTCCTTATTCAAAATTTTCCACGTAGGATTTTTTATTAGTCCTTATTCAAATTTTTCCACGTAGGATTTTTTATTAGTCTTTATTCAAATTTTTCCACGTAGGATTTTTTATTAGTCTTTATTCAAATTTTTCCACGTAGGATTTTTTATTAGTCTTTATTCAAATTTTTCCACGTAGGATTTTTTATTAGTCTTTATTCAAATTTTTCCACGTAGGATTTTTTATTAGTCTTTATTCAAACTTTTCCACGTAGGATTTTTTATTAGTCTTTATTCAAATTTTTCCACGCAGGATTTTTTTACTAGTCCTTATTCAAATTTTTTCACGTAGGATTTTTTATTAGTCCTTATTCAAATTTTTCCACGTAGGATTTTTTATTAGTCTTTATTCAAATTTTTCCACGTAGGATTTTTTACTAGTCCTTATTCAAATTTTTCCACGTAGGATTTTTTATAAGTCTTTATTCAAATTTTTCCACGTAGGAATTTTTACTAGTCTTTATTCAAATTTTCCCACGTAGGATTTTTTATTAGTCTTTATTCAAATTTTTCCACGTAGGATTTTTTACTAGTCCTTATTCAAATTTTTCCACGTAGGATTTTTTACTAGTCCTTATTCAAATTTTTCCACGTAGGATTTTTTACTAGTCCTTATTCAAATTTTTCCACGTAGGATTTTTTCGAGTCCTTATTCAAATTTTTCCACGTAGGATTTTTTACTGGTCTTTATTCAAATTTTTCCACGTAGGATTTTTTATTAGTCTTTATTCAAATTTTTCCACATAGGAGTTTTTACAAGTCCTTATTCAAATTTTTCCACGTAGGATTTTTTACTAGTCCTTATTTAAATTTTTCCACATAGGATTTTTTACTAGTCTTTATTCAAATTTTTCCACGTAGGATTTTTTATTAGTCTTTATTCAAATTTTTCCACGTACGATTTTTTACTAGTCCTTATTCAAATTTTTCCACGTAGGATTTTTTATTAGTTTTATTCAAATTTTTCCACGTAGGATTTTTTACTAGTCCTTATTTAAATTTTTCCACGTAGGATTTTTTATTAGTCTTTATTCAAATTTTTCCACGTAGGATCTTTTACTAGTTCTTATTCAAATTTTTCCACGTAGGATTTTTTACTAGTCCTTATTCAAATTTTTCCACGTAGGATTTTTTACTAGTCCTTATTCAAATTTTTCCACGTATGATTTTTTTCTAGTCCTTATTCAAATTTTTCCACGTAGGATATTTTATTAGTCTTTATTCAAATTTTTCCACGTAGGATTTTTTATTAGTCTTTATTCAAATTTTTCCACGTAGGATTTTTTATTAGTCTTTATTCAAATTTTTCCACGTAGGATTTTTTACTAGTCCTTATTCAAATTTTTCCACGTAGGATTTTTTATTAGTCTTTATTCAAATTTTTCCACGTAGGATTTTTTACTAGTCCTTATTCAAATTTTTCCACGTAGGATTTTTTATTAGTCTTTATTCAAATTTTTCCACGTAGGATTTTTTACTAGTCGTTATTCAAATTTTTCCACGTAGGATTTTTTACTAGTCCTTATTCAAATTTTTCCACGTAGGATTTTTTACTAGTTCTTATTCAAATTTTTCCACGTAGGATTTTTTCTAGTCCTTATTCAAATTTTTCCACGTAGGATTTTTTACTGGTCTTTATTCAAAATTTTCCACGTAGGATTTTTTATTAGTTTTTATTCAAATTTTTCCACATATCATTTTTTACAAGTCCTTATTCAAATTTTTCCACGTAGGATTTTTTACTAGTCCTTATTCAAATTTTTCCACGTAGGATTTTTTACTAGTCTTTATTCAAATTTTTCCACGTAGGATTTTTTATTAGTCTTTATTCAAATTTTTCCACGTAGGATTTTTTACTAGTCCTTATTCTAATTTTTCCACGTAGGATTTTTTATTAGTCTTTATTCAAATTTTTCCACGTAAGATGTTTTACTAGTCCTTATTCAAATTTTTCCACGTAGGATTTTTTATTAGTCTTTATTCAAATTTTTCCACGTATGATTTTTTACTAGTTCTTATTCAAATTTTTCCACGTAGGATTTTTTATTAGTCCTTATTCAAATTTTTCCACGTAGGATTTTTTACTAGTCCTTATTCAAATTTTTCCACGTATGATTTTTTCTAGTCCTTATCCAAATTTTTCCACGTAGGATTTTTTATTAGTCTTTATTCAAAATTTTCCACGTAGGATTTTTTATTAGTCCTTATTCAAATTTTTCCACGTAGGATTTTTTATTAGTCTTTATTCAAATTTTTCCACGTAGGATTTTTTACTAGTCCTTATTTAAATTTTTCCACGTAGGATTTTTTATTAGTCTTTATTCAAATTTTTCCACGTAGGATTTTTTACTAGTTCTTATTCAAATTTTTCCACGTAGGATTTTTTACTAGTCCTTATTCAAATTTTTCCACGTAGGATTTTTTACTAGTCCTTATTCAAATTTTTCCACGTATGATTTTTTCTAGTCCTTATTCAAATTTTTCCACGTAGGATATTTTATTAGTCTTTATTCAAATTTTTCCACGTAGGATTTTTTATTAGTCTTTATTCAAATTTTTCCACGTAGGATTTTTTTACTAGTCCTTATTCAGATTTTTTCACGTAGGATTTTTTATTAGTCTTTATTCAAATTTTTCCACGTAGGATTTTTTATTAGTCTTTATTCAAATTTTTCCACGTAGGATTTTTTACTAGTCCTTATTTAAATTTTTCCACGTAGGATTTTTTATTAGTCTTTATTCAAATTTTTCCACGTAGGATTTTTTACTAGTCCTTATTCAAATTTTTCCACGTAGGATTTTTTATTAGTCTTTATTCAAATTTTTCCACGTAGGATTTTTTACTAGTCGTTATTCAAATTTTTCCACGTAGGATTTTTTACTAGTCCTTATTCAAATTTTTCCACGTAGGATTTTTTACTAGTTCTTATTCAAATTTTTCCACGTAGGATTTTTTCTAGTCCTTATTCAAATTTTTCCACGTAGGATTTTTTACTGGTCTTTATTCAAAATTTTCCACGTAGGATTTTTTATTAGTTTTTATTCAAATTTTTCCACATAGCATTTTTTACAAGTCCTTATTCAAATTTTTCCACGTAGGATTTTTTACTAGTCCTTATTCAAATTTTTCCACGTAGGATTTTTTACTAGTCTTTATTCAAATTTTTCCACGTAGGATTTTTTATTAGTCTTTATTCAAATTTTTCCACGTAGGATTTTTTACTAGTCCTTATTCAAATTTTTCCACGTAGGATTTTTTATTAGTCTTTATTCAAATTTTTCCACGTAAGATGTTGTACTAGTCCTTATTCAAATTTTTCCACGTAGGATTTTTTATTAGTCTTTATTCAAATTTTTCCACGTAGGATTTTTTACTAGTCCTTATTCAAATTTTTCCCCGTAGGATTTTTTACTAGTCCTTATTCAAATTTTTCCACGTAGGATTTTTTACTAGTCTTTATTCAAATTTTTCCACGTAGGATTTTTTATTAGTCTTCATTCAAATTTTTCCACGTAGGATTTTTTATTAGTCTTTATTCAAATTTTTCCACGTAGGATTTTTTACTAGTCTTTATTCAAATTTTTCCACGTAGGATTTTTTATTAGTCTTTATTCAAATTTTTCCACGTAGGATTTTTTATTAGTCTTTATTCAAATTTTTCCACGTAGGATTTTTTACTAGTCGTTATTCAAATTTTTCCACGTAGGATTTTTTACTAGTCCTTATTCAAATTTTTCCACGTAGGATTTTTTACTAGTTCTTATTCAAATTTTTCCACGTAGGATTTTTTCTAGTCCTTATTCAAATTTTTCCACGTAGGATTTTTTACTGGTCTTTATTCAAAATTTTCCACGTAGGATTTTTTATTAGTTTTTATTCAAATTTTTCCACATATCATTTTTTACAAGTCCTTATTCAAATTTTTCCACGTAGGATTTTTTACTAGTCCTTATTCAAATTTTTCCACGTAGGATTTTTTACTAGTCTTTATTCAAATTTTTCCACGTAGGATTTTTTATTAGTCTTTATTCAAATTTTTCCACGTAGGATTTTTTACTAGTCCTTATTCAAATTTTTCCACGTAGGATTTTTTATTAGTCTTTATTCAAATTTTTCCACGTAGGATTTTTTACTAGTTCTTATTCAAATTTTTCCACGTAGGATTTTTTATTAGTTCTTATTCAAATTTTTCCACGTAGGATTTTTTTACTAGTCCTTATTCAAATTTTTCCACGTATGATTTTTTCTAGTCCTTATACAAATTTTTCCACGTAGGATTTTTTATTAGTCTTTATTCAAAATTTTCCACGTAGGATTTTTTATTAGTCCTTATTCAAATTTTTCCACGTAGGATTTTTTATTAGTCTTTATTCAAATTTTTCCACGTAGGATTTTTTATTAGTCTTTATTCAAATTTTTCCACGTAGGATTTTTTACTAGTCCTTATTTAAATTTTTCCACGTAGGATTTTTTATTAGTCTTTATTCAAATTTTTCCACGTAGGATTTTTTACTAGTTCTTATTCAAATTTTTCCACGTAGGATTTTTTACTAGTCCTTATTCAAATTTTTCCACGTAGGATTTTTTACTAGTCCTTATTCAAATTTTTCCACGTATGATTTTTTTCTAGTCCTTATTCAAATTTTTCCACGTAGGATATTTTATTAGTCTTTATTCAGATTTTTCCACGTAGGATTTTTTATTAGTCTTTATTCAAATTTTTCCACGTAGGATTTTTTTACTAGTCCTTATTCAGATTTTTTCACGTAGGATTTTTTATTAGTCTCTATTCAAATTTTTCCACGTAGGATTTTTTATTAGTCTTTATTCAAATTTTTCCACGTAGGATTTTTTACTAGTCCTTATTCAAATTTTTCCACGTAGGATTTTTTATTAGTCTTTATTCAAATTTTTCCACGTAGGATTTTTTACTAGTCCTTATTCAAATTTTTCCACGTAGGATTTTTTATTAGTCTTTATTCAAATTTTTCCACGTAGGATTTTTTACTAGTCGTTATTCAAATTTTTCCACGTAGGATTTTTTACTAGTCCTTATTCAAATTTTTCCACGTAGGATTTTTTACTAGTTCTTATTCAAATTTTTCCACGTAGGATTTTTTACTGGTCTTTATTCAAAATTTTCCACGTAGGATTTTTTATTAGTTTTTATTCAAATTTTTCCACATAGCATTTTTTACAAGTCCTTATTCAAATTTTTCCACGTAGGATTTTTTATTAGTCTTTATTCAAATTTTTCCACGTAGGATTTTTTATTAGTCTTTATTCAAATTTTTCCACGTAGGATTTTTTACTAGTCCTTATTCAAATTTTTCCACGTAGGATTTTTTATTAGTCTTTATTCAAATTTTTCCACGTAGGATTTTTTACTAGTCCTTATTCAAATTTTTCCACGTAGGATTTTTTTATTAGTCTTTATTCAAATTTTTCCACGTAGGAATTTTTTACTAGTCGTTATTCAAATTTTTCCACGTAGGATTTTTTACTAGTCCTTATTCAAATTTTTCCACGTAGGATTTTTTACTAGTTCTTATTCAAATTTTTCCACGTAGGATTTTTTACTGGTCTTTATTCAAAATTTTCCACGTAGGATTTTTTATTAGTTTTTATTCAAATTTTTCCACATAGCATTTTTTACAAGTCCTTATTCAAATTTTTCCACGTAGGATTTTTTACTAGTCCTTATTCAAATTTTTCCACGTAGGATTTTTTACTAGTCTTTATTCAAATTTTTCCACGTAGGATTTTTTATTAGTCTTTATTCAAATTTTTCCACGTAGGATTTTTTACTAGTCCTTATTCAAATTTTTCCACGTAGGATTTTTTATTAGTCTTTATTCAAATTTTTCCACGTAAGATGTTTTACTAGTCCTTATTCAAATTTTTCCACGTAGGATTTTTTATTAGTCTTTATTCAAATTTTTCCACGTAGGATTTTTTACTAGTCCTTATTCAAATTTTTCCACGTAGGATTTTTTACTAGTCCTTATTCAAATTTTTCCACGTAGGATTTTTTACTAGTCTTTATTCAAATTTTTCCACGTAGGATTTTTTATTAGTCTTCATTCAAATTTTTCCACGTAGGATTTTTTATTAGTCTTTATTCAAATTTTTCCACGTAGGATTTTTTACTAGTCTTTATTCAAATTTTTCCACGTAGGATTTTTTATTAGTCTTTATTCAAATTTTTCCACGTAGGATTTTTTATTAGTCTTTATTCAAATTTTTCCACGTTGCATTTTTTACTAGTCTTTATTTAAATTTTTCCACGTAGGATTTTTTATTAGTCTTTATTTAAATTTTTCCACGTAGGATTTTTTACTAGTCCTCATTCAAATTTTTCCACGTAGGATTTTTTACTAGTCTTTATTTAAATTTTTCCACGTAGGATTTTTTTTAGTCTTTATTTAAATTTTTCCACGTAGGATTTTTTACTAGTCCTCATTCAAATTTTTCCACGTAGGATTTTTTATTAGTCTTTATTTAAATTTTTCCACGTAGGATTTTTTACTAGTCCTTATTCAAATTTTTCCACGTAGGATATTTTATTAGTCTTTATTCAAATTTTTTCAATGTAGCACTTTTTTACTAGGTTTTATTCAAATTTTCTTGCGCATGGCTGCCTAATTCTCACTTTTCATTCTCAACAGAGTACCAAAGCGTTTTCCACCATTTGACTTCTCTCTCTCACAAAGGCAGGATGAGGCATGCCTCTCACTGCTCTATCACTGCCCCCATGGAAAGTGTTCGGGAAAAATGCCTTTATTCGTTCCGCCACTGCTAACCTCCGCGGTTAGGACCCACCATGCCTCTTTCATTGTTACAAACCGCCCATATTCCCTCCGTATTTCATTTTACTCGAACAATTTCTTCACACGAACCACTGCTCTGTTTAACTGACCCTCAAGTAAAGTTTCTCCTATCATTACAGTCTTAATTACAATCGTCTAGAGTTAACCGTTATATTCCCCTCCTATCAGCATAAAAAATACCTCTTACTGTATTCCTCTACCACGAATAGACCCCGGGCTTTCTACAGTGTGAAACAATCCTGAATCTACACGCAGATGCACCTAATCAGGCTAATATAATAATATATACTAATTTTAGTGTTAATATTCTCTCGCGATCCCTCTGATTTTAAAGGTGGATCCTCACCCTTTCAAAACTCTTTGACTATGGACCTATCTATGATTCTACCAAATCAACAAAAAACACCTTTAAAACATAAATCTGTCTTTAATAGGACTTTTCACATATGTACACCCTTGTGCAAATTAATTGAAACAAAACAATGTCTTCCTAGGATACTTTACACTTCCTAGGATACTTTACACTTCCTAGGATACTTTACACTTCCTAGGATACTTTACACTTCCTAGGATACTTTACACTTTCCCTAATCTTTACCTTTCCCAACACGTTTACGTCGTCTGTTGGCGTTGTTTTTTTTCTCTTCCGACCTTTACGTTTTGGACAGATGAATCCAGTTTGTTTCTTTGTCTTGATAACACGACTGACAGTTGAAAGACTGACACCAACAGAATCCGCAATCTCTACGTAAGTGTTATGACCGAAGGGCCATAGAAAGATAACACGGACTCGGATATAAGGTTGAATAGTATATTCTCGGAAAACGTAGTAGAAAGGTAAACATGGACTGGAGAGTACTTCCTCTCTCAGCGTCCGGACTCACTCATTCACTCACTCACTCAGTGACTCCTCAGTGTCTCTCACTCAAAGTTGGTAGCCATATTATAAAGGTGTGGAAGAGTCTATTTGTAGGTAGGTGCCCACAATAGTAAGGCTAGCCAGTGTGTTTGTGCAGCGTTACAATTTTCGTACGCTTACTTGGAGTAGCGTCCATCGCAGACAATGACCGGAGGACAACTAATCGACTGTCGAAACAATAGAGAAAAATCTGATGCAATCACAGATGACGCAATATTTTGCAAGGCCAAACAAATTTAGTCATACACCCCCAAAATGGTCATATTTCTGGACACCATTACAAATGAACTAAACTGAAGTAAAAATAGAAATCAATTACACCCTGTAACTTTTATTTACTGCGGCTAGATCTGGACAAACAACGAGAAACACGTATATATCAAAATATAATCTTATATCTTTATCCTTCGTCAGTGATGCTCGTGTGGAAAAGGAGGGCAGCCGGAGAGAGATCGCGCATACAAAGGAGCCGCCAGGAGTCGTTAGCCAGTCTCTATCTCTTGGGCCAAAAATTCTAGACTTAAAACTTCCATGCATAGCACTTTGTTGACATCATCTACGACCGGATATATCTATCAATCACTCTTATTCTTTTGTTGACCTTATCTACGGCCAGATGTACCTGTCAATTGCTTCCACCGTTTAAGGTAATATATTACTTAACTCTAGTGGATATAAAACTGACCGTATGGTGAAAGAAAGGAAATTAAAGCAATTGTTTTGATTATTTAGCACAAGGGCGCATGTGTCAAAAAGAACCTCTCCATGTTATCAGAACCTGATGTCGCTAAAAAACAAAAAAAAACAAACAAACAAAAAAAAAACACATTTGACTTCACTTGCCACGCTCTAACTTTATAAAAGTTAGATAAGTCTTAAAATCGTGTCTTGCTGTCCTATCTTGGCTGGAGTTGCCCAATCCTCCTCTTCCTGCTCTGACAGATTCCAAAAGCATTTACGCAAAAGTACTCCATTCTCGGCCTGATCTGTCTCTTGTAAAGGTAGAGGATAGCAGAAGGAGTCAGGTACTTGCTGGAGTGGCACAGGTAGCCGATCATTTTTCGTGAATCTTTAGCGATGGGTCGTATGTGAATTAAATACGCATTTTGCAAACGTTTTTTACTGATTTTTAAGAAGTTTTAGCAACCATGAATTAAAAATTAAGAAAGAAAAAATATCTGTTCATTTTTAGAAATTCAAAACAAGCATTACTGATTGTTCCTCAAATGCGGAAAATTCTTCCAGCTTCTTGCTTTCCAGTCAACTTTGATCTTCAAAAATATAAATTCAATGTCAGTCATTAATTATTTTTCGTCTCTTTTCTAGAGATGCTATGCCAAATTTACTCGAGCCACAAGATTAGCGATTACGTCCCACTGTGAAACCAATAAATTTTAAACGCAAATTCTACTCCATCAGCTTCTTTTCTCGCCCTTCCCGCCTGTGGAATTCCCTTCTATTTACTTGCTTCCCCGACAGCTAAGGAATGTAGGTTGTCTGAGCACTTACCATGGAGGTAGCGAGAGATCAATGAGAGACTCGCTATATTCCGCATGTAAGAGAGAGGTTAGAGGGAAAATAGTTTGTCACACACAAAGAACTTTGAGACGCTTTTGGGCTCTGTCGAGATTGGGTAGTGAGAATTGGGCATATGTCAACAGTACTTCATTCTTGGCCTGGTCTGGCTTTTGTAAAGGTAAAGGATAGCAATAGGAGTCGGGTATTTACTAGATCGGTACATGAAGCTGATCATTTCGCCTTCATCTTTGACGAAGTATCGTATGTACAAAACTATTTGAGGTCAGGTGTGAGTCTCTCAAGGCAAGGATCCTCTCCGAAGGAACATCCGCTCAATGTGACTGGCAATAGTTCGAGATCCGATCAGCAATAATTGAATGTAACTAGTTTTGTTTATGAGGCACTGAATGCAACCAGCCAATCTTTCCCTCATTTTAAAGTTTGGATGAGGGACCAGATACGAGATTTATTGAATTCGTTTGATAAGATCTATCTGCCCTTTTTTATATATTTTCTCGATTGAAGTATAAGTTGTCTTTCATCCGGATGTACGTTATGGTGTAATGGATATCGGTACGGGTTCGAATTTGTTTCATTCACTTGAAAACAAATACCGTTGGGAAAGGTATTAATTCATTTCTTCTCCTTCCAGTTATGAGCTAAATAGTAGGGTATATTGGGATCTATAGCTTTGGTTGGTAATCAGTCTACCGCAGAAAGAAATGGCAACCTACTGCAGGAAAATCTGCCTTGTCAATCATGTCTCAAATGTGAGGACTGCTCAGATATGGCAAAAGAACTCCATTCTCGGCCTGATCTGTCTCTTGTAAAGGTAGAGGATAGCAGGAGGAGTCAGGTACTTACTGGAGTGGCACAGGTTGCCGATCATTTTTCGTGAATCTTTAGCGATGGGTCATATGTGAATTAAATACACATTTTGCAAATGTTTTTTTACTGATTTTTAAGAAGTTTTAGCAACCATGAATTAAAAATTAAGAAAAAAATATCTGTTCATTTTTAGAAATTCAAAAGAAGCATTACTGATTGTTCCTCACTTGCATAACTTTCTTCCAGCTTCTTGCTTTCCAGTCAACTTTGATCTTCAAAAATATAAATTCAATGTCAGTCATTATCTTCCGTTTTTTTAATCCCTTTTCTTTTAATTGTTTCTCTTAATAATTATTTTTTTCATATTTTTTCACACTCAGTTAACCTTTGCGTCTTTGTGGCTTTATAGCCTTGCAAACAGGAAACAAAAGAAAGACAGGCAGTGGGCCAACTTAAGATGCATTAAGTAAATTTACGAAGCAAAGAAAATCCGTTTGTTTATAAAGAGACCGTAAAGTGCGACACAGAGATTAAGAACAGAACAATTTACGCTAGAAACAAACAAGAGAGTACTAGATTGCTATGTGATGTCAGTTCTTCAATTTGGCAGTGAATGCTGGACAATATCATAAAAGATGGAGGAAAAACTTGAAGCAACTGAAATGTGGTTCTACAGAAGCATACTGTATATAAAGTGAGGGATCAGTTCCATATTAGAATGAATATATAAACTGACCCTCATTTTGTGGTCACAGCAGTTTTTATACATTTATATTCCTGAGATCCAAAAGCACAAGGACGCATTCCAGGAGCTGAGTAAAGTATTAAGAAACAGGGCAATTTCGCTAGAAACAAAGAAGCGAGTACTGGATTGCTATGTGATGTCAGTTCTTCAATATGGCAGTGAATGCTGGACAATATCATCAAAGATGGAGGAAAAACTTGAAGCAACTGAAATGTAGTTCTACAGAAGGATGCTGCGAATATCATCATGGATCGAGCATGTGAGCAATGATGAGGTCTTGGAAATGATGGAAACGAAAAGGAAATTAATAGTTAGCATCAGGAAGAGACAGCTGAAACTCCTGGGACATGCACTGAGGAAAGAGGGCTTGGCGAACCTGATACTAACAGGCCAGATAGAGGGAAAAAGAGACAGATAACTATATTTGATGAACCTAATCAGGGAGATGACGGAATGAGGATTGCGGGGTGTGACAGTAGAAAGCGCGCTAAGGGCCACCAGGGATAGGGAGATGTAGAAAGCTATGATCGCCTACGTCCTGAAAGGACAGGGCACATAGAACAAGTAGTTGTTAAGGGGAGATTCTAAACGACAACCAACATTTTACAAACAACGAAATGGGAATAAATAAATACTTTCAAGCCCCGCCCTCTGAGTGTTTAATTCTCTGCACCTTGTTTCCTCATAACGTTTCACAGTAGTTTTAGCTGCCGTTTTCTGATTTTTAACAGCAGTTTCCTTGTATTTCTTATTCTCTTTAAAAAATTATCGTTACTCACATGTTTTGTCCATGGAATTCTCAGCATTCGTCAGTAGAATGACGTTTCTGTCACTTCAAGTCTCTTCTTCATCTCTGAATGTTGAGGAGTTGTTTTCGCAGTGGAGGCTAGTATTTGTGCTAAAATCGGTCCTAATAGGTTCGACGTACAAAACGTTAGGGACTTAATATAATATGTATTATAACTGTCGACTACGATCGTCCAACATCGACTGACCCTAGTTTCTCTTACTACTCCTACTTAAATTAGGTGGGAGAGTCTATTCACTATAAAATGGATGTGTTTCACCATAACACTGAAGATATTTTTCAACATTCACTGCTAGATAGATGTAATAGATTCTGACCTGACCTATCGACTTCAATCATTTTTTACCGACCTGACGTGTCTTCCGTCCGTCTTTTTAACAAATATATTTTTCCTTAATGTCACGACGATATTAATTTAAGTGTGCTGCTAGATTAGCAATTAAGTCCCATCCATTTTTTTCAGTCATTTTTTTTACCGACCTGACGTGTCTTCCGTCCGTCTTTTTAACAAATATATTTTCCTTGATGTCACGACGACATTAATTTAAGTGTGTTACTAGATTATTCAGTTATTTTTTTTACCGACCTGACGTGTCTTGCGTCTGTCTTTTTTACAATATATATATTTTAGCATTTCTTCCGCTATTCCAAATACACTCTACTCTCGTAGCCTTGTCTTGCCTTCACTATGTCATGTAAATGTTATATTTCCGAAGCAGTCTCTCCTTATGGATTAGTCGGAAAGATGGCCGTTTCAAAGGATCATATATTTTAGCATTTCTTCCGCTATTCCATTGGCTCAAATACACTCTACTCTCGTCGCTTTCTCTTGCCTTCACTGTCATGTAAATGTTAAATTTCCGAAGCAGTCTTTCTTTATGGATTAGTCTGAAAGATGGCTGCTTCAAAGGATCATATATTTTAGCATTTCTTCCGCTATTCCATTGGCTCAAATACACTCTACTCTCGTCGCTTTCTCTTGCCTTCACTGTCATGTAAATGTTAAATTTCCGAAGCAGTCTTTCTTTATGGATTAGTCTGAAAGATGGCTGCTTCAAAGCATCATATATTTTAGCATTTCTTCCGCTATTCCATTGGCTCAAATACACTCTACACTCGTCGCTTTCTCTTGCCTTCACTGTCATGTAAATGTTAAATTTCCGAAGCAGGCTTTCTTTATTGATTAGTCGGAAAGATGGCCGCTTCAAAGCATCATATATTTTAGCATTTCTTCCGCTATTCCATTGGCTCAAATACACTCTACTCTCGTCGCTTTCTCTTGCCTTCACTGTCATGTAAATGTTAAATTTCCGAAGCAGGCTTTCTTTATTGATTAGTCGGAAAGATGGCCGCTTCAAAGCATCATATATTTTAGCATTTCTTCCGCTATTCCATTGGCTCAAATACACTCTACTCTCGTCGCCTTCTCTTGCCTTCACTATTTCATGTGACTGTTAAATTTCCGAAGCCGTCTTTCTTTATGGATTAGTCTGAAAGACGGCTGCATCAAAGGATCATATATTTTAGCATTTCTTCCGCTATTCCATTGGCTCAAATACACACTACTCTCGTCGCCTTCTCTTGCCTTCACTGTCATGTGAATGTTAAATTTCCGAAGCAGTCTTTCTTTATGGATTAGTCTGAAAGACGGCCGCTTCAAAGGATCATATATTTTAGCATTTCTTCCGCTATTCCATTGGCTCAAGTACACTCTACTCTCGTCGCCTTCTCTTGCCTTCACTATGTAATGTGAATGTTAAATTTCCGAAGCAGTCTCTCCTTATGTATTAGTCGGAAAGATGGCCGTTTCAAAGGATCATATATTTTAGCATTTCTTCCGCTATTCCATTGGCTCAAATACACTCTACTCTCGTCGCCTTCTCTTACCTTCACTGGCGACTCGACTGCAGCCACTTTCCCACCGTCGAAATGTGGCCTCCCTCTGTCTCTTCTATAAATACTTCCATGGCTTCTGCTCGGATGAGCTTAAGTCACTGATGCCTCCTCAACAGGTGTTTACCCGTGCAACCAGACTGGCAACTGGGTCCCACCCATTCACAGTCAGGTTAGCCAAATGCAGACGACAATTCTACTCCTGCAGCTTCCTCTCTCGCACTTCCCGCCTGTGGAACTCACTCCCGTATTCTTGCTTTCCTGACGGCTACAACCTCCAGAAATTTAAATGCAAAGTTAATACACATCTACTAACCAATGGACTCTAGCTCTCTCACCTCCCCTGTATAACCTTCACTTTCTCTCCGCCTATGTATCTGTCATTACACCTGCTTTCTCAGCTTTCTATTGTTCCTTTCTAACTAGCTTGTACTCCTCACTCTTTTCTAATTAATCTTTTTACATTTATGTAACCCACTGCACATCAGTGGCGTTTCCGCCTTGCTCGGGGTGAAATGATTAAAAAAAAATGTTATGTAAATGTTAAATTTCCGAAGCAGTCTCTCCTTATGGATTAGTCGGAAAGATGGCCACTTCAAAGGATCATATATTTTAGCATTTCTTCCGCTATTCCATTGGCTCAAATACACTCTACTCTCGTCGCCTTCTCTTGCCTTCACTATTTCATGTGACTGTTAAATTTCCGAAGCCGTCTTTCTTTATGGATTAGTCTGAAAGACGGCTGCTTCAAATGATCATATATTTTAGCATTTCTTCCGCTATTCCATTGGCTCAAATACACTCTACTCTCGTCGCCTTCTCTTGCCTTCACTGTCATGTAAATATTAAATTTCCGAAGCAGTCTTTCTTTATGGATTAGTCTGAAAGATGGCTGCTTCAAAGGATCATATATTTTAGCATTTCTTCCGCTATTCCATTGACTCAAATACACTCTACTCTCGTCGCCTTCTCTTGCCTTCACTATGTCATGTGAATGTTAAATTTCCGAAGCAGGCTCTCCTTATGGATTAGTAACAAAGATGGCCGCTTTAGAGGATCATATGTTTTAGCAATTTTTCCACCATTGTTTAGGGTCAAATGCACTCTGTTCTCAATGGCTTCCTTTTTCTTGACTATGCCATGTGCATGTTAAATTCTCCAATAATACCTCCTCATTAGTGGGTCGAAAATAAGTCCGCTTCAGAGGATCACATTTTTTAAGTATTTGTTCCACCATTCCATTGAATCAAATACTCTCTACTTTCTTCGACATCTCTTACCTTCAATATGGCACATGAATATTAAATTCCTTAAGGCGTCTCTCCGTATGTGTTGACCGAAAAGATCGGCGATTTAGAGGATCGCATTTTTTAGAAATTCTTTCACTATTTAATTGGCTCAAACACTCAGTTCTCCTCGGTTTCTCTTGCCTTTACTATGTCATGTGAATGTTAAATTCCCAAGCCGTCTCTCCTCATGGGTTGGTAGGAAAGGTAGACAATTTAGAGGATCACATTTTTTAGTTTTTTTTCCACCATTCAGTTAGGTTAAATACTCTCTGTTATCATCGGCTACTCTTGTTTTTACTATGTTATGTGAATGTTAAATTCCCAAAAAAGTTTTTTCTTATGTGTTGGTCGGAAAGATGGCCGCTTATGAGGATCTCATTGTTTAGTATTTGTTCCACCATTGCTTTGGGTCAGAAACTCTTTGCTCTCCTCGGCACCTATTACCTTCACTATATCATATGAATGTTAAATTCTCCAAGGGCCAGGAAGTTTTCCCGTCTGAGTCCTTCCTGCACATATATAAATCTGCCATCTGCCCGTGTATTTAATACTGCTGCCACATCTGGTCGGGTACCCCTGCTATTCACCTCGGAGCTCTAGACAAAATCAAACGGGGAATATGGAATGTGATCGATACCGACTTGGCAGCTTGGCTGCAGTCGTTCTGTCACCGGCGTGACGTGGCTTCCCTGTGCCTCTTTCACGGCTTCTGCTCCAATGAACTTAGATCACTGGTGCCCCTAGGTATGAATTTACACGAGCTACCAGATTAGCAAGTAGGTTCCACTCTTTTACAGTGAAACCGACAAAATGTAACTGCAATTTCTACTCTAACAGCTTCTTTTCACGCACTTCCCACCTGTGGAATTCCCTTCCATATACTTGCTTCCCTGACAGCTACAATCTTCAGGAGTTTAAATGTAATGTCAATAGACATCTCTTATCGCACTAACTCGCTTCCATTCTCACAAGCTCTTTTTTTATCTACTCCACCCACATCCTCGGTATCCTCATCCGTCTATTACCCTCCTCCTGACATTTCCTATAACTAACTCCTCTTTCTCATCACTTTCCCCTATGTAACCCCCTGCGCAACAGTGGCAGTAGAATCCCTTGCTTTGGGTGTGATGATTAAAGAAAAAAACATTCCTCAAAGGGTGCTCGGAAATATGGCCGCTTTAGAGGATCACATTTTAGAACATTTGTTCGACCATTTCATTGACTTCTATTCTCTTTGCTCTCCTCAGCTTCTCTTGCCTTTACTATGTCATGTGAATGTTAAATTCTCCAAGCCGTCTCTCTTCATCTGTCCCACAATTGCATTGTAAATACTCTCTGCTCTCTTCGGCTTCTCTTGCCTTTACTATGCCATGCGAATATTAAATTCTCCAAGCCGTCTCTCTTCATCTGTCCCACAATTGCATTGTGAATACTCTCTGCTCTCTTCGGCTTCTCTTGCCTTTACTATGTCATGTGAATGTTAAATTCTCCAAGCCGTCTCTCTTCATCTGTCCCACAATTGCATTGTAAATACTCTCTGCTCTCTTCGGCTCCTCTTGTATTTACTATACCATGCGAATATTAAATTCTCCAAGCCGTCTCTCTTCATCTGTCCCACAATTGCATTGTAAATACTCTCTGCTCTCTTCGGCTTCTCTTGCCTTTACTATGTCATGTGAATGTTAAATTCTCCAAGCCGTCTCTCTTCATCTGTCCCACAATTGCATTGTAAATACTCTCTGCTCTCTTCGGCTCCTCTTGTATTTACTATACCATGCGAATATTAAATTCTCCAAGCCGTCTCTCTTCATCTGTCCCACAATTGCATTGTAAATACTCTCTGCTCTCTTCGGCTTCTCTTGCCTTTACTATGTCATGTGAATGTTAAATTCTCCAAGCCGTCTCTCTTCATCTGTCCCACAATTGCATTGTAAATACTCTCTGCTCTCTTCGGCTTCTCTTGTCTTCACTATGTCATGTGAATGTTAAATTCTCCAAGCCGTCTCTCTTCATCTGTCCCACAATTGCATTGTAAATACTCTCTGCTCTCTTCGGCTTCTCTTGTCTTCACTATGTCATGTGAATGTTAAATTCTCCAAGCCGTCTCTCTTCATCTGTCCCACAATTGCATTGTAAATACTCTCTGCTCTCTTCGGCTTCTCTTGCCTTTACTATGTCATGTGAATGTTAAATTCTCCAAGCCGTCTCTCTTCATCTGTCCCACAATTGCATTGTAAATACTCTCTGCTCTCTTCGGCTCCTCTTGTATTTACTATACCATGCGAATATTAAATTCTCCAAGCCGTCTCTCTTCATCTGTCCCACAATTGCATTGTAAATACTCTCTGCTCTCTTCGGCTTCTCTTGCCTTTACTATGTCATGTGAATGTTAAATTCTCCAAGCCGTCTCTCATCATCTGTCCCACAATTGCATTGTAAATACTCTCTGCTCTCTTCGCCTTCTCTTGCCTTCACTATGTCATGTGAATGTTAAATTCTCCAAGCCGTCTCTCTTCATCTGTCACACAATTGCATTGTAAATACTCTCTGCTCTCTTCGGCTTCTCTTGTCTTCACTATGCCATGCGAATATTAAATTCTCCAAGCCGTCTCTTCTCCTTATTTATTAAAAAATTGTCTATCTCTTTCTATTTGTCACCTACAATTTATCTGTACTTTCTATTATTCTTAAAACGTCCAATTTTAACATATTTGTCTATGATATTTTTTAATCATGTTACTCGAAGCAAGCTGATGTACAAGGTAACTGTGACTGAAAAAACTTAGTAAGTATCATTGAGGGGAAAGAACAGTAAGATAGCCACTTCAAAGGACTACATATTTTTCTTTGATTAATCTTCAACATGGATGTGCATTGTGGTGCAGTGGATATCGACTCGGAACGACAAATCGGAGAACCGAGTTCGAATTCCAGTTGAATTTCTTGCATTCACTTATGCACAAATACCCTTGGGAAAGATATTAATCCTTCTCTTCCCTCCAGTTATGGGTTAAATAACAGATTATATTAGGTTCTATAGCCTTGGCTGGCAACCAGTCTACCACAGAAAACAATGGCAACCTACTGCGGGATAATCTTCTGCCCAGACAGTCATGTCTCTTTCGAGACATGATCGCCGAAATAATGTATCACGTATGATATTTAACTGACTGACTGAATATAATAGTTGAAAACTTGATTAAGGCTTCTACTGGGTAAAAATTGGGGTATTGGTTTTATACTGTTATGAAGTAATAAACCGATCTCCCACTAATTACCACTTAATAATATAATATATCTCTGCCTCCTCTAGCTATGAGTCAAATAATAGGACAGATTGGGTTCTATAGCCTTGGTATAGGCAACCAGTCTACTGCAGAAATAATGGCAACATACTGCGGGATAATCTTCTGCCCAGTCAGTCATGTCTCTTTCGAGACATGATCGCCCAAGCGTGTATCACGTATGGCACTTAACTGACTGATTGAACACAATTGTTGAAAACAATTAAAGTTTCTACGGGTCATAAAGTGGGGGATCGGTTTTCTATTGCTAAAAAGTAATAAACTGATCCCCCACTAATTACTACTTAGTAATATAAAACATCTTTCTTCTCTAGCTATAAATCAAATAATAGGACAGATTGGGTTCTATAGCCTTGGTATAGGCAACCAGTCTACCTCAGAAAGCAATGGCAACCTACTGCGGAATAATATTCTTCCCAGTCAGTCATGTCTCTTTCGAGACATGATCGCCCAAAGCCTGTATCACGTATGGAACTTTAATGACTGACTTAATCTTCAATATATCTCAGCTTCTCTATGCTATACTTGTGCCACTATGAAGTAATTGGACGTAAAGCAAGTATATAGATGTAGAAAATATATAGCGGTAGAAATATCTAATTATATGTAAATCGTAAACGCCTTGTTAATAATTCTTCGATGAATATACAAGAAGAAATAATTTCCAGTCGTCAATTATTGTACGGATATTTTTTTTGTATGATTTAAGTGGTATTAAATGAAAGAAGAAAAAGACGAAGAATGAAAAAGAAAAAAAAGAACAGAAACATAAAGGAAAAGAAAAAAAAAACTTTAAAAAAAGAAGAAAAGAAGAAAAACGCAAAAGAAGGAATGAAACTTGAGAGAGAGAGAGAGAGAGAGAGAGAGAGAGAGAGCGAGAGAGAAAGAGAGAGAGAGTGTAAGAGTGTAAGAAAAGGAGAGTGACAAAGAAAGAAAGATAGAAAGAGTGAGAGAAAGAAAGAGTAACAGAGAGAGAGAGAGAGAGAAAGAGAAAGAGTGTAAGAGTGTAAGAAAAGGAGAGTGACAAAGAAAGAAAGAAAGAAAGAAAGATAGAAAGAGTGAGAGAAAGAAAGAGTGACAGAGAGAGAGAGAGAGAGAGAGGGAGAACGATAGCTCGAGAGAGAGAGAGGGAGAACGATAGATCGAGAGAGAGAGAGAGGGAGAAAGACAGATTGTGCGAGAGAGGGAGAAGGGCACATAGTGAGAGAGGGAAAGATAATGAAAGAGAAGGAGAGAGCAAAAGAGAGAGGAGGTGAGGGGGAGAGAGAAAGAAAGAGTGAAAGAAAGAGAGGGAGAAAGATAGAGGGAGGGAGACTGAGAGAGAGAAAGAAAGTGAGTGAACAAGAGAGAGAGTGAGTGAGAAAGAGTGAGAGAGAGGAAGAGACAGAGAAAGAGCGGTAGAGCGTGAGAGAGAGAAAAGAGGGAGAAGAGAAAGTCAGAGAGAGAGAGAGAGAGAGAGAAAGAAAGAAATAGAGAAAATTTATTTTGCTATGAAAAATAGAAAGAAAATAGAAATGAAGAATAAAAGATTAAGTTTGAAAAAAAAAAAACAATCTACACAAAAAACATTTGTTGGCTGTCGTCATCTTTTGTAGACGAAAATTAAAAAAAAGTAAGGAAAAGTAAAAGAAAAAAAAAGGAAGAAACAAAGAAGAGAGATTCATCTTCTTCTTCTATGTGCCCCGTCTCTTCAGGACGTAGGCGATCATGGCTTTCCACGTTTCCCTATCCCTGGTGGCTCTGAGCACGCCTTCTGTTACACTATGCAATCCTCGTTCCGTCATCCACCTGATTAGGCCCTTCAAATATGTTATCCGTTTCTTTCCCCTGTCTCTTTTCCCCTCTATCTGGCCTGTTAGTATCAGATTCTCCAAGCCCTCCTTCCTCATTGCGTGTCCCAGGAACTTCAGGTGTCTCTTCCAGATGCTCAGTATTAATTTCCTTTTAGTTTCCATCATTTCCAAGACCTCATCATTGCTCACATGCTCGATCCATGATATTCGCAGCATCCTTCTGTAGAACCACATTTCAGTTGCTTCAAGTTTTTCCTTCATCTTTGATGGTATTGTTCAGCATTCACTGCCATATTGAAGGACGGACAGCAATCCAGTACTCTCTTCCTAGTTTCTAGCGAAATTGTCCTGATTCTTAATACTTTACACAACTTCTGGAATGCTTTCTTCGCCATGCCAATTCGCCTTCGGATCTCTGTGTCACACTTTCCGTCTTCTGTTAGAACAGTTCCCAGGTATTTAAACTTTTGTATTTGCTTGATTTTAGTATCCCCGACATGTATTTGGCGTATTCTTCTTCTTCTTCTTCTTCTTCTTCTTCTTCTTCTTCTTCTTCTTCTTCTTCTATGTGCCCTGTCCCTTCAGGACGTAGGCGATCATGGATCTCCACGTCTCCCTATCCCTTGTGGCTCTTAGTATGTTTGCTCCTGTTGCTCCTGGCAACCCCCGTTCCGTCATCCACCTGATCAGACTCTGCAGATATGTTATCCGCTGCCTTCCTCTGTCTCTCCTTCCTTCTATCTGACCAGTTAGTATCAGGTTCTCCAGGCTCTCCTTCCTCATTGCATGTCCCAGGAACTTCAGTTGTCTCTTCCTGATGCTCAGCATCAATTTCCTTTTTGTTGTCATTCTTTCTAACACTTCGTCGTTGCTTGTATGCTCAGTCCACGATATCCGTAGCATCCTTCTGTAGAACCACATTTCGGCCGCTTCCAGTTTTTTCCTCATTTTCGATGATATTGTCCAGCATTCACAGCCGTACTGAAGAACTGACATCACGTAGCAGTCTAGCACTCTTTTCTTCGTTTCTATTGAGATCTTCCTGTGTGTTAGTATTTTGCTCATCTTCTGGAACGCGTCCTTTGCCATGCCAATTCGCCTTCGGATCTCCGTGTCGCACTTTCCATCTCCTGTTAGAACACTTCCTAGGTACTTAAATTCTTGGACTTGTTTGATTCTGTTATCCCCCACCTGTATTTGGCATTTTGGGTTGTATCTTTTGCTGATGACCATGCACTCAGTTTTCTTAAAGTTTATTTGTAGTCCCTTCTTGTCACTCTCCACTGCTACTTTCTGTATGAGATCTTGCAGTTTCCTTTCCGTGTCCGCAATCAGTACTGTATCGTCCGCGTATCTTATGTTGTTCAGGTTGTGGCCTCCAATAATAAATCCTGGTGTGTCATCTAGGGTCCTCAAAATATTCTCGCTGTATAGGTTGAACAAATCCGGTGAAAAGACACATCCTTGTCTTACGCCTTTTTCTATCTTTGTGTATCTACTGAGGTCGTTACCTGTCCGTATGCAGGCCGTTTGCTGCCATTAGAGATTCTTGATTATTCTTATATCTTTGCCGAAAATGTCGAGGTTGCCTATCATTTCCATCAATTCTTTGTGTCGAGGCTGCCCTTTTTGCTGATGACCATGCATTCGGTTTTTGTGCAGTATATTTCTAGTCCTTTCTTGTTACTTTCTTCAGCTACCTTCTGTAGGAGATTAAAAAAAAAAAAAAAGAAAGGAAGGAGGAATCGTAGAAAAAGAAATGTTGAAGAAAGAAAAAAAGAAAGATACATAGCGAAAAGGAAGGTGAGAAAAATAATGAAGGAAAGAAAGAAGGAAGGCAATAAAGAAGGAACAGTCGAAGAAAAAGAAAGATGAAGAGTAAAAACAAAAAAGAAAGAAAGAAAGAAAGAAGAACATGAAGAGTAAGAAAGAAAGAAAACCAAGAGAGTAGAAGAGAAAGAAAGAGAAAAAGATGAAAGGTAAAAAAGAAAGAAAGTCGAAAGACTAGAAGAGAAAGAAAGAAAAGATAAAAAGAAAAAGAAAGAAAGGTGAAAAAAAAAATGGATGAAAGAGTAGAAGAAATTGCAAAGATTGCAGAATAAGATGAAGTCGTGCGTTTAAACAATTCTTGATAAACAGCAAAATTACGTTTCGTAAAGAATAACAAAGAAAAGGCATCATTCAATCAAACAAAACATTGAAAAGTTTTCCTTTTTTATTGTTTTAATGTTTTTAAATGAAAGATGAAAGAAGGGAAGGGGAATTGAACCTTTTTTTGGCTTCTGCTTTGATTAAAGCTGACAATATTTTTATCTTTTTTAAAATTATTTATAATTCCAGTTTGTGCTTCTTGAACAACAGCACACACCATCTCATTTTAAATAAAAAAAAAACAAACTTTTTTTAAAATTGGGGTGGGGTATAAAAATGTTTGAATACGGGTACGTACTCGTGGAATCGTGGTGTGTAGATATACCATGATGATTATTTAAGCTTTAGATGTGTATATGCGTGTGTGTGTGTGTGTGTGTGTGTGTGTGTGTGTGTGTGTGTGTGCGTGTGTGTATGTGTATGTGTGCGCATGTATTTCTGTTCAGACATGTAGATGTAGCCATAATTATCTTATGAAACTATAAACGCACAGGGTAAAACATTGCCTCTAGAGGGCGTCATGTATGTGTGTGCGTGTGTGTGTGTGTGTGTGTATACATATACATACATACACACGTAAACTCACACTTATATATGTGTGAGTGTTTATATTTGTGTGTATGTGTGTGTTTGTGCGCGTGAGTGTTTATGTGTGTATGTGTAAAATATTATCTCAAATGCTGAGATGTTCATTCCTAAGTTCGAAACCGGACCGACTGAATATCTGCCTTTTGAGCTGATAGCCATTCTCACATCCACTTTTTTTTTTTAAACGTATTTATATCAATTGGCTATGGCGGATTTTGCAAGAACACAAACATACTAACTTCGGAGAGCATCACGAAATGAGGTTTTTGGAAAATGAAAATAATCACACTTTCGACGATTTAGCCAACATCTATTCCAAACAAAAACAACTTCATCACTGACAATTATACCAAGACGTTGTCACAAATTTTAAAAGGTCGTAGATACACTAAAGGAATTGGTCAGTAAGATTGCGTAGTGCCAATCACCAGTTGAAAAACCCCAAAAGATTCGGCCTTTTCTGTCAGCTACGATGCTAACTGTACCGTGAAGCGATATGAATGTTTGGCCTTCTACTAATTCGCCTAATGAGAGAAAGAAATCATCATTTTTACACGGTATACTCCATACTCCGAAGCATTTGTATTATTTGATTCAGTGACGTCATGAGGACAAACGGCTTGTTAAGGAGAAAAGGCCGATACGAGCCTTCGGAGCTTAAAGTGTAACAGCCACTTTCAGTAACATGGACCGTGAATAGAATTTTAGCTCTACCATGTCTGGTACAAGACTACAGATTTGGGAAGTTTTTTGGACCATTCTTCCAAAAGCATTTGTGGCCGCCTTTATAGTGTCTTTGAAGGACATGCCCTGATTAATTACTGGCGCTTAGGAAAACGCAGACTTAAAATATAAGTTATTTCCTTTGAGTAGCCACTATATATATATATATATATATATATATATATATATATATAAATAAATGTGTGTGTGTGTGTGTGTGTGTGTGCGCGTAAGGAAAGAAGAAAGATTAGAAAGAAGAAAGGAATAATAGAAGGAAGACAGTAGGAGAAAAAGAAAGAAAGAATAAGAATAAGAAGCAATAAACCCAAAATAATATATATATATATATATATATATATATAATTTTTGGTTAGGAAAAAGAAAGGAATAATAGACAGAAGAGCTGAAGAAAGAAAGATAGTAGAAGAAAAAGAAAGAAAGAAGAAGAAGAAATAATAAACTAAAAATTATATATATATGTGTGTGTGTGTATATATATATATATATATATAATAAAAGTATAGTTTCATAAGGTATTCTGTATTTATGGGTTAATGTGGTCAATATCAGGAATAGATCGTATGTAGATATAAAAGTGGACTTTGAAATCAACATCCAATGGCGATAGCCTGTTCCAAACTTAAATGCAATCGTCGAGCCACGAATAATGACTGTGTTTAAGCATGATACTGACAGTCACCTGTGGAGGTTCACCAATGTTCATATATATATAAACTAATAAAGTAGTATCCTTGGTAAGGTTAATTCCACAGGAGATTTTAATCCGATGAGAACTCAATGTTAGAATTTAACAAAGTATTATAACGAAAATAAGTTGGATGCTTTTAGAAATCCATTGGTAATAGCTTATTTCGCGAAGCTCTTACAGACCGCTCTTCAGACCAAATTCCTGACAACAATGAATGGGTTAGAAATCTAATCCATTGTTGTGAGGAATTTGGTCTGAAGAGCGGTCTGTAAGAGCTCCACGAAATAAGCTATATATAAGAGAGAGAGAGAGAGAGAGAGAGAGAGAGAGAGAGAGAGAGAGAGAGAGAGAGAGAGAGAGAGAGAGGCGTGTTTGCATTATGTTGGGACGCCCGCGCCTATTCGGCTATAATGGACTATTCCATTACTATGTAAAGGTGGCATCTACGTAGGGGAGTGTGCCGTAGCAGCCGATCGACAAGTCAGTCGTAGACTTCCGGTGACGACCCAGAAGTACCCATTGCTCATACTACGTCTTACGAAGGTTGAATACTAAGAGAGTATTGGATACTAATAACCTTTGTAAATACTATTTTCACGGAATACAACAATTAACCTATTCCTGTTGTTAAGTTATTTATTCTTACTCACGACATAACACATTACGAGCATGAGATACGTATTTGAATCTCCCCATTGTTGATTTTCCAGAATGTGTTATCGATCTGGTGAGGTTATTTCAGCGTGCACCACCCTTGAAAAATGCCGTCAGGCGAGTGAAAAAGCTACAGACTGAATTGTCTCTTGATGGTTGCGATAACACGAAGTTACAAGTCATTGTGACAGACGCTCTTGGCAGACTAGCAGCGTTCAAACTACTGACCAGGACAAACGTAACTGTAACTAAGGTCTCTCAGCATATCTGCGGTATAAACCATAGGTGAACTCTAATATGCCTGAGCATGTGTCTGCAACAGGGGTTGGCTATCCGCCCTAGCAGACGAGGGTAGCCAGCATTACATTCCCATATATATATATATATATATATATATATATATATATATATATATATATATATCCGAAGACAGATCTGTTTCGCTGTATCACAGCTCATCAGTATGGTTAGACATCCGATGCTTCTAGCCAGGATTGAAATCCGACCGAATTGACATCAGTCGGCGATTCTACCTCTGAGCTATGGGCGCTCGGACTTTAGCGTGTTATATACAATGTAAACACACGCCAGTAGCCGAGAGTGTTCAAATCCATTACTGAATGAACGATGCGTAGATTTCCGGTCAAGTCGTCTGAAGAACACGTGAGCATGAAACTCGGAATACGACTACAGTCATCCTTTCATAGGCTTTAACATCTTTAGCACGGAATAGGTAATATGGACTTCGAGCACTTTACAGAGTAGGTAAGTTTGCTTTCATGCCTTTTTTAAAATCTTTATTTTGCCAGCATTGTCGTTTTTATTTGAGACTTTATCTGGACAATTGTTTTAGGTTTTGGCAAGTCGTCCGTTGATTCCATCAATGGTTTTTGTTTTTCTTTAACACACACACACACACACACACACACACACACACACGTATATATATATATATATATATATATATATATATAGGCGGTACAAACCCAGGATAGGATTAGAAAATAATCCGGTATAAGGTTGGTAGATAATCCAGGAGTATCCTAGTAATATCGTTAAAATATTAAAACTGATCCAATAGAGAGCTCAATGTAAATTAATTTAATATTAAACGGGGTTGACAATGCATGTCTTAAAGTGACATGTTGAAAATGACCATTTTCCCCTTTAAATTTTATCTGAATTTACAGATAAGTAAATATATATATATAGTGCAATGGGTAAATTTTCGCCATTTTATAGTTTTAATTTTTTAGAATTTGGCGCATGGGCGATTTGTCGACTGCACAGTATAATAGGGTCAGTTGGGTATCATCTGCAAGAAAAAAAAAGCATTACCACGATGTAATACACTCCACCAGAAATTTGGAAACGACATTTTTATGCTGTAATATCTAATAGGAACATTTCAGAGTGTTTGGGTGTCAATCTGAGGAAAATTCAGAGGATTCGAAAAGTACTGGATGATATATCCAATGAACATCATGATGTTTGGAGTGATCACTAGTGATGGCTATGTTATGCCTCCATTTATCTTCCTACAAGGCCTCAGACTCAACACGCAGGCCTGCTTCAAGTGCTTCTTTTGCTGCCCTGGGTCAAGAGGGTGGCTATTGGAAGACCTTATATCTGGCAACAGGACTCTGCACCATGCCACACAAGCATAAAAATCCAGTCATGGCTGTCAGACAATTTCTGCGACCACATCACCCCTTACACCTGGCCACCTAATTCCCCAGACTGCAACCCCCTTGATTATTATGAGTGGGGCGCAGTTGAACGTTTGACCAAGAAAAATCCTTGTAACACGAAAGATGAACTGAAGGCAAGGATTATAGCAGCATTCACCAACTTGAACAAGGAGACCTCCCATAAGAGATGCAGGAGATTCCGAAGTTGTCTGGAGGCTGTGGTTGAAGCCAGTAGCGAATTTATTGAATAAATTTACCCTTTAGTATTTCAAAATGTTTTTGTCTAATTTTGGTAAATATGTTTGTTAAAATAAGATGTCAGTGTTATTTTCATTTTTGCGTTATTTGGACGATAATTTATCCATACGATCATTTTTGTTACAAGCACTATACGGTAATATCTGGACCAAAACAAAAAAATATATAACTCATTAAATATCTGCTCATAAATTTGAACACCAACCAGGTTTGTGCGAACATGACTCATAAAAAAAAACAAAAAAAAAAAAACAAAAAAAAAATGCTGTAATCAAAAAAAAAAAATTAATCACTGACCCCAATAATGTGTCTATTTGTTTTATGTTGTACGTAAAATAATTAACGACATTAAGTTAGCGTAGTCCGGTATAAAAGCTCTTTAGCATAAAGCCAAAAGTAGTATCATATGAGTAGGAAGAACGTATTGCGCCAGTCTTACATAGAAAAATCAGCATTCGAAATACTGGCTTTTTACTTGGGCTCAAGCATCGAACCTCTAGAACAGGCGAGGAATTCGTAAGTATTTCGACCACATAAGTCAATAATTAGTTACTCAACTAGTCTTAGTCTGACACAAGGTACTTAATGCAGATCAAACTGTGATTCATCCTCAGAATCATACCAGTATGAATCGAATTTAATATCCATCAGTAATCTTGGTCTAAGAAGAGTTGATCTGTGGTGGCCTCAGTATGTACTGGAACCATCCTAAGAGATACCGAAGTAATTAAAAAAAAAATCATTTTCATCTCAGAAAGTTAAAAGATCAAGGAACCCTGTGGGTTGACCTTGAAGCTGACCTCAAATGCTGAATCGTTTCACGAATAATAAACAAGGAAGTGAACCAAGCTGATATACATACACAAGACAACCAGATAACAGGAATTTATATAGATATTTATAAACGCCCGAGCTAGGAACAGAGAGAGAGAGAGAGAGAGAGAGAGAGAGAGAGAGAGAGAGACCTTCACATTCTTGTAAGAAGATCGAGCGTTCGAAGAAAAACCCGAAACCACATACCCTCAGTTCGACCAACGTTAATTTGATGGAGTGCAA